>JADHKI010000034.1:391-248167 GCA_019925645.1 Graphilbum cf. rectangulosporium
GGTTTAAACAACCCCGGGCGCCCCCCGCGGCCCCCGCGCCCCCCGCGGCCCCCGCGGGGGTGTTACCCCCCCCCCCCCCCCCCCCCCCCGAGGCGGTGAAGCATCTCGACTTGGTGATGCCAGAGCCGGGCCGTGTTATCTTGGGGACGGATGCTACGCAAAAGAGCCAGCAGCCCGGCATAGGGTCCAGGCATGGCACCAGAGCAAGCAGAGAGGCCGGCCGGCACGCCGTGTTTGGCCGACGACGACGGCCGTCTGTAGAGGGGGGACGACGGCGACGACGGCATCGTGCGCCAGCAAGAGGGAGGCATCGGCATCGACGCTCAGAGCAGCACAGAGGCTGATTGATCTACAACAACGGTTTTTTAGGGGGGGAGGGGGGGGTAAAGGCTAACCTACCCCCACAGCCAATGGGCGCGAGAACGCACGCACAGACGGCAGGGCAGGCAGGCAGGTGCCGGGCAAGAGCGCAGCGGTTAAGCGCCAGGAGGGGAGGGGGAGGGGGGGGGGGCCGTCCGCAGTCCGGGAAGCCGCGAAGCAGGCAGCGCAGCCGGCAGCAGCAAGTGGCTCCGGTGTCGCTGCGCGTCCGCAAGACGCCAGACCGCCTGATCGGTGACCTCGGCGCTCTGCTCTTGCTCTTGCTGCTTGATGCTTGATGCTTGCGGCTGGCTCCTTCCTGCTTGCTGCTTGCGGCTTGCTCCTTCCTGCTTGCTGCTGCTCCTTCCTTTGTGAATCTCAGGTGACCGGCAGCAGCTGCGCCCACCCAGGGGCAGCAGGGATCCGGCAGCTGCTGGCGCCGCAGATAAGGCGATGCTGATATGCGGGCGGCCTGGCGGCCTGGCGGCCTGGGCAAGGCTGGTAGAGTCTCACTGCATGCGCAGCCAATCAGGAGGCGCACTGCTGACGCCATGCAAAGATCAAGATGCTTCTCGACGTCAGATCAAGTCTGCTGACCAGGTCTTGACGTCTTGCATCAACATCGACATTGACATCAACTCGACATCGACATCAACATCGACATCGACATCGACATCGACACCAACATCAATATCCTACATATCAAACAACACAAAAACACAAATCACACATCCTAAACATGGCCGTCTTCCACCCCCCCAGCCAGCCGGAGTTTGACGAGATTGTGCTCCAGAACAAGTACGTGCTCGTCGACTTCTCGGCCACGTGGTGCGCGCCGTGCAAGGCCATTGCGCCGCTGTTCGCCCAGCTGGCGCAGAAACACGGCCGCGCCGGCCGCCTGGCTTTTGTCACGCTCGACCTGGACGCGCTGCCGGCCGTGGCCCAGCAGTTTGGCGTCTCGGCCGTGCCGGCCTTTTACTTTCTGCAGGACGGCCAGATCGTCGCCATTGACGGCCACGAGCACATCCGCGGCGCCAACCCGCCCGTCCTGGCCGCCGTCGCCGACAAGCTGGCCGAGCTGGCAGCGAGGGAGGGCTGACGCTGAAGCTGGCGTTGAACTGACGTTGAAAGACATCATGATGCTGTTTTCAAATGCAACCAAGTTCTACACCTGATGCATCAAGTCTTTAATCTGCATCCAGTCTTCCCAACTACATCAAATCTTATCCATCTTACATTATTCTTGTCCAATACTCTCATTATATCTTGACAATTATCCAAGCGCTCGCTTTAGCCTCTCGCCAGCCCTCCCGCTCGCTTTAGCCTCTCGCCAGCCCTCCCTCGCTGCCCTACCCCCCCTCAAAGACTCGCCCGCAGCGCGAGCAGTGCAGCCGCGGCACGCCGCTCACGCGCCGGGCCTTAAAGTCCCGCCCGCCGCACTTGCTGCAGCTCATCTCCACGCCCTCGCCCTCGGGCTCGCCCTCGGAGCTGGTCAGCTCCGAGCTGAGCCGGCTCACGACGGAGCCGTCCCGCGTGTAGGGGCTGCGCTCGCACGCCTGCGGGTGCAGGTAGTTGCTGTCCACGCCCTCGTCCGCGCTGCGTGCCGGCACCTCCGCCGCCGCCGCCGCCGCCGCCGCCGCCGCCACGTGCGCCGACGGCGTGCTCGGGATCCGCGACGCCTTGTGCAGCGCTTTCTCGCCCGGCCCCGCCTCCTCCGCCGGCCCGCCCTCGCCGTCGCCGGCCGTGACCGTCCTCGACAGCGGCGATTTGGCGTGCATCGACGCCCCCAGAGCCCGCCGTGCCGGCGACGGTAGCAGCCCCCCCCCCTCCTTGTGTGCCTTGGTCTCGCTGCCGCCACCGCTGCCGGCGCTGCCACCGCTGCCATTGCCGCTGCCGCTGCCGCTGCCGCCGCTGCCGCTGCTGCTGCCGCCGGCCATGCCCGTAATGGACGCGCGCAGACCCGCGATCCCCTTCCACTTGAGGTTCCAGAAGCTGTAGCCGCCGCTCGAGTCGTCGTCGTCGGCCGGCTTCGTAGACGGGACGGCCTCGGCCGCCTCGGCCGCCTCGGGCTGCTCCGGCGCTTCGGCCGGGGCCGTCTCCCTCGGGGTCTCTCTGGTGTCTCTGGTGTCTCTGGTGTCCCTGGTGCTGTCTCTGGTGCTGGCGCTGTCTCTGGTGTCTCTGGTCTCCAGAGTTGCCGGCGTCTCCCCCGGCGTCTCCCTCAAAGTCTGCCGCCAAGTCTCCCTCGGCGCTTGCGCGGCCCGGGCGCCTCGCAAGCCATTGTCAAAATGCGGAGACAAGGGAGAAGCGGCCGCCAGATACGGCTGCTTGCGCGCCTCGCTGGCCAGCGTGCCCGTCATGTTGATAGACGAGCGTGGCGTCGTCTTGCTGGGCGACACGGATCTCTCGTTCCGCATCGGCCCCATTGCCGCCGCTGCCGCTGCCGCTGCCGCCTGGCTGTGGCTCTCAATGCCCTGCCGCCAGCTGAGGATACGGTCAGAGTTGCCGCCGCCGCCGCCGCCGCCGCCGAGCGCGCTTGGCGTGCCCAGACCAGCCGGGGGCGGCGGGCCGCCACCACCGCTGATGCCGGCTGCAATGAGCGACACACCACTGCCGGCACCCGGCACGCCGGCCAGCGACAGCGAGCCGCGCCTCGAGGGCGCCGCGCTGCTGGTGCTGTTGCGCGTGATGATGCTGCCGCTGCGCCCGAGCAGCCCCGAGCTGGCCGTGAGCTTGCGGCTGAAGCTCGAGCCCGTCTCCCAGCTCTCGTGCTTGCGCTTGTTCGCCGCGCAGTCCTGCCGAAAGACCTTGATGATGCCCGTGTCGTCGCTGGTCACGATTATGTTCCCGTCGTAGTGCGTGGACCGCGCCAGGTAGGCCGGCGACACTTCGGGGCGGTGCTTGGATGGCGGGGGCGCCGCTGCCGCCGACGCCGACGCCGACGCCGACGCCGACGTCGACGTTGCCCCCCTCCCCCCGTGGTCATCGACGGCGGTCTCGGCCGAGGCGCTCACGCTCCTAGACTCCTCGACCGACAGCAGCGTGATGGCGGGCGGGTTGCAGAGGTCGTAGATGGGGTCGCCCGAGGCGCCCAGCAGCTGGCGCGAGCGGGTGGGCGCAAAGAGCGCCGTGGTGACCATGTCGCCGTGGGCGTCAAAGAACTCGCAGCAGGGCTTGTCCTTGGCGACGGAGTCGGCGGTGCCGGCGGTCCAGATAAAGGCCTTTTGGTCTTCGCTGCCGCAGATGACGTACTTGCCGTCGTCGCTGAAGCTGGCAAAGAGCTGCGTGGTGGCGTGCTCGTGGCCCTTGAACTTGGCGTCGAGCGTCTTGTCGCGCAGGCTGTAGATGCGGATGCGCGCGTCCGTCGAGGTGACGAGCACCTTGGCGTCGCCGTCGCGCGAGTTGGGCGGCACCATGGTGACGATGCCGGTGATCTTGCTGCCCTTGGCGTTGCGGCCGCGCGACGAGCGCACCAGCATCTGCGCCTGCAGCCGCAGGCCCTCGGTCTCGAAAAAGTGGCAGTAGCCGTTGAGCAGGCCGGCAATGGCCACCTTGCCGTCGGGCGCAAAGGCCACGGCCGTGATCATCTCGGGCAGCTGCGCCGCGTAGGCAATGCTCTTGTCCGGGATGCTCCACAGCCGCAGCGTCGCGTCCAGGCAGCCGGCCAGGAAGAAGCGGTCGTCCCGCGGGTGGAAGGCCACCTTGCTGACGAGCTCCTTGTGCTTAAAGGTGCAGAGGCACTCCTGCCGGCTAATGTGCCAGAGCCGCACCGTCTTGTCCATGGACGTGGACAGCAAAAAGTTGTTCTTGCTCCAGCTGAGATCCAGGATCTCGCCCGAGTGGCTCTCAAACTCCCGCACCGGCTTCTCCAGGAAGACGGGCGCGCTGAGCCGCGCCCCGGCCGCGCCGCCGTTGGTCTCGGCCTCGGCCTCCTCGTGGGCCCGGCGGTCCTCGGGCGTGGCGATGACGGCCCAGACCCGCACAATGTAGTCGTGCCCGGCCGCGGCATAGTACTTGCCGTCTTTGCTGAACTCGGCCGTCCAGATGGCACCGCCGCTGCCGCCGCCGCTGCCGCCGCCGCTGCCACCGCCGACGTCGGCAGAAGCCGTAGCCGTAGCAGCGGCACGGCCCCCGGCCGACCTGAGCGGCCGGGTGCCGACGAGCTCCTGGGCGAGAAACATCTTGTCAAACTCCTTGATCTTCTTGTTGTGCGTCTTGACCCGGATGTAGCGCGGCGGCTCCTTGTGGTGCGGGATGTAGCCGCCGGCGCCGACAATGGACGAGAAGACGCGCGCGTTGGAGCCCTCGGTGCGCTGCTCTCCACCGTTCTCGGAGGCGGTGTCGCCAAAGCCGTCCTTTTTCTTGGTGCTTCTCATGCTGAGCCGGCCAAGGAAACTCTTTCTGCACATGGTCAGCGGCGGAAAAATAAGAAAAAAAATAAGAAAAAAAAACCGTAAGATCCGCAACAGCGCTGCAGCATACTTCTTCTCCCGCGAGTCGGGGCCGAGGATGGAGATCTTGGGGGCGTCGGCGCTGGCACCATCCAGGACCGGGCTTTCTGGCCTCGCGGGGAGCCCTCGTAGCCGGGTGGACTTTGCGGCATCGGTGTTGGTGCGCAGAAAGATGTGCTGGGAGAAACAGTCAGCCAAGTCCCTTGGCAGCACACGAACAAGTCTTGAGAACTGCGCCGCCGCCGTACCTGGGACAACGGATCAATGGACGCGGTGCCGGTGAGACTGTGTGCCAGCGCCGTGCCGCCGACGGAGGGCAGGGAGCGGCTCGGGTCGGGGTAGCTGCCGGGCGTCGTGCTTGTGCGCGGGCTCGGGCGGCCCTTTTTGATGGCCACGGGAGATGAAGAGGCGGCAGGCGGCGTGCCGTCGGGCAGGAGGGGTGCTGGGTCGGCCGCCGCGCTCGGGAGAGCCGGGTTGCCCCTCAAGGCTAGATAGATTGTCAGCCGGATGCTGTGCGACAAGAAACAAGGAAACAAATGGCCAGCACGGAAACACGAGACACGCTGCGTGGAAGCACGTGGACAAGGGCCGCGGAATCGGTGCAACAGCGTACCTGGCGTTGTCTCCTCGTCGTCGCCAGGCAGATGGGCGTCGCGTGTGACGGCATGTCTGTCCTCGGGGGCCCCGGGGGGGGCAGCCATCTGGCCATTGTCCCCCATGTGCGTCTGCGGCTGAAGCGGGGGGGGGGGGGGGGGGGAAGAAGCAAAGGAGTGATGTGGCTGGCGCGGATTCGCGTTCGTTTCTTTCTCTCTTTCTCTCTCTCCGCCTCTTGTCGCTTAATGCTCCGTCTTGCTTGCTCCACGGCCCTAGCCGCGGGACATGGCAGGATGGACAAGGACGGACGACAGGGGCAACAAAGACAGGCGGCGCGCGCGCGCGCGTCAAAGGCTGCGGGCACAGCTGCAGAGCAGAGCCGGGCTGAATAAAGGCGGAAAATGCGGAGGCGCGGCGCAGCAGGATCTCGGCCGGATCGAGGGTTGGGTGATTATCGCTGGGCGGGTGGGTCAGCGGCAGGCCATGTATCGGATGTATGCAGGATCACGCGACTTGTCGCAGCATGGCCGGGGGAGGGGAGGGGGGCTGTCGTCGGGGCGCGCGGCGTGGCTGGCGGCACATGTGGCAGCAAACGGGCTCGTCAGGACACGACGTCGCCGGATTGAAGCTGAACAGAAAGAGGGCATCCGAGCTTGCCGTGGCGACTGCCATTTTTGGCATCTCAAAAGGGTTTAGCGGCTGCGAGTGTTTGCATCTAAAGGGGCTTAGCGGCTGCGAGTGTGCAGCCAAAAAGGGCTAGCGGATGCAAGAGTGGCGCTTGCTGCTTTGGGCTAGCGCCATTGAGGCAGCCGTTTCGGGAGGGGGGAGGACGACGTCATGAAAAAAGGCTTCGGGCTGGAGCCGCAACGCGGAATCGCGGAGATGGTGTCGCGACATGCCGCTGCCGAGGTTTACCAACGCGTCGCAGAACCGTTACGTTTTGGAATCACATTGATCCACCAGTGGCCATCCCCGTTGCGTGCGTCAACGAGGACTCTTATCCGATCCGGCTTGGTCTTGTTCGGCGGCCAAAGATGGAAAGAAAACTGCTCAGCACTCTATCCTTGATCCGCGAGCCAATGCATGGCGAAAGCCCCCCCGAATTGCGTCAGAGCCGTGGTGCCAGCTAGTATCATCAATCGTCGGATAAGTGCAACCCGCTGTGTATCTGCGCCGTAGGAGATATGGCTAGGAGTAGTTTTTAGTTTTGATTTTTGATTCCATGCCGCTGCTAGTTGCTTTAGCCCCTGTTGCCCCTCCCGATCGGCCCGCGTGGTGGTATAAAAAGACGGGACAATTCCTCTTTGCACTGTCTCTGTGTCCCTATCTCTCTGTCTCTCTCTGTTTCTCTCTCTCCCCCCGCGACAATGGCTCTCACGATCAAGTCCACGTTCAAGCTCAAGAGCGGCTACGAACTCCCGCTGCTGGGATACGGGGTAGGTAGACTTCTCCCACTACAACGGTCGCTGCTAACAGCTGTGTAGCTATGGCAGACGTGAGTTTGGCTCGGCCGTCTGCGGATCTGACGGGTTTGCCTTACTGACTGATCTGACACCGACAGGCCCAAGGACATTGCCAAGGATGTGACCACGCTGGCCTTTGAGGCCGGCTACCGCCACGTAAGTGCGACTTTGTGAGTCTGAGAGCTGTGAGAGGAGAGCTGTCCTGACCAGCCAGATCGACTGCGCGGCCATTTACAAAAATGAGGACGGCGCCGGAGCGGCGATTGCGGGCGCGGCGGTGCCGCGGTCCGAGATCTTTTACACGTCCAAGGTGCCGCCGTCGGCCATGTCGTACGAGGGCGCCAAGGCGCAGGTGGAGGCGTCGCTCAAGGACACGGGCCTCGAGTACCTGGACCTGATGCTGCTGCACTCGCCGTACGGCGGCTCGGCCAACCGCAAGGGCGCGTGGCGGGCGCTGGTGGAGGCGGTGGCCGAGGGCAAGGTGCGCTCGATCGGGGTGTCCAACTACGGCGTGCACCACCTGGACGAGCTGGAGCGGCACATGGCCGAGCTCGAGGCCGAGGGCCCCGGCAAGGGCGGCGTGCTCAGCGTGGGCCAGTGGGAGATCCACCCGTGGCTGGCCCGCCGCGACATTGTCGCCTGGGCCCAGGCCCGCGGCGTCGCCGTCGAGGCCTACAGCCCGCTGGTGCGCGGCGAGCGCTGGGGCGAGCCCGCGCTCAAGGCCCTGGCCGCCAAGCACGGCGTGTCCGAGGCGCAGGTGCTGCTGCGCTGGAGCCTGCAAAAGGGCTTCATCCCGCTGCCCAAGAGCGTCACCGCCGCGCGCATCCGCGACAACACCGACGTCTACTCCTTTGAGCTGACGCCCCAGGAGGTGGCCGAGCTCGAGACCGACGAGTACAAGCCCGTCTGCTGGGACCCCACCGTCACGCCTCTGGACAATGAGGGCATGAAGCCGTGAGTCGCGCTAGACAGATAGTAACACGGCCGACGCCGATACAAGCTCGTGCCCTTGACCCCATCGATCCGTGATTGAGCTTTCGGGCGCCAAGCCGGCGCTCCCGCGAGGCCTCGGAGAGTCGGAGTTTGTAAATGTGCGCCGGCGGAAGGTGTTGGGGCCGGAGTAGCCGGGTCCGGGTGTCCGGGTGTCCGGGTGTCCGGGGTGCAACTGAGGTGAGCCAGTGGAGGAGCTGAGTAAAGAGATCAGTAAAAGAGTCAGCCAAAGCCGCTTGCAGCCATGGCCAGCCGCGAAACGCGTCCGACGTGCCGTCGGTAACGGTCATATTGGTCTAGACTCTTCATCTATGGACTTGCGGCTGCCGGCCGTCTAGCACGGCTCCGTGGCCGGCTCGATGAGCACCTCGTTGACGGCCACGTGCGGCGGCTTGCACAGCGCGTAGAGCACGGCGGTGGCGACGTCGTCCGGGTCCAGGATGCGGCCGCCCGAGGGCTGGCCGTACTTTTGCACGGCCTCGGCGTCCGACGACATGGTCAGCAGGTCCGTGGCCGTGTTGCCCGGCTGCACCGAGGTGACGCGCAGGCCGGCGTCGGCGGTTTCGAGGCGCAGGCTGCGCAGCACGCCCTCGACAAAGAACTTTGAGCCCGAGTAGACGCCCAGGCCCGGGAACACGGCCCGGCCCGCGTCCGACGAGATGGCCACCACGTGGCCGCTGCCGCGCGCCAGCATCGCCGGCACCGCCGCCGCCAGGCAGTGCAGCAGGCCCTTGCAGTTGACGTCCACCGTGCGCAGCCACTCGTCCGTCTGCGCGTGCGCCATGAGCGTGTAGTACATCACGCCCGCGCACACCACCAGAATGTCCACCGGCCCGAGCTGCGCCGCCGCCGTGCTCAGCAGCCGCTGCACCTGCGCCGCCTCCACCACGTCCGTCTGCTGTGCCACCACGCGCACGCCGGCAAACTCGCGCTCCAGCCGCGCCTGCAGCGCCGTCAGCGCCACCTCGCGCCGTGCCCCCACCGCCACGGCCGCGCCCTCCCGGGCCAGCGCCGTCGCCACTGCCGCGCCGATGCCCGACGACGCGCCCACGACCACGGCCACGCGCCCGGCCAGCGCGCCGCCGCGTGTTGTCGTTGTTGTTGCTGCTGCTGCTGCTGCTGCTGCCGGAGCGGTGGCCAGCCAGCCTCGCGCGTAAAAGTGCCGCGCGTACCGGGCCAGCAGCGCAGCGTCGTCCAGGGGGACTGGACGACGGCCGCCCTCTCCCAGCCGGGCGCGTGTGGCCTCGTCGGCCAGCAGGGTCACGTCGCTGAGAAAGTCGCGCGTCGGCATGCCCGACGCCAAGATGTCGGCCGGCGCCGGGTCGTCCCGGTGGTGGTGGCGTGCAGAGGCCGTCGCCGGGTCGGAGTCGGTGGCGGTGGCTGTGGCGGCGGCCCAGGCGGCTTTCCAGTCCTCCCAGCCGACGGCCGTCGTCGCGTAGCCCAGCGCGGCAAAGTGCCGGAACAGCGTCTCGGACGGCAGGGCCGCCGCAGCGCCGAGATGGAAGACGATCTGGCCGGGCTCGACGCTGTGGTCGTCGTCGTCGTCGTCGGCAGCAGCAGCAGCAGCAGCAGCAGCAGTAGCAGCCCCGGCCAGCGCGACCAGGTCGCCAGCGGCCCAGTCGACCGGCGTCATCTCGAGGACCCAGCCGTCCTGCGTGGGTGCGCGGCCGATGCGCAGCGACTCGACGACCAGCGCGGTGACGACGTCGCGCGGGTTCGCCGTGCCGGCCTGGCTGTGGCCGCCGAGGGTGCCGAGCCGGTAGATGCGCGCCGGCAGGCCGCGCCGGGCCGCCTGGCGCACCAGGCTCTCGGCGGCCCATTTGGACTGGCCGTAGCCCGAGGCCAGCTCGGCGACGGCGCGCTCGGCCGACGGGAGCATGTCCTCTTCGGACCAGGCCCCCGCCGACGCCGACGCCGACGCCGGCAGCACGCCGTTGGTGGACGCATAGTGCACGGCGGCGCCGCCGAGCGCCGCCAGGCGCAGCACCTCGCGCGTGCCGGCGACGTTGGCCGCGCGCAGCGCCTCGTAGGGGTAGACCAGGTTGACGGCGGCGCCGGCGTGGAAGACGGCCTGCACGCGCCCGGCCAGCCGGCCAAACTGCTCCGACGATGGCTGTCCCAGCAGCGGCCGCGACAGGTCGCCCGGCACCACCTCGATGCGCTCGGCCATGCTGTCGGTCCACAGCCCGAGCTCGAGCAGGTGTCGCCGCAGCCGTGCCATGCCCGCGGCCGGAGACGGTGGCGGTGACGACAGCGAGGCCGCCGTCGTCGTCGTCGCTCCCGGGCCGTCGCCCAGGCGCACCAGACAGAGCACCGTGGCCTTGGTCTTGGCCAGCAGCTCGTGCAGCAGAAAGGCGCCAAAGAAGCCGGTGGCGCCCGTCAGAAGCACGCACTGGGCCTCGGCGAGAGGAACGGCGCCGGTGCCGGTGCCGGCGGCGCCGCCGAGTGGTTGGATGTCCTCGGGCAGGCTTGCGTCCTCTTCCAGCGTGGCCGCCAGCAGCACGGCGCGGTCTGCCGCCGCCGCTGTTGCCGCCGCTGTTGCCGCCGCTGTCGCCGCCGAGCCCTGAGCCTCCAAAACGGCCTGTCGGTGCCCCTCGAGGGTGGGCGTCATCACGAGGCTGGTCAGCGGCACGGTGACGCCGTAGGCCGCCGAGAGCCGGCTGGCGAGGTCGGCCAGCGACAGGGAGTGGCCGCCGAGGTCGAAAAAGTCGTACTCTTGCGCCGCGGTGGCCGCCTGCTGCGGGTCGATGCCGAGGCACACGGCCCAGAGGCGGGCCACGTCGGCCAGCAACACCGGCAGCGGAGGGGTGGTGGCTGTGGTGGTGGCCGTGGCCGTGGCCGGAAGGCTCGGCGTCTCGGACGGCGTGCCAGACGGTGTCCCCGACGGCGTCCCCGACGGCATCCCGGACAGCGTCTCGGACGGTGTCTCGGACGACATCCCGGACGGCGTCTCCGGCGGCGGCGGCAGGCTCTTGACGTCGACCTTGCCCGACACCGGGTGCGTCGGCAGTGCCTCCAGCTGCACCCACAGCGCCGGGATCATGTAGGGCGCCAGGTGAGCGAGCAGTCGGCGCCGCGCCAGCGGGCTGTGGCCCTCGGCGTCAATGTCCAGTGCCGGCCGGTCGTCGCCGGAGCTGTCGTCGCCGGAGCTGCCGCCGGAACCGGAGCCGGAGCCGGAGCCGGAACCGGAGCCGTCGTCGCTGTCCCGCACCACATAGGCCACCAGCTGGCGCGCGAGGCCGTCGCCGTGCGCCCGCACTACGCAGCTGCGCACGGCCAGGTGCCGCGTGATGGCGCTCTCCACGGCCGCCGGCTGCACCGTGTAGCCGCGCAGCTTGATCATGCCGCCGACGCGCCCGCTGATCTCCAGCGCGCCCGACGCCAGCAGCCGCGCCCGGTCGCCCGTGCGGTACATGCGGGCCGAGGCCGTCGACGCCGAGGCCGCCCTAAAAAAACGGTCCGGCAGAAACGCCTCCGCCGTCGCCGCCGGTCGGTTGAGGTAGCCGCGCGCCAGCAGCGGGCCGCCGACGTAGAGCTCGCCGCTCTGCCCCGGCCCGACCGGCTGCCCGGCCTCGTCGAGCACGTACGTGTGCTCCGGGTCCAGCGGCCGCCCCACGGGGCACACTGCGGCCTCCGCGTCCGTGTTTTCCGCCGCCGCTGCCGCCGCCGCCTCCGCCGCTACCGCCGCCACGGCCTCCCGCAGGTCGCCGCACGCAATCTCGTGCGTCTCGCTGGCGCTGTAGCAGTTGAGCAGCCGCACGTGCGGCAGCGCCTGCAGCGCCCGCCGCGCCAGGTCCACCGTCACCACCTCGCCGTTGAGCCAGAGCGTCTGCAGCTGCGGCAGCCGCGCCGCCAGCTCGCTGCCGCCGCCGCCGGGGTACCGGGCCAGCACCGTCGCCAGCAGCGTCGGCGTCATCAGCGTCTCCGTCACGGCCTGCGCCGCCAAAAAGTCCACCAGCCCGACCGGGTCGTAGCTGATCGCGTCCGGCACCGTCACCGCCGTCGCCCCACGCAGCAGCGGCCGCAGCATCTCCCACACAAAAAAGACGTTGCACGCCACCCGCGCTCCCGGCCCGAGGTCGCTGACCCCGAACCGCAGTGCGTAGGACCGCACCGGCGCGCTGTGCGGGTTGGCAATGCCCTTGGGCCGGCCCGTCGAGCCCGACGAGTACGACACAAACGCGAGCCGCTCGAGGTCGGTCGCCTCCGGGAGGGGGGGGAGGGGGGGGCAGTCCCCGTCCCCGTCCCCGTCCCCGTCCCCGTCGCCGTCGCCGCTCTCAACTTCCAGCGCCGCCGCCTTGTCTGCCGCCAGCACCACGCACGGCACCCGCGTGCCCGCCTTGGCCGCCAGCGCCGCCGATGTCAGGATCACCGCCGGCGCCGCGTCCGCAATCACCTCCGACAGCATCCCCGCCGGATACGCCGTCTCCAGCACCAGAAACGCCCCGCCCGCCTTGAGCGCCGCCAGGCACGCCACCAAGTACAGCACCGTGTGCTCCGCCAAAACGCCCACCAGCACGTCCCGGCTCACGCCGTACGACCGCCGCAGCCGGCCCGCCAACAGCTCCGCCGCCCGG
This sequence comes from Graphilbum cf. rectangulosporium, assembly GCA_019925645.1. Lineage (NCBI taxonomy): Eukaryota > Fungi > Ascomycota > Sordariomycetes > Ophiostomatales > Ophiostomataceae > Graphilbum > Graphilbum cf. rectangulosporium. The sequence goes on from JADHKI010000034.1 coordinate 12,821, forward strand.
TCCAGCTCCGCATAAGTCCACGCCGTCGTGCCATCGTCCGCCGCCACCGCAGACGGCGTCGCCTGCACTTGGCGGCCAAAGAGATAGACCAGATCCCGGCTCGTGTCCAAGGCAGCCATGATGTTGTTGGGGAAGGGGAGAGGAGAAGGAGGGGAGGGGGAGAGGGGGGGGGGAGGGGAGAGGAGAGGGAGGGGGGGGGGGAGGAGGAGTTGGGAAATTGGCTTGTGGAATTAGTATAGCTGCCCTTCCGGCTAATTTCACTTCAGATGTTCGATAGCAGCGATAAGCCAAACGTCGTCATCCGGATATCAGACTTTTAGTAACGCCGCAGGGAGGCCGGTCTTCTTCCGAGGGCAGGGACAGGGCGGAGAGCAGAGCGGAGAGCAGAGCGGAGAGCTTGAAAGAGAGGAGAGCAAACAGACACCAGCAACGCACGCCTGGCAAAAAAAAACGGAAACCGTGGCTCACAAGTCGTGCAGACTGCCTCTACACAGGCTTTGACATGTGGCCAATCATGCGAGGTGCCTGGCCTAGTGCGGGCAGACAACCCTACCGGTTTAGCGGGTTCGGTGTGCATGAAGTCGACGGGCCGTCTTGACGTAGGATGTCGGGACAAGTCGAGCAGAAGCAACTTTTGAAAGAATTATGTCACGAGGATTGGCCATCGGCGGCTCAGACGCTCCTGCCCATTCAGCAATATAAACGATGCCCTAATAGGAAAGTGCTAGCTGTGCAGTCCCAAAGCAACGCCTTGGCTCGGAAATCCTACATTCCGATATTTTCCCGTCAACGCCACGTAAAAAAGGCTTCACAAAAAGAAACACTAGGAAAACACGCCCAGATCGACCGGCGGCGGCAGCCAGGAGATGCGCCCATCAACCCACTGAATCCACTGGCCGGGCCGCCCCGGCTGGGGAGGCGGCAGCTTCGTCAGGTCGCCCGGCCAGCGATGCATCCAGCAGCACTGTCCTCCGGCAGCGACAAGAGGAAGCGGCGGCTGCTGCTGCACCACGAGAGCGGCGCTCACGGGCACCAGTGCAGCCAGAGCCGGCCCGAGATAGCAGCCCTGGCACCCGGCCGCCACGGGACAGAATGCGCTCATGGCGTCCTCGAGCTGTGCTGCCGAGAGAAGAGCAGCGGCGGCGTTGGAAGCGTGTTGCCCGTGATGATGGCAGGTTTGCAGAACCAAGTGTCTGTGGAAGCTTGGCTTTGACTCTGTATTTTGATGATTCGCAGTCAACGAGGGGGGGGGGGGGGTATTTATACAGCCCGTCACCGGGCCCCTGCTGTGAATCACGCGGCTCTACGTCGACATGACCAGTTTGCGTGAGTTGTTGGATCATGAAGCCACAAGTATTGTTTGTGATGACTACTGCCAGAGATGTTGCCACACGTGTTTTTATGCCACGGTCCCAGAGACGTTATTGCCACAAGTGTTTGTCATAAAACTCCCAGAGATGTTGGTGCTGTGACAAATCATACCAAAATCAAAAACTCGAAATCAAAATTCAAAAAAATCCTAGACCAGACCGTGCTCAGCCGACTCAAAAGCCCTGCCAATACAGCTCTGCCAACCCCTGCCAACCCTGGCCGCGGAAGCCTTTTGAACGCCTTGAAACAACCTTTCCCCCCGCTTCCCCCCCCTCCCTCTCACCTCTCACCACCTATACGCTGATTGTCTTGAAAATGCTAAACTCGTCGCCCGTCGCCATGAGCGCCCCCGGGATCTGCGGGTGCCAGTGCACCTCCTTGACGTTGGCGTGGTAGTGCACAAACAAGAGCTGCGGAGGCACATCCTGGACGCCGGCCGTGTCCTTGCTCTCCTCGTCGTCCAGCTCGACAGCCAGGTCCCACAGCGTGGTCGTGTTGTCGCCAGCCGCCACCGCAACGATGCTGTCGTCCGTGGGGTGCCACTCGATGCTCGTGATCTGCTCCTTGTGGTAGTGGAAGCTGGCAATGGCGCTGCTCCTCGAGGCCTCGTCGCCGCCGCCGCCCGCCGTCGGCTTCCACTGCCGCAGATCCCACACCCCCCACACGCCATCGTCGTCGCCCGACGCCAGCAGATGCGTCGTCTGCCGCGACCAGCTCATCACGTTAATGTCCGCCCGGCTCGCCTGCACGGTAATGGCCGGCTTGCGGCTCTTGCTGCGCACATCCCAGATCCGGATCGTGCCGTCGCTCGACCCGGACGCAAACACCGACGCCTCCGACGGGCTCCACTGGATCTCCTCCACGCTGCCCGTGTGCCCCTGGAAGGGCCGCGTGTCCGTGACGAACCCGCCGCCGTCGGTCCGCGTCGTCACGTACATGAGCCCGTCGTTGTCGCCCGTCAGCAGCTTGCCCGCCGCGTGCAGCGGCGACCAGTCCACCGCATAGCCCTCGGCCTTGTGCGCCCGGATCGTCGACACCGGCTTGTTCATCTGCGGCGTCACTGCCGTGCCGGGCGCGTCAAACGCCGCCAGGTGCGCCGTGATGTCGTGTATCAGCACGTTGGACGACTCCGTCATCGTCGCCGTGAGCGTCAGCGGCGGCCGGCCCGCCGCGTCCGCCGACCCCACCTGGTGCGCCCGCACGCGGTTGGTCGTCGAGCTGAGCGGGATGCTCTTGGACTCGAGAATCGGGTCCGTGTCGCCGCCGTCGTCGTCGTCCTCGTCGTCGCTCGAGTCCGACCCCGAGTCGTCGTTCTTTTGCATCTTGGACAGGCCGCTCAGCTTCATCACCAGCAGCTGGTTCTCCTCGCTCTTGGACTGCTGCGCCTGCGTGCCCGCCACCGCGTACATGGTCGCGGGGTACACCTTGCGGTTGTCGCCCAGCTGGTCGCGCAGAAAGTCAAACGAGAGGCACGGCCACGGCGTGCTGAGGTTGTGCAGCATGTCGTAGGCGCTCGGGTCCGGCGCCAGAACCTGTCCGGGCTCGAGCTTTGTTCTCCCGACGATGAATGTGCCCGGCGTGCTGTCGACATCCATGGCGCCTGCACCCCGTTAGCACACGCTCGACCACACATCTCTCTCTCTCTCTCTCTCTCTCTCTCTTGTTACCTTCTTTCTGCTCCGCTTCTCGCTCTGCATCGGGCCGCCCGTCCACACCGGCCTCAATGATCTCGTCGTCGCTGAATTCATCCTCAAACTCATCTTCAAACTCGCCCATGTCCTTGTCTTCGTCAATCTCCATGGGACGCCTGCCGCCCTTCAAAGGCGTACCGCCTTCTTCATCGTCGGAAGCCACTCGTTTGGACATTTTTTATAGAATTTAAGAACAACAGTCCAAGCTTACGAGGGTATGCCGTCGTGGGTTGAAGAAAAAAGTAAAACCCCGCTAATAAGTATTGTAGAACACGGGCAGTAAAATTTGTAGTGTAAGTGGGGCATATCTGGCATATCTCTCAATGGCTTTTCAATACACCATCCGGCCTTCACTACGGAGTAAGATACATCAGTCTTGTATGCTGGTAGGACTCGGAGATGCTCTAATGTGAAATTACACGCGGTGTAGTGTGAACGGTATCTTGCATACAGTTTTTTCTTCTTGCTAGACGATCGGCCTTGGAGACTCTTGGTGACGCGCGCCACACTGCGCAAAGCACCTCGAATCAAATGTTACATGATCCGGCAGTATACTTACGGCGTAAATATCAAAAATCAACCAAATACAGTAGCTGCTAAGGATCGAGTTCATCAGAGAGACAGCTCAGTGGTGGCCATGATGCAATGACTGAGTGCGCCGTTACATAATCACACATCACGTGACAAATGAAGCTGTCTTGGGGAAACAGACTATCAGTGGCTGGCATCACTTCTCCGACCTAGCATGTAAGATACCCTCAAGCCTCGTTCATCCCCATTATGGCTTCAGACACACCCCAGGACAGAACGACCGAAAGAGATGGCCACAATGGCACCCGCTCGGCGGAAACGGCAGGGCCGCTGGCTTCGGCTGCCCTGACGGGCGAAATCAGGCCTCCGGTCGCCGCCAAAGACATATCGCTAAAGGATTTCCTAAACAAAATGGACGACTATGCGCCTATTGTATGTATCTGCCGATTGATCCATCCCCCGCGCCTCGGCGCCTGCTTTCTCTGACCCCAACCCATGCAGATTCCCGACGCGGTCACAAACTACTACATGACCAAGGCCGGCCTGCCGCCGCCGCCGCAGACCGACCCGCGCCTCAGCCGGCTGCTCGCCCTCGCGACGCAAAAGTTTGTCGCCGACATTGCGGCCGACGCGTACCAGTACAGCCGGGTCCGCGCGAGCAACACGAGCGCCAACAACCCCCTGGGCAGTCTCGCTGCTAATACGGGGTTCCCGCTCGCAACCGCACCCAACGCCCAGCAAGGCGCCAAGGACCAGGGCCGGAACGGCGCCCTGGGCATCCAGCGGCCCGGCTACGGCGGCGGCGGGCAAGGCAGCAGCCAAAACCGGACCGTCCTGACCATGGAGGATCTGGGCATGGCGGTCGGTGAATATGGCGTCAATGTCAAGCGCGGCGAGTTCTACAGATAGCCGCCTGTTTTCCTTGCTTCCGATTACCAACAGGGCCGGCGTTTTTGGAGTGCATGATGGGTTACGGAGTTGGCGACATCTTTTACATCCTCTAGAAGTACCGACATTGGTTTTTTGTTTCTGTTGATTTATTCGGCATATGGTGAAGGTACAGAAAGAAGAAGCCCGTTTGCCATTCAAATTTCATACAGTGGTATAGGCCCGACACCGACGCTGGAACAGCTCCTCATCGTGCCCAGATAAACGGCTTTCTTGTCCTAGAAAACGTTAGGAATCTCAAGCTGCCAGAATATCCAGGGGGGGGGGGGGGGGTAGTTGTAGGCGCGACGTACGGTGAAAACTCTCCCAGTTTATGCCCGACCATGTCTTCTGTGATGGTCACCTCATGGTAGACCTTGCCGTTGTAGACCTGGAACTTTAGGCCAACAAAGTTGGGTAGTATCGTTGCCGACCGCGCCTGCGTGCGGATAGGCTCCACGGCCTTGCCGGGTTCGGGGCGCACAATGGGAAGCCTATCAGAAACCACCAAAGTCAGCAATCCTGTACCGGGGCCGTCGCCGCAGTAGTCGAGGAGAAAACGTACGGAACGATGTGAGGGCCTGTAGGGAAAAAATGGTCAGCCATGGGCTGCAAAGGGGACCCAGCAGGAAAAAAAAAAAAAACCGTCAAGCCGGCGGCGTTGCAGTCACCTACCTTTCCAGACCGAGCGCTTCAACAGCGCCCTTGTGGGCTGCATCTTTACGACAAAAACGAGAGCTGCAGGGTTCTGCTGCACGGCGCGGATCTGAGGATTCGGTAGTTGGGAAATCTTCGTGACGTCCCAAACTTTTGGCGCTCGTCGGGTTACGTAATATGTATTTTTCCCGCCGCCTCGCTCGCGCCCAGCTTCTTCAAGAAGAATACAGAGCCTGGGACTTTACCCAAGCGCAGACATTCGCACCAACGAGCGTGCTCAGCAACGTCCAGTTTTCCTCCTTTGCCGCCTGTCGCGCCAATGTGCTGCTGACAATGTTTGTGCCTCTGTACTGTCCTGGGGTGATGTCTATCCGGTCCGCCCAGTTTTCTGCCCCCCCTCGCCCGCAGATATCCTTTACCGAGGCGAATTGCTCATCTTCGCTCCCCCACTGGTCGTCGGAGCGTGTCACCACACGAAGCCGGGCACGCCGTAGAAAGGGGGAGAGGGCAGCTTGCATGGGCGTGGGTGTGGGCGCAGGGTCATCGCCAGACGACGGCGTTGCCGGCATTGTGTAGTATTTGGGATCGAATATCCGAATCAGAGTGTCGTAGCCGACAAGAAAGACCTGCTCTGGGCCAGAAGCCGAGGCTTCGCTCCCGGCATAGGCCCGGGCCGCGGCAATGGCGTTACTCTTGTCGTGGAAGTAGGGCTGCGACGTAAGGCCAATGTCAATGGGAACCGTTGCCGAAGCGGTGGCCTGGCCGCCCCCCTGTGCGAGAAGGCCGTGCACGTCTTTGGCCATGGCAAACATGAGAGAAAGTCTCTGTTCGAACGAGGCTGGCTTCGGCGCCTTGTCGGCGTTGTTGACCGACAGCAGCAGCAGCAGCCCGCAGGCACCGGCCTGTCCCCGGTAAAGGTCCGTCACAGCCGATGTGGCCATCTGCATGTGGGCTACCGTCGGGGGGTTGAACGAGGAGTCGAGGATCACTAGCTTGCGAGGCCCAGGCGGCGGCCGAATGGGCGGCGCCTGTGGCGTGGAGGCGTTTCCATCCAGCAAAGTGCATACGACTTGGAACTTTGCGTTGGACCTCTGAAAGGCGCCGAGGGCCGCGCTGAAGAAGGTCAACTCTGGCGAGGGCATCGGATGTTCTGGCTGGCAAAGCACTGAGAAGTAGCTAATCAGAAGTGGTAGTGGTGGTGGTGGTGATGATGGTAGGACTCGGAGCTTTCCCTGTCATAAGACCGAGTTCACAACCCCGCCTGAAAAATCACTAACATGCTTTGCTATCAAACTTCTGTGCTCCTACCAAATAAAAGCGTTGCGCACAACACATCATCGCGACACAGGCAAGGCGTGTTTGTTTCCTCCATGGGGCTCATCTGATTTCCTCGTCCCTCATAAACTTTGATATGCTCCCAGAGCGCTCGGCCAAGCCAGGCAAGCGGTCTGGCGACTGGGCCATGAACTGTTCAAACATGTAGTCGTCTTTTCCTGCTGCCTCTTCCGCAGCGGACTGCAGTGTTTGCACGTTGACCTTTGCGAGCTCATCCAGGGCGTCGTCGGCCGGGGGGGCGTTCTCATCAATGGCGTAGAGCTTTATGCCCCGGATGTGTGTGTCCTTGCCGTTCTGGTGGTTCTCCTTGACCTTGACCTGCACGATCCAACAGCAGAGGGACTGGCCGTCGGCGCCTCCGCCGGCATTGCTCAGATCAATCTCCTGCCACCCCGTGGGGCTCACGAGCGCAAGAGTCGCAAACTCAATCAGGTCGTGGTGGCCGGTGCCGGCCGACAGTATCACAAAGGTCGGCGTGTACGACTCGTCCTGGTTGTAGTCCACGTAGAAACGGATCGCCCTGATCTCCACTCGTCGCAAAAAGTGTATCGTCAGCAGGTGCGGCTGTGGGCCGTCAGACCTGCGCGTCCGTAGCATTAGCCATGCAGATGCCCTCAGCCAGCAGAATGAGACGGGCCAGACAGAAGACAGAACTCACTGCCAGTACTTGTTGAGGTCGTCACTGAGAAGCTCTTCGACGCCGTTCCCGGGCTTGTGGCTGCTTACGCTGAAGTGCGCCAGGTTGTTGATCTCTTTCAGCCCGAGGAGCACCGGGTCAAACGACATGGCCTGGTCATCGTTGCGCATGTCGTGCTGGGAATCAAAGTCAAAGTCCTCCTCTCGGTCCTCAATCAGATCCTCGTCTGCAATCTCGCCGTAGTGCCCGGTGCCCGAGTCGCTGTCGGACATCTGGTTGCCGTCGCCGCCGAAAGAGCTTCCGTCGTCCCCGTCGCTGTATCTAGCACCTTGGTACCCGTTACCGGCATCGTCTACGCCGTACTCGCTGCTTGAGGCCTCTTGCGGCTGCATCTCCCCTTGCAGCTGTCCTTGCGCTTGCTGCATGGCCAGGTAGTTGGCAAACTGGGCGTTCCGGTCAGCCCTCTCCACTTCCGCACCCACGTTTGGCGGATCGTCAATGTCCGACGTGTCTGAGCCGGTCAGCAGCAGCTCAAGTCACCGACATAAAAAGCCAAGACGGCAACAAAAACAAACCTATGCTGTCCTGGGCTTGTTGGCCCAAGGTCCTCTCACTGCTGCGCTGAGGGGGCATAAGGCCTGGATAGCCGTATCTTGGCGGGTTGACCCCTCCTTGCCGAAGAGCCCTTCGTGGCCCACGAATGAGGTGGTCCGGTTCCATGGCATATATTCTTTTGTCATACAAGTTCGATGCGCGCAAACACGGCGGCGCAGGAGAGGTGTGCAGAGATGCACGTGATTACGATCGGTTTTCGCGTTAAGTGTATTTTAGGCTGCAACAGCGCGTCGCGATTCTCTTACCACGCACTACGCGGTTGCGACTTCCCTTTCGGTTCGACTACACTAAAGCGACCTCAATTGGGGTACCAGATTTCCCATACTTGATGCTTGCTTGATGCGCCGTCTTCCCATTTTGTTACCAGAATGCCGAGAAACACGGGTGTGTACTGACGCATTCTGATCTCTTTGGGCTCGGCCCTGCTAACGGCCGACGCTTAGGGCCAGACACCATTCGCATTCTTGTATCAACCGATAACCATGTCGGATATGGCGAGCGCGACCCTATTCGAAAGGATGACAGCTGGAAGACCTTTGACGAGATTATGAATCTGGCCAGGACCGAGGATGTATGTGAACAAATGTCTGCGAAACCCTTTTTTTTCATAGAAAAAAAACTGTTTCGCCTGCAAGTTTGCGGTTCTAATGCGCCCTTGGCAACGGCAGGTTGACATGGTTCTTCTTGGCGGAGATCTCTTTCACGAGAACAAGCCTTCCCGCAAAGCCATGTACCAGGTCATGCGAAGCTTACGACAAAACTGCCTTGGCATGAAGCCTTGCGAGCTCGAGTTCCTCAGCGACGCGGCCGAGATATTCGAAGGGGCCTTTGGCCATGTCAACTACGAAGACCCCGACATCAATATATCCATCCCGGTGTTTTCCATCCATGGCAACCACGACGACCCGAGCGGCGATGGGCACTACTGCTCGCTGGATCTTCTCCAGGTTGCCGGACTGGTCAACTACTTTGGCCGGGTCCCGGAAGCCGACAACATCAAGGTCAAGCCGGTCCTGCTGCAGAAAGGAGCTACAAAGCTGGCGCTTTTCGGGATAGGCAACGTCCGCGATGAGCGAATGTTTCGCACCTTTCGCGACCACAAAGTAACCTTTTTTCGCCCCAACCAACAGCCAAACGAATTTTACAACCTGATGGTGGTCCACCAGAATCATCATGCCCATACCGCGACCAGCTATCTACCGGAGAACTTCCTGCCGGACTGGATTGATCTCGTTGTCTGGGGTCATGAGCACGAGTGCCTCATTGATCCCCAACGAAACCCAGAGACTGGCTTCCACGTCATGCAGCCAGGCTCTTCCGTGGCTACCTCCCTGGTTCCTGGCGAGGCCGCTACTAAGCATGTTGCTATCCTGAGTATCAACGGCAAGGACCTGTCCGTGGACAAGATCCCGCTTAAGAGTGTTCGGCCTTTTGTAACCCGGGAAATCGTCTTGGCCAACGAAAAGAAATTCAAAGACTTGGCCAAGAAGAGAGACAACCGTGCCGAGCTGACCAAGCGGCTTGTCGGCGTCGTCGAGGAGATGATCGATCAAGCCAATGCAGAATACCTGGCGCTGCACGAGCAGGACGAGACCACGGAAGATCCGCCGTTACCTCTCATTCGGCTCAAAGTAGAATACACAGCACCGGAAGGCGGAGAGTTTGACTGTGAGAACCCGCAGCGGTTTTCAAATCGATTTTCCAACCGGGTTGCCAATGTCAATGATGTTGTCTATTTCTATCGGAAGAAAACCGGAGCGTCGAGTACGTTCCCTGGCTCCAGATACGTGCTGAAACAGCTTTGCACTGGTAGCGTGACTGACACAGGCTGCAGGGAAAATAAAACACGACCTGACCATGCCAGAAGCTCGGGAGGTCGATGATGGACCCGAGTTCAGCACGATCAAGGTGGGCGCTCTAGTCGAAGAGTACCTCGCGGCACAATCCCTCAAAATCCTGCCCCAGACGGAATTCGGCGACGCAGTCAACGACTTTGTCATGAAAAACGACAAGGATGCCATGGATATTTTTGTCAGCAACTCTCTGGCGGGACAGCTTAGAGACCTGCTCGCCTTGGGCGCCGAGGAAGATGACCTAGACCAAGCCATTGAGCGGCTTCACGAAGAGAGGGAACGTCAAGCCAAGGCGGGACTCATAAAGAAACAGAACAGGATACGATATAGACCAAAGCCAGCCGACTGGGACTCTGATATTGAGGGTCATTGGGAGGCTAACCCGGCAGCTATCATCAACTCCGACTCGGCGGCCGCAGGAAATGCAAAAGACGCACCAGGGCCGCCCACCGGCGCAACCCGGGGCGCAGTTCGGCGCAATCTCGCAAACGACGACGGCGACGTCTCGATGGATGACTTTGACGTTCAGCCAACTACCGCTCGGGCGACAACGGCAAAACGAACAGCTGCGGGACGAACGACCAAAGCAGCCGCGCCACGCCAGTCTGCAGCGACAAAGAAAAAAGCAGCCACGACCAGGTCTGCGACAGGTAGAAGAAAGGGCCCCTTTGAGGACTCGGACGACTCGGTTGAGGAGGCGGATGTTATTGACGACGAAGACGACGAGCCAGAGCCTCAGCCGGTCCGGAGGACGAGGGCAGCAGCGCCGACCAAAGCTACCGGCCGCTTACGACAGACAACTCTCCAGCTATCACAGCCTGCGCGCGCCTCAAAGACGACTCGAGAAGAAGTGCTGGAGCTGAGTGAAGACGAGATATCTGATGACGATTTTGAGCCTGCGCCGGTCCCAAAAGGCCGTCGCAGATGATGGCATGGATTGGTGGGTGGCGGAGTACAGGGCGCTGCTATTTGTAGCTAGTGTTTGAATTTACGACACGTAACCACGTGACTTGTGATGACAGATTTGCGGATTTGCATGAGGCTTCCGCAGCCGTAGCGCAAGCCACCTGGCCTGCGCCTCTGAGCTGCTTGCCGACTCTTTCATCTGCACCTTGCCGAGACCTACCGTTTCCATCCAAGAAAACCCGTGGGAGCTTGGTCCACACAGATAGGCAGGCGAATGAAGCACATACGATTGTAGAGAAACGGAGCCCCGGATCTTGTTGTCGCATTTTTGGAATCCGGCTATTCGCGACAACCCCGTGTTGCCCCTCGGGCTGTTGAGCTGGAGGGTGCGGACGCGATGGGCGTCATTCGGAAGAAGACGGCTGTGCGCGGCGGCGAGGGAGGCGTCAAGTATGTCTGCGATGTTTGCAGCGCCGATATCACGTCCACGGTAAGTTGCTAATCTGGTGCTACACGTTCAAAATCGGCGACATCTGTGTGTGTCGACTTGGTGGCGCATTTCGTCGGTGCTGGTGCGCGCAGGAGCTTTTTTTATTTTATTTTTTATTTTATTTTTTAATTTCTCTTTCTTCTGGCTGTACGAGAATAGGCTGACAGGTGTGTGTAGGTTCGCATTCGGTGTGCTCACCCTGCCTGCAACGAATATGATCTTTGCGTCCTCTGCTTCGCAAACGGATCGTCGAGCAATGCGCACCAGCCGGCAACGCATCCGTACCGAGTGATTGAGCAGAACTCGTTTCCCATATTCGACAAGGAGTGGGGTGCGGACGAGGAGCTGTTGTTGATCGAGGGCGCCGAGATCTACGGGCTCGGCTCGTGGGCGGACATTGCAGACCACATTGGCGGCTACCGACACAAGGACGAAGTGCGGGACCACTATCTCAAGGTCTACGTGGACTCGCCGTGCTTCCCTCTGCCGGCGCGATGCAGCCCGCAGGACATGCAACTGGCCAATGAAGTGCCTCGGGAGGAGTTCCAGGCGCGGAAGAAGCGGCGGATCGAGGAGAGGCGGGAGGCGGCCAAGAACACGCCGGCACTGCAGCCCAAGACGAAGCCGACGGCGTCGGTGCCGTCGTGCCACGAGATCCAGGGCTACATGCCCGGGCGGCTGGAGTTTGAGACGGAGCATGCCAACGAAGCCGAGGAAGCGGTGCAGCTGATGCAGTTTGACCCCGGCGACGGCATCAACCCGCGGACGGGCGAGCTGGAGCCGGAGATGGAGCTCAAGCTGACGGTGATGGAGATTTACAACAGCCGGCTGACGCAGCGGGTGGAGCGGAAAAAGGTCATTTTCGAGCACAACCTGCTCGACTACCGGGAAAACAACAAGGCGGAGAAGAAGCGGTCCAAGGAGGAGCGCGACCTGCTGAACAAGGCCAAGCCGTTTGCGCGCATGATGAACCGGCCCGACTTTGAGGCGTTCTGCCAGGGCCTGATTGACGAGCTCAACCTGCGGCAGGCCATCTCGCAGCTGCAGGAGTGGCGGGCGATGCGCATTGGCGACCTGCGCAGCGGCGAGAAGTACGAGCTGGAAAAGGCGCAGCGGATACAAAAGGCGATTCCCCTTGGATCCATGGACCGCGAGCGGCTGGCGACGGTGCAGCGCAACAGCAAGCAGCAGCCTGCGCCGGATCCGCCGAGCGGCTCGGCTCTGCTGGTGGCGCCGGACCTGGTGATGCGGCCGACGCCTGTCAACAGCAGCAGCAGCAGCAGCAGCAGCAACGGCATCGTCAACGGCAACAGCAACGGCAACGGCAACGGCAATGGCAACAGCAACAGCACCAACGGCGAGGCAAGCGGAAACACGGATGGCGTCCAGATGGGCAACGGCGACCTCCGCAACGGCGGCGGAGGCGCCGCGGCAGGCGGCGCTGGTGCCGTGGTGGTGAAGAAGGAGGCGATTGCGATCCCGCCCATCTACGGCGTGCCGCCGTTGCAGCTGACGCAGGACAACGCGCCGGACCTGCACCTTCTCACGCCGGAGGAGGCGGAGCTCTGCCAGATTGTGCGGATCCAGCCGAAGCCGTACCTGATGATCAAGGAGCAGATCATGAAGGAGGCCCTGAAGAGCAACGGCACGCTGCGGAAGAAGCAAGCCAAGGAGATCTGCCGGTTGGATTCTCAAAAGGGGGCCAGGATATTTGATTTTTTCGTCAATGCAGGTTGGGTAGGCAAAGCCTAGAGTTTCGGGATTCGGCGAACAGGGGGTAAACATGCGCGCGCGTTGGAAAGTCACGAGTATGCTGGGGGCCAGGGTTGTGCTTTTCCGAGGCGTTTTGTGATTGTTGGCGGTGTTGCTTATATATACGAAATACACTGGTGTTTCTATTAACCACGACCGAGCATGTTTCTTTCACACGCACTCTCTCACGCACAACAAAAAGCCTTGATCGAGCACGCCAGTCCCTCTCGCAGACATGAATCATTAACACATGATATCCAAACGGATGGCAAAGCAAAAACAAGAGAAAACGAGAAACCAAAGGAAGAATGACGGCAGACTCGCTAGTCGCCCTGGCGTCTTTTGCGGTCTTCTTCCTCCTGGCGCCTGAGTTCCTGGCGGAAGACGTTGCCGCCCATCGGCGGCGCGGCGGCGGCGGCGGCGGCGGCGGCGGCGGCGGCGGCGGCGGCGGCGGAGTCATCGTAGCTCGGGGGAGGGGACCCTGGGGCGGCAAAGGGCGCGGCCGGGTGCTGGCGGAAGCCGGCGTGGCCGCTGGGGGGGAGAAAGGCGACCTTGGCGGGGCGGGCCAGGGGCGGCGAGGGGTCGACGGCGTAGCCCTTGGCGGAGAAGGAGGACATGCGCCTGGAGGCGGCGAGGCGGCCGAGCAGGGGCAGGCGGCCGTGGTGGCGCCAGGACCAGAGGCAGCCGCCGAGCAGGGCCAGCAGGGCGGCGAGGCCGAGGACGACGGGCAGGGCGACGGCGAGGGCGGACACGCGGTGGTGGGCGGCGGGGGGCTGGCGGAGGACAGCGGTCTTGGAGATGAGCAGGTTCGGGCCGGGCTGGCGCTCGAGGGAGGCGGCGCCGTCGGAGGCGGTGGCGTTGTATTCGAGGAAGAGCGTGGCGTTGAGGGTGGCGGCGCCCTCGGCGGCGAGCACGTCGTCCTGCAGGGACCAGGCGCAGAAGCCCTCGCTGGCCTCGAAGGCGGTCGTGTAGACGATGCCGTCGCCGCCGGCATAGTCGACGCCGAGCTGCACGACGGTGTCGGGCGCGAAGAAGCTCGCGTCCCAGATGACTCGGGGTGTCAGCGGGATCACCGGGCCATCGACGTATCCAGGACAGCAGCCCCGCAGCTCACTCACTGTAGTATACGTGGCCGGTCAGCAGCTCGCTGCCGGTGTCGGGCTGGCAAAAGGGCGCGCCGACGCCCTGGTAGTTGTTGCAGACCAAGAAGGAGCCGGCGATGCCCGGGCCGGAGGCGGTGGCGACGGGGGCGCGGCCGGTGGTGGTTGTGGTGTGGCCGCTGACGGACAGCACATGGGCGGCCGTCTGGGTGAGGGAGCTCGGCGGCGGCGAGATGGTGCTGCCGCGGTGGACGACGGTCGGGGTGACGGTGGCCATGACGCCGTCCTCGTTGATGGTGACCCAGGGGCTGGGGGCCGTGCCGTCTCGCGGGCCGACAACGACGGCGGCGGCGGCGGCGGCCGGCAGCAGCACGGCCGACAGAAGCGCAGCAGCGAGCATGTCGGCGGTGGTTCGGGGACGCCGCAGGAAGAAGAAGAAGAAGAAGACGAAGAAGAAGAAGAAAAGAAGAAAAAGAAGAAGACGAAGAAGAAGAAGAAAAGAAGAAAAAGACAAGAGACGACAACAGCAGCGACAAGACGGCAAGTAACCAAGCTCGCAACGACGCCCACTCGGCGCCGGGAGGCTGGCCGTCTATATGTGCATCTTACTCGGCACACAGCAGCTAGCCCAAAGGGTCTTGGGCCATGCCGGCGTGACGTTGTCGTGTCTCTGGCGATCCTTGATATGACGACAAGGCTAGCAAAGATACGCAGGCCCTGCTTCCGTGGTCGAGCCGGCCGGGCGGCCCACAGCAGCACGCCGCATGCCGCTCTGTGCGCGCGACGCTGCTATCGGGCACCTGGCACAGGCGCTGTCGCTGTCTGTCTGGGCCAGGCCCGGTATCCTGGCCCGACTGGTCAGATGTGAGAGGCCCGGGATGAGGCTTATCGGGCAGTGTCGCTGCATGACGACCCCGCACCTTGGCTTCCCCCCCCCTCCCCCCCCTCTCTCTGTGGCTGCGGGCATCGCGCCTGCCTCTTTTCTCTTAGTCGGTCTTTGTCCCTCGTCTGTGTCCGTACTTTATTGAATGTTTTTTGCCCTTTTGTACGCCCCGGCTCCACTGCACGCCGCAGCCAATGGCATCTGCCGTCGGGGTCGCAGTGGGCGCCATTTTGGCTTCGCAGACGGAACTATCGATTGCCAGCTTGCGCTTAGCTGCGGTACGTGCCCGACGCCGTTTTGTTTTTACACGTTTTTTTCCGGTCCGCACGCTTTATGCTTCTCCATCGACTACGACGGGTGCTCTTGGATAGCTGGGCCTGGGCCGGCCGGCGGGAATCTGGAAACCCGGCAGGCCTGGGCGGCTGGCTGTCTGGCTGGACGCAGAAATCTCTGCGTTACAGCTGTGGCTGTCTGGCCGACACATGAATGTCCGCTCTACGGCTGAAGGCGTGCATGCTGCATGTGTGTCCCGTGTGCACGCCCGAATCCGCGAGGGCTGCGTGGTTCTCCACTCCCTTCTCACCTACCCAGATACGAAGGACAACATGCAAGACAGAAGAAGCTTAGAGAGTCCCGCTATCCCGCTATCCCGTCACAATCACCAGGCAAAGTATAATAAGCTTGCGGGACGACAACCGGTGCCTTGTTGGCTGTGACGTCTCAGCTGGCCTTAAGCGTGGCTCCCCCCCCCCCCCCCCCCAGCCGGCCTTGACTGTGCATCCCCAGCTGGTCTTTTGGTTCTTTTATTGTGGCCTCCCAGTTGTGAACTGCAGCCAGACAGCTTCTCCCCGACGCAGACCTGCCTCATAGCCACCATGAAGGCCACAAGCTCCTCTCTGGGCTGGGTCGCGGCGGCCGCCGCCGGCGCCGGGCTCTTTGCCTCGGCCGCCAGCGCGACGGGCTGCTCAAAGGTCATTGTGCCCAGCTACAAGACGCCGACGGTCGGCAGCGGCTGGACGGCTCAGATCGTGGCCAGCGCCCTGACCAAGCCGCGCAGCATCCAGGTCGACAGCGCCGGGGGCCTGCTCGTCCTCGAGAGCGGCAAGGGCGTGTCCCGGATCGTGTTCAAGGACCATGGCGGCTCCTGCCTCGAGGTGGAATCCTACACGAGTCTCGTCAACAAGACCACAGTGTGTTTTTGTTTCCTTTTCTTCTCCTTCTCCTTTTCTTCTCCTTCTTCTCACTCTTCTCTTTTCTCTCCTTCTCACTCTTCTCTTTTCTCTCCCTCGCTCACATCCAGCTTAACCACGGCCTTGCCCTTGCCAACGACCAGGACATCCTCTATGCCTCCTCGGCCGAGTCTGTGTATGCCTGGGCCTACGACGCCAAGACGGGCGCCGTCACCGGCGAGCCGGCCACCATGGTCACCAACATGAGCAACAGCTACCTGACCACGCGCACGCTGCTCATGTCCAAAAAGGAGACGCACACGCTGTTGGTTTCGCGGGGCAGCTCCAAGGACTACGACGCCAACGCCCTGGACGTGGCCTCGGGCGTCTCGCAGATCCGCGCCTTTGACCTGTCGACGCTGGCGGCCGCCGCCGCGCCCGCGGCCCAGCCCTTGGCGTACGACACCGCCGGCGTCCGCCTGGGCTGGGGCCTGCGCAACTCTGTCGGCGTCGCCGAACACCCGGTCACGGGCGGCATCTACTCGGTCGAGAACAGCATCGACTCGGCCGTGCGCGCCGGCGTCGACATCCACCAGAACAACCCGGGCGAGGAGCTCAACTACCACGGCGTGCTGAGCGACCTCTCCTCCTCCTCCTCCTCCTCCTCCTCCCAAGGCGGCAACTACGGCTACCCCGACTGCTTTGCCCTGTGGGACACCAACGTGCCCGACAACGCCAGCCTCGCCGTCGGCGACCAGATCAGCCTGTCCCAGAACAGCACCCTCAACGACGCCATCTGCGCCAGCAACTACGTGGCCCCGCGCCTGACCTTTCCCGCGCACATGGCCCCGCTGGACCTCCTCTTTTCCCCCGACGGCTCCGAGGCCTATGTTAGCTTTCACGGCAGCGGTAGGCCATTTTCCTGTCACCTTGATGTTTGCGCCTACGTTCCCTGCTAACGATGCGGCTGCCAGTCGACAAGACCAACCCGGTCGGCTACGCCGTGGCCACCATTGCCTTTAACAGCACGAGCGGCACGCCGCTGGAGCCGTCGACCAGCACAACGGCCCTCACCAACATCCTGTCCAACCCCGATTTGAGCGTGTGCCCGGGCGCCTGCTTCCGCCCCGTCGGCCTGGCCTGGGACTCGGCCGGCCGTCTGTTCGTGTCGTCGGACGCCACGGGCGAGATTTACGTGCTCGTCAAGTCGTCGACTGCCTCGGGCTCGGCCACGTCCACCTCCACCTCCACCGCCCCCGGGACCATGGTGACGGCGACGGGCTCTACCAGCGCGGCCCCCGCGGCCGTCCTGGGCCGCGCCCCGTCTGTGCTGGGCCTTGTTCTCGCGGCGGGCACAGTCGCATTCCTGTTATTTTAGCGGCGGATCAGTTGACTGGGACGAGCCTGTTAAATCTGCCAAAGCAGTGCTGATCGATGTAGAGGCAGTGGGAACCACGGACGGAGTGGAGGCCCGACCTGCGGAGCAGATCTATCTCTCAAAGTCGTATTGTGAGATCTGTAAATCTCCAAAAAAAGAAAAGGGCTGCATCTGCTGAAACTCTTGCGATTCTCGCAGCCCCCAACAATGCTCGCAACCGCTCATTCTGGGCTCTCGCGACGGCTTTGAAACAGCCTGGCGCGTGACTCTCCGCGCACGCTTCAAAACAGGTTGACTCTACTCGCTCTGGCACGCCGCCCAGCCAGCACTGCCTCGATGGATTGCGCCGAGAGGCGCCCCACCCTGGCTCCTAAACGTGGTAGCGTGGTAAGATACGCAAGAACCACTGTATCTTACGGAGCAAAATAGGAGCAGCAGGGCCCGGAGCCTTGGCGTCGGCGGCCCTTACTGCAGCAACGCTACAGCACAGCACAGCGCGGCACAGCGCGGCACAGCGCTGCACAGCAACAGCACCACCACCCATCACTCGAAGAACCCCCCTCGTACCCGCGGCGCCAAAACGCCTCGCAGGCTCAGCCTCTGTCGTCCGGCCAGCCTCTGCAGATTTTCCACCCCATGCTTCGTTTTCGTGGCGTCGCATCCCCGGAAGCTGTGCAGCGCACCTTCCGTGCAATCCGTGGGGCCCTCCTTCCCCTTTGCCATTTTCTGTCCCGTCCTCTCTCCCTCCCACTCTCTCTCTCTCTCTCTCTCTGCCTCTTTGTGCCTGCTGCTCTTCCTCCCACCCGAGCCCAATTCTCAGCCCTCCCCATCACTCTCCCGTCTGTCGTGGCCGCTGATCTCTTTCAGCCCGGGGGCCGGCCTTTTTTCGCACCGACCTTGTCTCAGGTTACTCCTAAAGTCTTGGCCCGCGCACACAACTCGACAGAACGACTGCTCCCCCCCCCGACAACAGCGCGCCACGGGAAACCCCCCCCCTCCATCGTCTTCTGTCCGTTCGTTTTTGGCCCCTGGCTGAACGGTTCGAGCGCCATATCGCCATATCAAACGTCTTGCGCGAAACGTCTTGCGCGCGCTCCTTCCCCTGGCACTGGCTGTTGAATATCTTCCGGGCTGCGCGTTTCAAACTGCTAGGCTTTGCGACTACTTGTTTGCGGCTACTTGTTACGACTACTTGTTTGCGACTCTTTTTTTACGACTACACGACTTCACGGCACACCTGGATACCCGACAGCGTCAGCACCAGACTCAAGCGGGCGTCGCGGAGCTACGGCCGACCGCATCAGCTCCTACCGGGTGCCGTACCACGGACGGTCCATACTAGACTGACGACGACGACACGTCCAGACAGTGGCGACACAGTCCAGACTAGACGGACGACACGGATGCGGCGCGCAACGGCTTCGCAATCGCCTTCTTCCCTTTCCCTCTTCCTCTCTAGGGGCCCCCTTTTTGCGCAGCGGCCACTGCGTCGCTGCTGAGAGAGAGGCTTCCCGGTCTCCTTCCGGTCTCCTCCCGGTCTCCTCCCGGTCCTTGATCTGCCTGGGCCGTCCTCCCGTTTGCGTCCGCCCAGAAGCACGTGTGCACAGCTCCAGGGACCCTTCTCGCACGCGCAAATGGAGCGAGCGGCCGAGGCCCTCGTCGTGGCGCACGAGTTGTACGCTCGCGCCAACTCGACCGCGGTGGCGGCGTCGGACTCGACCACGACCACGTCCACCCGGCCGGCCTACTACAAGATTGTGGGCATCTGCCTTGCCATTGGCTCGGGCGCCTTTATCGGCACGTCGTTTGTGCTCAAGAAGCTCGGCCTGCTCAAGGCCAACGAAAAGTACAATGAAGTCGCCGGCGAGGGCTACGGCTACCTGAAGAACGCCTACTGGTGGTCGGGCATGACGCTCATGATCATTGGCGAGATCTGCAACTTTGTCGCCTATGCCTTTACCGACGCCATCCTGGTCACGCCCCTGGGCGCCCTGTCCGTCGTCATCACCACCGTGCTGTCGGCCATCTTCCTCAAGGAGCGCCTCAGCATGGTCGGCAAGGTGGCCTGCTTTCTCTGCATTGTCGGCTCCGTCGTCATCGTCATGAACGCCCCCGAGGAGTCTTCCGTCGCCACCATCCAGGAGATGAAGCACTACGTCGTCACGCCCGGCTTCCTCAGCTATGCCGGCGTCATCCTCGTCGGCTCCGCCATCACCTCCTTCTACGCCGGCCCGCGCTGGGGCAAGAAGAACATGCTGGTCTACCTCTCCATCTGCAGCTGGGTCGGCGGCCTCAGCGTCGTCGCCACCCAGGGCCTCGGCTCGGCCATTGTCGCCCAGGCCGGCGGCACTCCGCAGTTTAACCAGTGGTTCCTCTACGTCCTCTTGGTCTTTGTCATTGGCACGTTGCTCACGGAGATTATTTTTCTTAATGTAAGTGGGGGGGAGAAGAGAGGGAGGGAGAAGAAGAGAGAAGAGGGGAAGAGAAGAGGGAGAAGAGGGAGAGAAAGGGAAGAGAAACAAGCTGACGCGGCCAGAAAGCCTTGAACCTGTTCAATGCCGCCATGGTGACACCGACCTACTACGTCTACTTCACCAGCACGACCATTATCACGTCTGCCGTCCTCTTCCGCGGGTTCAAGGGCACCGCCACGTCCATCACCACGGTGGTCATGGGCTTCCTCATCATCTGCTCGGGCGTCGTGCTGCTGCAGCTGTCCAAGTCGGCCAAGGACGTGCCCGACGCCGCCGTCTTCTCGGGAGACCTCGACCAGATCCACACCATTGCCGAGCAGGAGCAGCCCGAGACCGAGCCCAAGGCCGATGCCATCCGCGGCGCCGCCGCCATTGTGCGCCGCTTCTCCAGCGCGCGCCAGAACATGGAAGTCGCCGAGCTGCGGCGGCTGCGCGAGGAGAAGATGCGGGAGCGCCTCGAGGCCGTCAACGAGGACGGCGGCGCCGCCCTGCCCGAGTACGAATGGGACGGCCTGCGGCGCCGGCGCACCACTTTTGGCAGCCGCGCCTCGCGCTCGCAGGGCGCGTCGTCTCTGCGCACCTTTTCGCCCGCGCCGCCCACGCTGCACCCGCCGCTGGGCTGGTCGCACATCCCGACCGAGGAAGAGCTCGCCGCCCACGACCGGCCCATGACGCCCAGCGTGCTGTCCAGCATCGCCGGCACCATCCGCGGCCGCGGCCGGAGCATCCTGGTTCCGCACCACAACCCCGACCTGCCCAAAGATGCTGCCGACAAGATACAGAGCCAGAGCCAGGGGCAGGGGCAGGGGCAGGGGCAGGGGCAGGGGCAGAGCTTGAGCCAGATCCAAAACCAGAGCCTGGGCCTGAGCCAAAGCCCCATGCACCCGATGCAGCTCACAGAGATTTCCGTGCCCACGCAGCACCCCCACGGCGACGACTCGGGCGCGTATTTCGGCGGCGCGCGCTCCTACGGCCTGCCGGCTGGCAAGACGGAGTATCTCGGCGCCGGCGATCTCTCGGCGGCCTACGCGCCGAGCGAAAGCTCATCCGTCCTGGCGCCCGACCCGCCACCCCACGGCAACAACAAGCGGCAGTTTTCGTTCCAGAACATGCTGCGCAAGCACCATGGGCACTCGCACTCGCACTCCCGCTCACACTCCGGGTCGAGCGCAGATCCAGAGGCGCACATGCACGACCTGTCCTACGGCAGCCCGCGGCCCGTCTCCGTGCGGGGCTACGCGATGCCGCAGGTCAAGGAGGCCACCGAGGAAGAGCGCCTGGGCCTGGTCAAGGGCGACTCCAACGTGGCGCCGTCACTGCCGGCCTTTGAGGACGATCGGACCTCTGAGGACGACGATCCGTACGTGGACGACAGGAGCGCGCGCTACGGCCGCGGCAGCGACGGCGGCGGCGGCGGCGACAGCGGAGACGGCAGAGACGGCGGAGACGTGGGCGCTCACTTTGCTCCGATCAAGACGGGCGCGCGCGGCCGCGTGTACGGCGAGGCCTCGTCGTCGTCGGCGGCGGGCGGCGGCGGCGGCGGCGGTCCGTCAGAGCCCAACAACCTGCCACACGGAGGCAGACGGCACAGCCCGCCCCGGGGCGGCGGCGTGATGGGCGCCTTTATATAACAAACGACAAACGGGCGAAACCTTGTTGCTTTTCCTTGTTCATATTTGTTTCTTCTCTCTCATGATGATTGGGTACATACAGCGGATTATTTGTGTGGTTGAGAAAAAAAAAAGGGATCCTGGCCTTCTTTCCTTGGTTACGACTTTCGACGACCTCTTCAGCGTGTGGTTTCCTGTACCAGTAGACGAGGCCGGCATCGAGGAAGAGCCGTTGCCCCAGAACACTCTTGACGGCCGCTTGGGTTGGTATTTGGGTTTTTTGTTTATTTTTGTTTTATTCTTGTTTTATTTTTGTTTTATTTTTGTTTTTTTGTCTTTTAGTTTTGATTTATCATAGCCAGGGCAGGCAACGGCAGTACGTGTTTTGGATACTTGATGTACCCGAGCCTATCTGAGGCATGAGAGTGATGTCTCATTGATGCAGATGTCGTTGCTGCAGATGTCGTTGATGCAGATGTCGTTGATGCAGATGTCACGTTGATGATGTCTCGTGAATATTTGTGCTGCATTATCATACTGTAAATACTGATAGCCTCGCCAGAGACAAGAGTGCTTGTTATCCAAAATTCCATGACGGCATTGCGCCGAAAAACACCATGTGCAAATACCGCTGTGTCGCCGCCCATCCTAAACAAGTCGCTGCATCCCGTCCCGAACAAGCCCGTACGGAGAAACCAAAGAAGACCAAGTGCCCCAAAAAGTACAATCTGTGTTTTCAAAACACACACGACGTCGACGGCCGTCGTTGGCATTACCAGTCCACGGCCCAGCCGTTCTCTTCGAGAAACTCCTCGCAGGCGTGCTTGAGGTCCAGGTTGGGCCGCAGGTCGGCCGGGAACAGCGGTTCTCGCGTGATGGGGTCCGTGTTGTGGCGGCGCAGGTGCTCCATGATGGCGGCCCGTTCGTAGGATTTGCCGGTTTTGGTCTGGGATGTTAGAAGGAAAAAAAGAAAAAAAAGGAAGGATAAAAAAGGAAAAGAAAGAAGGAAAGAAAGAAAGAAAAAAAAGGGGGGGGAGGGGGGGAACACGCACAATGACAGGATCGACCATTATGCCAAAGGTAATGTCATCGACCACCCAGTCGGGCACCTTTCGCTTCTTGCTGGCGGCGTCGCGGGACTTGTCAAAGGTGTCGTGCAGCTGGCGGATCTTGGCGGCCCATTCGGAGGCGACCTCGGCGCGCTCGGCGTCGCTCTCGGCGTCGCGCAGGGCGGCGTCGCGCTCGCGTTCCATGAGGGCGACGAGGTCCTTTTCGAGGTGCGTCTCGTCGCGCAGGCGGCGGCTCTCGCGGTCGTCCCAGCGCTCCTTTTTGCAGCGCAGCACCTGGTTGGTGATGGAGCTGAGCGACTTGTCGCCCGTCTGCACGCAAATGTCGTAGGCGCGCTTCGCGTTCTGCAGCGCCTCGTCAAAGTCCTTGAGCGCCAGCTGGGCCTGCGACAGGTAGTAGTGCGCCTTCATGTTGTCGGGCGAGATGTCGAGGCAGGCCCGGCAGTCGCTCACCACGCTGTCCCACAGGTCCAGCTTGAGCCGCGCCATGGCCCGGTTCGTGTACAGGGCCGGGTTTTTCGGGTCGGCAATGATGCTGGTAGCCTTTTAGTGATGGAGCGAGGGGGGGAGAGAGGAGGGGGGAGAGAGGGAGGGGGGAGAGAGGAGGGGGGAGAGATGAGGGTGTAAAGATGAGGGTGTAGATAAGAGAGATGAGAGAAGCGAGGAGAGAGAGAGAGGAAGAGACAGAGACAGGGACAAACGGCCGGAACACCAGACCAACGTACGCTTTGGAGTACAGGCTGTCGGCAGCTGTGTAGTTGCCCTCCTGGAAGTAGCGGTTGCCCTCCTCCTTCAGGGTGATGCTCTTTGCGGCCATCTTGGGATGCGCGGGCGGCAAAGGTCCAAAAAACAAGAATGGCAGTAGTGCAAACGCGCCAAAAACGGCAGACTGTGATTGTCCAAGCTCAACGGTGCGTCTTTTCGCCACCCAATCTGTGCAAGTCAAGGTGCCAGGATGCCTGGATGCGTTGCGCCTGGCGGTAGAAAAGCTGCTGAAAAGGATAAGAAAGCTGCGAGAAACGATATCGAAGAGGACAAGTTGGGAGCGCGTCTGGCGGAGGAAAATGACGCTGTAGGGTTCAGAAAGAGTTGTATATAACGAAGAAATAGGTGAATCGCAAGGAAATCAAAAGAGATGCAAGTCTGAAAGCTAGGACGAAGAGGTTCCGTGACGGAAGAGATGAAACTGGAGCTTTTCCCGATGTCGGTTCAAGTAAGTGGAGAGAGCAGGCCCCTAAAAAGGCCGGCAGATGCCAGGGGAAGAGGGCCGGCGGGGCTCACTAAATCAACGGTAATTAGGCGGGGAGGGGTCAATATTTGTCAGGGTCGAAGCTTCCAGAACGGGGTACCTTGAGAGTCAACAGATATGCCGTTTTGGGCCCCCACCAGTGCCACGAACGACCACCACATTGACATTGGGCTGTTCAGACGGCCAATACGACGGCGTCGTCCACCTTGGGCTGCGCTGCTTGGGGGTGAATTCGGGTGGTCGAGTCGAGCGGACGGCAGATGACGGCAACACGGACTCTGTCTTGGGAGAGAGAGGCCATCCTGGACAGATGGCGCGTGCTCATTGCGGAATACGAAGCGCTGCGTGAGGCGCTGCGCGAGCATGTGCAGCAGCCGCACTGGCCGGGCGTGGGGCCGTACATTGGCCTGCTCAAGACGGAGGCGGCCGGGACGGCGCGGCTGCTAGAAAGGGCGGCAGCGGCGGCGGCGGCGGCGGCGGCGGGGGGGGGGGATGCCGAGGCCGTGCCCGGCCTGGCGATTGCCGTGTCGACGCTGGCCGCCAAGGAGGCGCTCTGGAGCATCACCAAAAAGTGCAGCGGTCTCGCAGGGCTCGACCGGCGGTTCCACAAGAGCAGCAGCGGCGGCGGCAGCGGCGGCAGCAGCAGCAGCAGCAGCAGCAACAGCAACCAGGGCCGGCGGCGCGCCGAGGGCATCTTTGTGAATGCCGTGGTGGACAACGGCCGGGCGTGGCTGCGCGTGCTGACGACGACGGAGCAGCAGCTGCTGGTGGAGCTGGCCGAGAGCGGCTGGGAGTTTGCAGACACGGGTGCGGGCGCCAGCGAGTACGCGGACACGGTTGCGGGCACCGGAGGCGACAGCAACGACGACACGGACATTTCAGACGTGTCCCTCGTCCGCGTGGCCGTGGACCTGGTGCAGGCGGCGGCGGCCAACCCGCACCGACGGGCACCGCCGCACGTGCACCTTGTGCTGAGCCGGATCGCCGAGGGCCACAGCCGCGACATTGACCAGTTTGTGCGTCTCCTGCGCCGACAGGCCGCGCAGGCCGGGAGCCGCGTGCCGGTGACGGTGGAGTGTGCCGGCGCGGCGTTTCTCACGGCGGCGGCGCCTCCCCTGGCGACGGCGCTGGCGCAGCTGATGCCGCACGTGGCCGACGAGCTGACGGCGACGCTCAACATTGACACGTCGATCCTGATTGCGCTCGTGTCCGACATTACGCACTCGGCCGTGGCCGCCGAGCCGTGGCACCCGCGCCAGCGCCTGGACGAGATGGCGCAGGAGCGCCAGAACCCGGGCCAGGTGCTGCGGCGGCTGTGCGAGGCCATGCGCGGCCGCCGGCTGGTGTGCACGCGCGAGGCCGCCGCCGCGCTCGAGCAGATGGTGCGGGGCATGGGCCAGGCCAGCGAGCAGGCGCGGGCGGCCGCACTCATCCGCCGGGGCCCGTCGTCGTCGTCGTCGTCGTCGTCGTCGGCATCATCTTCTTCGCCGGCCGAGGCCCGGGCTGCGCTGCGCCGTCTGTCGGCCTACCCCGACGCCCTGGCCGACGACGTGCAGCTGCCCATTGCGGTCGCCGGCGAGGACTGGGGCCTGGACCGCATCCGGCAGGCCGTGGCCGCGGGGATGCTGCCGGCGGCGGCGGGGCGCGTGGCCGAGGAGATGGCGACGGCGGTGCCGACTCTGTCTGTTTTTTTCTTCGGCTGGGCGCACGGCTACACGACCGTAACGACAAACCAGGCCGCCAAGAACAAGACGGCCCGCCTGCTGGAGCGCTTCCGCGTCTCGAGCGAGGAGACGCCGCCCCGGGTGTGGGTGTGCCGCACGACGCGAAGCCTCAACGGAACGCAGCCGGGAGGGGGGGGGGCAAAGCCGAGATAGGGCCTGCAGATCAGGGGGGGTCCGAAAGGATCTCTGACCGTCATTGAGCCGGGAACAGGCTACCCGAGAGGAGTTTCACAATGGCCAGTCCGTCTCTACAGTGTTGGCGTCTACACCACCAAGACGCTGTTTGGCGGCCTTGACGTTGATGCAATGACGGATTCACCGGATACAATGACGGATGCCGTGATACACGGATTCGCCGTGATACAATGACGGATGCCGTGATACACGGATTCGCCGTGATCAATGACGGATCGCCGTGATGCGATGACGGACCGCCGTGATCAATGACGGATTCGCCGACAGCTATCAAGCGTCAGACGGCGCTATCAAGCGTTATACCGAAGCGGCATATCAGCATAGTTCGTCGCATCTATAATAAGACGCCCGGCATTTCTCAACGAGCAATCATGCACAACCTTGCCTGCAAGCATAGACCGCAGCATGCCCAGCGCGTTTCAGCCGCCCCTGTCCGGCCAGGAGTTCGTGCGGCTGTCCCTGTCTCAAGGCGCAGATCATGGGCCGCGGCGATGAAACGTTGGCTTACAGCCTTTGGAGCACCTTTGTGCATCTGGACCATGTCCACGCACGCATTTGACGCACGCATTTGACGCACGCATGTCACGCACGCATTTCACGCACGCATCTCGTACCAGTTTCCAAGTCGGCACAAGGACAAGTTTATGCAGCATGCTTTGCGGTACTCGACGAATTCGAGTCATGGGGGCAGCCAAGCACAGAGCATGATCCCTCGCTGTGCCGTGGGACTCGGTGTGATCATGGTTCCCCCCTGCTCAAACGCATAAAGACGGTGGTCCATGCACGCCGTCCGTTCGCAGTGAAGGTGGCCAGATCCTATAATCTGGACTCCATCCTGGTCTGGCTCTTCTAGTCGGTTTCTTCCTGACTTGCATTCTAGCTTTGTCAACCATGGAGAAGGACGTTGAGCGCAAAGGCCGTGAGGTCGATCAAGTCGAGGACATTGGCCAAGACCAAGACGGCCAAGACCAAGACCACCAAGACCAAGACCACCAAGACCAAGACCACCAAGACCAAAACCAGCAAGACCAAGAACACCATGACGACCAAGACCAAAAAAAAAAGGTCCACACGGCCCAGGGCGACAGAGACAAGAGCGACGGACACACGCCCGAGGACGCACCACCGAGCGAGCTCCGCCAGGACGGGGCCGCTCCAGCAAAGCCTCCGCAGGTCGAGCCGCCACCGCCGCCACCGCCGGGGCCGCCGGTTCTCCAGACGCCGCGGGTGTTGCATGTGCCGGACCGGCCGATCCGGTATGGCCGCGGGAGGCACGCCGGCGTGGAGCTGGTGCCGCAGCCGAGCGAGGACGAGGCGGACCCGCTGGTGAGTCAATTGCGCGTGGCCGACACGCCGACACAAGTGCATCCTAACATTTTCTTTTTTCTTTTTTTCCCCAGAACTGGCCGCGGTGGAAGCGAGAGCTGGCCTTTGGCGCGCTGCTGGCGGCGACGGCGCTGGGCGGCGTGATGAAGACGGCACTGGTCAGCGTGAGCGGGCCGCTGGCGGCGGCGTTTGGCGGCTCCTCGGCCCGGGCAGTGGCAGCACTGACGGGGGTGCCGCTGCTGGCGTCGGCGGCGGCGGGCCTGGCGGGCCTGGCGGCAGCGCGGGTCGCCGGCAAGCGGCCGGTGTACCTGGCCGGCGCGGCCTCGGCGTTGGCGGGCTGTCTGTGGAGCGCGGGTGTCGGCAGCAGCGACGGCGGCGGCGGCGGTGGCAGCAGCTTTGCACAGAGCCTGGCCGCGCGTGTGCTGCAGGGGCTCGGCTGGGGGGTTGTGGACACGCTGGTGCCGGGCTCGATCCACGACATTTTCTTTGTGAGTGGAGTCAAACGGTGTCGAGTCATGGTGTTGAGTCGATGGTGTTGAGTCGATGGTGGTGCTGACCGCCACAGGAACACGAGCAGGCCCGCCGGATGCTCGCCTGCCGCCTGGTGGCCGTGACGGCTACCTGGGGCGCGCCGCTGCTGGACGGCCTGGTGGTGTCGGCGCAGCGGCCGGCGGACGGGCGGCTGTACGCGATCCTCAGCGGCCTGCAGGCCCTGAGCGCGCTGTGGCTGGTGCTGGGCGCGCCCGAGACGGCTTTTGACCGGCCGGCGGCGCAAGCGGCAGCGGCAGCGGCAGCGGCAGCAGCAGCGGCAGCGGCAGCGGCAGCGGCCCCGGAGGCCTCGGCAGCAGCGGCCTGGCGCAACAAACGGCTGCCGCGACGGCCACGGGGACCGATCTCGGCGGCGACGGCGGCGGCGGCCCGGGCATGCTACACCGCGGCATCCGCGCTGAAGCCGGCGTCACGCCAACGGCCGAAGCCGGCGTCGTACCGGCGGCAGCGACAGTCACCGCCGCCGCCGCCGCCGTCACTGCCGCCGGTCCATCCAGCCCTGCTGCTACAGGCGCCGCGCGCGCTGGTAGCGCCCACGACGGTGGTGCTGGCGGTCGGGGGCGTGCTGCCGCTGTGTGCGCTCTGGGGCCTGGCGTTGTCGCTGAGCGTGCTGTTTGCGGCGCCGCGGCCGGCGGGCCTGGCGCCGGCGGCGGTCAGCGTGCTGATGACGGGGCCATGGCTGCTGGCCGTGCTGGCCGTTGCCGGCACGACGGCCGGCCTGGCGCGCTGGCGGCCGCGGCCGGGGCCGGTCGACGGCGCGGCCGCCGTGGTCGCCGGCAGCCTGCTCGGCGCGGCCGGCCAGCTGGGCTTTTGCTTTTACGTGCGGCCTGTTGCTGCTGGGCCCGGAGGAGGGAAAGAAGGGGGTGGAGGGGGGGGGGCACCGTCCTGGCCCGTCGCCAGCCTGCTGCTGGGCCTGGCCGGCGCCGGCGCGTACGTGGCCCAGGCGGCGGCGTTTCCGCTGGTGCGCTGGTCGGCGCAGTTTACCAGCCCCAGCCTGGCCGTGGCGCAGCGCAACACGGCCGACATGTGCGGCGGCGTGGCCGTCTGGCAGGCGCTGGCGGCGGGCGCGTTTGTGCTGGGCGTGCCGCCGGGGCTGTCGGAGCCGTCGGGGCCGTCTTGGCCGTCTTGGCCGGCGCTCAGATCCGCGGCCATTGGCGTCTCGGCAGCGCAGCTGGCCGTTGCCGCGGCCGCTGCCGTCGTGTGGTGGCGCCTGGGCGAGCAGCTGCGCCGCTGGGACGGGCGCGTCATGCGCTGCCTGGACCTGGCGCTGCTCAAGCGGACGGGCACTTTCGAGTCGCTGGTCTAGCTAGAGAAAAAAATATGGAGAAGCCCGAGAGAGTGGGGGCCGGCCGCGCTAGCACGGTGGAGACGCGGCCCGCCAAGAAGAAGCGGGGCTGCTGATCGTTTTTTTTGATTTCGAGCATCAGCTCCTTGCTTCGTGTTAGCGAGACACGTAAAGAGTTTGCTTTCCTGTAGTGAGACAGACGTAGTCCCTGGACGGCCAGAGCTGAGATACATATATATATACGCGTTGCCGTGTAGCGACATGCCTGCAACCCATGCTGCGTCCCTCTCCCAGCTCGAGCCAAGTCAACGCCGACCAGCCAACTACTCAATCATGCACAAGATGGCGGTTCTGGCCGCCCTGGCCGCCCTAGCCGCCCCGGCCGTCGCTATCGCTGACGCTATCGCTGACGCTGCCCTCGCGCACGCACCAGCCGTGGCGATTTTTGGCCGCCAGACAGTGGCTTCTGTCGCTGCCTCGACCTCGACCTCGACCTCGACCCCCTCTTCCTCTTCCGGTGCCTCGCCGGATGCGTCCTTTAGCGCCTGCATGACCGCGCTGCAGGCCGTCTACGCCTCGCTGCCGACGCCCCCCCCGGCGCTGGTCTCGTTCGAGGCCGCCCACCCGGTCTCGGACGCCTGCCGCCGCGACGACCTGCCCGCGAGCCTGGCGCCGGCCGTGTCGGCCTACCAGTCGGCCGTGCTCGCCTGGCACAGCTCCCACGACGCCGCCATCAACAGCGCCCTGGCCGCGTGTCCCGAGCCGCCAAGCAGCCGCTCCGGCGCGCCTGCTGGTGCCGCCAGTGCCGCCGCCTGCTCGGCCACCCCCACGGCCACGCCCACGGCCTCCAGCTCGGCCTCCGGCTCGGCCTCCGGCGCGGCCATGGTCACAGCCAAGAACGGCGCAAACAGGCCGGTGCTGCCGGTCTGGCCCGGAATCGCGCACGTGTTGGTACTGGTGGCGATGTATTGGACATGTGGTTGGGTCAGAAGTTGAGTGTAGATAGCGTGTCATCAACAAATCAACATGTCACAAGATCCCGTGCAATAAATTACATCTCGCCGCTCTGTTTTCCCCGTCTCCACTGCGCCACAGCTCGTCTCGCCCCGATCTCTCCAGCTCCGGCTCCGGCCCGGCTCCGGCTCCGGCCCGGCTCCGGCTCCGGCCAGCCTACGCCAGCAACCCCCCTCCGGCCAGCCTACGCCGGCAACCCCCGCTTCTCGCTCTCGGTATAGAAAATCACCATGCGCCAGAGCTTCTTGACCAGATCCTCGGCCGCCTCGTCCAGGGCCTCCTGCAGCTCCTCGACCAGCTCCTGCGGCTTGCCGTGGCGGCGCAGGTGCTCCTCCACCACCTCGACGAGAAACTGCTCCTGCACGCCCAGATACTCCACCACCTTCTTCTCCACAAACGGCCGCAGCTTGTCGCGGATCACCGCCTCGTCCATGCACTCCCAGCGCACCTCCCACGCCCACAGGCCGCCGCGCTCCGTGGGAATCTCCTGCGCCAGCGCCCGCACCGCCTGGTTGAGCTCCGCGTCCGTCAGCCCGGCCGACGCCGCCATCGGCTCAAACGCAATCGGCACCAGCGGCCGCCGCTTCGCCGTGCTCTCTTGCTCCTCGTCGTCCAGCAGGCCCTCCACCTCGGCCACCGTGCGCCGGGCCGGGCCCGCCCGCTGCGCCTGCGCCCGCTGCGCCGCCGCCCCAAACGAGATGGTGAAATCCTGTGCCGATGCCGGCGGCGGCGTCGTCGCTGACGCCGACGCCGTCGCCGCCGCCGATGACGCCTCCTCGTCGGCCCCCGCGCCCGCGCCCGCGCGTGCCCGCGCCCGCTCCTGCAGCTCGTCGGCCTGCCGGTCCAGGAACGAGTCGGCCATGTCGCGCGCCGTGGCCAGCTCGGCCGCCTGCCGCCGAAGCTCGGCCTGCTCGGCCCGCCGGTCGGCCGCGTCCCGCGCCTCCTCCTCGGCCCGCTCGTGTGCCCGCTTGCGCAGCCAGGCCGCGTGGTCCCGGTAGTAGACGTGGTTCTTGCGGCTGGCCTCGTGTTCGTCGTCCCACTGCGCCTCGCGCTCCAGCTGTTCCGTCCGGTGCCGCGCGTCGTTGTCTGCCTCGGCCCGCTCGCGCGCCTTTTCGCGCTCCAGCGCCGCCGCCCGCTGCCGCTCGCGCTTCAGCCACTTGTGCTCGGCCTCCTGGTAGAGCCGTTCGTCGTCTGACCGCTGCCGCTGCACCACCCGCCGGTACAGTTCCTCGTCGCTCGCGTCCGTGTCGGGGTCCTCGAATCGCACGTAGTCGCCGCCGCCGCCGCCGCCGCCACCGTTGCTGCTGCTGCTGTTGACGAACCCGCGAGGCCCCAGCGGAATGTTGTTGGAGCTTGAGGGTGCCGACGACAACGCCGCCGCCGGCGGCGGCGGCGAGCTGCGCCGGGATGCACGCGTGCGGCCGTCGCTGCCGCCACCGCCGCTGCGCAGGCGCTCCTGCTCTTCCATTTCCTGCTCCATCTTGAGTCGTTCCATGTCTCTGCGGTTGCTGCGCTCGCGAAACGACGCGATCTCCGACGCCACAATCTCCCGCATCTCTGCCGGAATGTCTGCCAGCTCGTCGTCTTGCGCCAGCGGAATGTTGAGCACCTCGACGCCGTCGCCCGACGCGCCGCCGCCACCGCCACCGCCGCCGCCACCGCCGCCGCCACCGCCGCCGCCGCCGCC
Organism: Graphilbum cf. rectangulosporium; assembly: GCA_019925645.1. NCBI lineage: Eukaryota > Fungi > Ascomycota > Sordariomycetes > Ophiostomatales > Ophiostomataceae > Graphilbum > Graphilbum cf. rectangulosporium. The sequence continues at coordinate 44,296 of JADHKI010000034.1, forward strand.
GACGTCGGCCATCTTGACGTCGCCGTCCGCCTCGCGCGCCACCTCGTCGAGGGCCGCCGGGTAAAAGAGCGCGCGCACGGCCGCCTTGACGGCTTTCCTGCTCTTTTCCAGGCGGGCCTTGGCCTCGGCCGCCGCCTCTTCGCTCTGTGCCGCCTGGTGCGCCTTGATGTACTCGAGGCTGACCGGATCCACAGCCACCTGCAGCGGCACCTTTTCAATGTCGCCGTAATCGTCGGTGTCTGCGTTTGCGTCGGCGTTGGCGTCGGCGTTGGCATCGGCGTTGGCATCGGCGTTGGCATCGGCGTTGGCATTGGCGTTGACATCGGCCTTGGCGTCGGCGTTGGCATCGGCCTTGGCGGCGGCCTTGGCGTCGGTATCTTTGGACTGCCGCGGCGCCTGCTTCTGGACCGGCACCTGCACCTCCTTCAGCAGCGAAATGGCCGACGCCAGCGAGTCTGCGTCCTCATACTGGGCAAACCCAAACAGCTCACCCTTGTGGTCCGACAGGTGCGACCGGTGCGCGTCCCAGCGCCGTAGCCTGCCGGCCAGGCTCAGCAGATTCTCCAGCGCCGCCTCCCCGCCCACGCCGGCCGGCACCTTGTGCACAAACACGGTGCGCAGCTTCTCGTCGTGCGACGCCGGCACCAGCATGTGCATGCCGCCGTCGCCGCGGAACGACGACGTCGCCCGCCCGTGGTGATGCTGGTCGAGCCCGCCGGCCCGCTGCTCGTGCTGTCGGAAGTCGGACCGCATCGCGCCGCCGCCGCCGCCGCCGCCGCCACCGCCGCCAATGCCGCCAATGCCGCCGATGCCGCCGCTGATGCCGCCGCCTCCAGACAGAGGCGAGTCGGCCGGCCGGCCCATGGCCGACGGCATGTTGGGCCGCGCCGGCAGCGACGAGGGGCCGCCGAGGCGGATCACGGGCGCGTTAAAGTTGATGTTCGGCATGTTGGGAAAGGAGGGAGGTAGTCCGCTTGGCCGATTAGCTTGTGATGCACTGGGTGGCTGATGCATACCGGGCGGCGGCGCAAGCCCCGGAGCAGGAGACATGCCTGGATGTGGACCTTGTACGTCAGCCAAAAAAACAAAACAACATAAAAAAAAAGGGAAAAGCCAGGACATACCTAATCCTGGATGCGCCATCCCGGGCGGCATGTGCGAGCCAGGAAACGCATTGTACGGCGGCGGCGGCGCTCCATATTGATGGCCTAAGAAAACGGTCAGCCCCCGGTTGACGAGCACAGCGGCAAAGAGGAGAGAGAGAGAGAGTAAACACGTACCGCCGTAGTGATTGTACGCCATCTCGCGCGTGTCGATGAGCGGCTGTGGGCTGTCTGAAGACACCAGGCAAAAAAGGGCTGAACAGATCGCGGAAGCAACAGAATAGAAATGAAACTCACAAGGTTGAGAAGCTGTGAAGAGCAGAGTTGGGAGGCAGTCGCGATGCGGACAAAATCAGCGCGGAGCGGGCCGGATCAACAAATGGCCGACGCGCTAAGCATCACCAACTTTTGCCCGGCTTTCTGCCGCAAACCTTCATCCTCACCGGACTCTCTGCAGCGACTCCGCGTGCGCTGGCCTGACCTTTGATAGCTCTCCTCGACCTGGCCTGCTAGCCGCCGTGCCGCGATGCCGCTCACACCCCTCGCCCGCCTCGGCTGGCGCAGCGCCGCGCCGCTCTCCTCGCAAAGACTCTCCACCCCGGCATCCTCGGCCCCGACTCTGCTGCGGCGGATCGGCACGACCGGCGCCCTGAGAGCGCCCGGGTGGCCGTCGTCGTCGCCGTCAACGTCACCGTCACCATCACCGTTGTCACCGTCTTCGTCATCGCGCCTGCCCGCGTGGCCGCCCCAGCGGGACGCCGCCGGCAGCAGCACGCCGGCGGCGGCCGGGCCCCCCCCCCCCAAGGGCTCGCTCAAGGACCTGTACGGCTCGGAGAACCCGGCGCAGTGGGCAATGTGGTCGACGGACGACTTTTACAAGCGGCACATGGCGAGCAAGCCGCGCGGGCCGCAGCTGCGGCTCAAGCCGTCGACGGGCCGCACGGTGCACGTCAGCGGCCACGTCGACCCGGCGCGGGCCTTTCAGATGGTCAACGCGCTGTGCCGGCGCAACCAGGTCGTCAGCGACTTTTACCGGCAGCGCTTCCACGAGCGGCCCGGCCTGCGGCGCAAGCGCCTGGCCAGCGAGCGCTGGCGCAAGCGCTTCAAGAACAGCTTCAAGCACGTCGCCGCCCGCGTCATGGAGCTGGCCAAGCAGGGCTGGTAGCCGCCGTCGGCATGTATACTAGAGCGGCACAAATACAAAAGCTGGCACAATCACAAGAGCTGGCACAAAGTCACAAAAATGGCACAGAATGGCACAGGACGCATGTACAAGTAAACGCGTGGGCGTATAGCCCGCCGCCTCAGCATGGCTCCGGGCTCGGGATCGGGCTCATCTTGATCTTGGGCCGGCTGCGGAAGATGGCCTCGGCGTCGTCCTGGCTCATCAGCTCCTCGGCCAGCACCAGCGTGCTGTCGGCCTCGTCCACGGCTGCAAAGCCGCCCGGCTCGCCGTTGCGCCGCGCCGCCGCCGCTGGCCCGCTCTTCCGGAGCGACCGCCGCCGCTCCAGCTGCGCCTTTTTCTTGGACGCCTCGTAGCCCACCATGCTCTTGCGCGTGCGCGCCACCAGGTCCTCGTGCAGGTCCTGCCGCGTGGGCGATTCGCTCCCGTCTTGTTCGGGGTCGCTCCTGTCCTGTCCCGGCTCCTCCCCCTTGGGCCCCGGCTCCCCCCCCTTTGGCCCCGGCCCTTTTTTCCGCTCGGCCTGGTCCCACGCCGGCGTTTTCCAGCGCACCCGGAGCACCGAGAGATCCGGCTCGTCGTCGCTGCTGTCGGCCGTCGCCCTCGCCGCCGCCGTCGCCGCTGTCGCCGCTGACGACGCCGCCGCGGTCGACGCCGACGCCGACGCCGCTGCCGCCACCGCCGCCAACCCTCCCCCCTTGGCCGGCGACGCCCGCGCCAAGGTCAGACGCGTGCGCTCGGCCAGCGACAGCGTGTGGCGCGACCGCTTGAGCGGCGACGGCGAGGCGTCTCGCATGGCGGCCATGATGTCGTCGGCCGCCGCCTCGTCCGACGAGGAGCCGGCCTGGCTGTCGAGAGGCCGCGCCGCGCCCTGCGACGTGTGCAGCATCATCTGCGGTATCGGCCGCGAAGGCGCTGCCGGCGTCTGCGCTGTCGGCGTCGTCGTCGTCGTTGTCGTCTTTGTCTCCGCCGCCCTCGCCGTGGCCGCCTCCGCCTCGGCCATCTTCCTCCGCAGGATCGCCGCCGCCGGCTCCGCCGTCTCCGCCGTCTCCCCCATCTTTTTCCGCAGCGTCGTCTCGGCCACTGCTTTCCGCCACAGGGTCGCCGTCCCACCCGTCCCCGTCCCCGTCCCCGTCCTCGTCCCCGTCCCCGTCGCCGCCGCCGTCGCCGTCGCCGCCGTCCGCCCTGCCGTCGCGCCCCGCAGCGACGCCGTGATCTGCGTCGCGGCCCGCCGCAGGGTCCACGACGGCGCCTTGAGCGGCCCGTTGTCCGGCCCGTCCTCGTCCTCCTCCGAGTGGTACATGTCCACGCTAAAGTTCATGCTCTTGCGGCCGAGCCGGAACCGCGGCGCCGGTGCTGCGGTCGGCCGCGCCGCCGCCGCCGCCGCTGCCGCCGCCGCCGCGTCCTCGTCCTCGTCCTCGTCCAGGTCGCTCATCTCCGACACGCTGTCCTCGGCCGGCTCGGCTTGCGCTGGCGCCCTCCTCTGCGACTGCAAAAACGCCCGCAGCGGATCGTTCTGTGTGGCTTGGATGCCCTGCAGCGCCGACGCCAGGCCGGCCACCATGTCGGCGTACTTGCCCTCTTCGGGCTGCGGCGGCGGCGGCGGCGGCGGCGACTGTGGCGAGGCCGCCACCGGGGACTGTCTCGTGGGGCTGCCGCCCGCGGCCACGCCAGGCCGGAGCCTGCTGTGTGCGGTGAAGCCCAGATCCACGCCCGTCTTTTTGGTTTTCTCTTTCTCCGTCCTCGCTGATGATGCGGCCGCTGCTGATGATGCGCCCCCAAAGAGCCTTGCTCGCATGTCCTGCCACTGCCGGAGCCGGTCGCTCTGGGCCCGCGTGCCGTCCTCGAGCTGCTGCAGGAGCCCCGGGGCGCTGCCGCGCGCCTCCAGCTCGCCCAGCCGGCCGGCCTGCACGCGCCGCCAGACCCGATCGTACGGCGTGGTCAAGAGTGCGTCGCTGCCGCCGCCGCTGCCGCCGCTGCTGCTGCCGCCGTACAACAGCGCATCCATCCACTGCTCGTTGCCGGACCAGTTGTTGCGCACGGCGTTCCAGATGGCCAGCTTGTCGTGCTCCGACAGGTCGGCGGCCGCGGCCGAGCGGTCCAGCCGCTGCTCGGCGGCCACGACCGAGGCCCGGCGGCGGGCCAGGCCCTGCTGTTTCTGGTCCAGCAGCTGGGAAAAGTCTCGGTAGCGCGCCCGCGCCGCGTCCTTGGCCCGCAGGCTGCGCCCGAGCGAGCTCCGGTGTGCCAGGATGAGGCCGTTGAGCTCGGTCCGGTCGGCCGAGTAGCCCCGGTTCTCGAGAGCGAGCGTCACGGCCAGCGGCGGGTGCGTTGTGGTGCCTCGCCGCCCGGCCCCGGCCCCGGCCCCGGCCCCGGCCCCGGCCCTCATGCCCGGCCCCGTCCCATGGCCGCGGGCCACCATCTTCTTGAGCACGGCCGACGAGAAGACGGCGAGCGCTTCCTCGAGTCTCTCGCCCCGGCACTCGTCCAGCATCGTCTTGCGCAGGATCGCATCGCGCCCGAGCGCCCCGTTCTTCTTGGCCTGCTCGAGCGCGCGCAGCAGGGCCGCGCGCAGGCTCACCGACTGCACCTGGTCGGCCGGCGGGAAAAGGGGCAGAAGTTTCTTATCTGTCAGCGGCCGGCAGACGTAGACCAGAGACGACTAACCTCGCGCGCCTCGTCGGGATCCCACAGGCAAAAGAGATGGAACAGCGCCCACTCGACGCTCTGGATGCGCTTCTTATGGCTGGCATCCTTGCTGTCAAAGGTCCGCGCCGTGATCCCCGGCCAGTCCGGGCGCCGGTCCAGGTCGAGCAGCCGCAGGTTGGTGAGGAACACGGACACGTTTGTCGTCCCGTCCCGCACGGGGCCGGCGGCCGGCGCAGACGCCGCCGCCGAAGACGCCGCCGCCAAAGACGCCGCTGCCGCCGCTGCTGCTGCCGTCGCTGCCGGGATTACTGCCTGACCGGGCTTGGAGTTGGGCGGCAGGCGATTCGACCTTGAGCGGAAGAGCGACGAATTGGACAGCATCGCCGCATGTTTAGGGGGTCGGGGGGGGAAAGAGACGGCGATGGAAAATCCGTACAGCAGCGACAGTATGAATAGAGACACGCTTGCAGTATTCCGAGGCCGTCGAGAGAAGAAGTATCTTGTTGGGCGCCGTATCTCACTTTTGCGGTGAACAAGTAAACAAAGGCAGTGCCAGAGTAGCACGCGTAAAGTGCTACCGGGAGTGGGTCCGTGCTTGCTCTGCTGGAGAATTAGGCTCCGAAGCCGTCGATACAACTCATTCGATTCCCTCTTTGATACAACATGGCCTTTGATCGTGCCAACATGACCTTTGACGTCCGCCAACATTCCCTCAGCGTTCCCCCTCTCCCGCTAGTCCCGCCAAATCTCCCGCCGGAAGCCCTCTGTCAGCCGCTCGTCTTCGCCGTACAGCTCCTGCCACTCGGTAAATCCCCGATCGAGAACGTAGACGGTCTGCGGCTTGGCGCCGCCTTTGGCACCGGCGGCTTCTGCGTTGGCCGCCGTCGGCAGCTGCAGCTTCTCGCGCGCGCGCAGATACAGCAGGGCCGCGCCGGGGCCGCGCTGCTGCGACAAGGCGCAGTGGAAGACGACGGTGTCGGCGTCCTGGACCCTGCGCACCAGCGACGGCAGCGTCGCCTCCAGGCTGCCCGACGGAAAGTGCAGGGAGCCGCGGATGTGGCCGCCAATGTAGTCTGGCAAGGACGGCTTAGGAAAACAGCTCAAAAAACAGCTCAAAAAACAGCCCAAACACTTAAACAAACACTTGAAAACCCAAACACTCAAAACAAACACAGCTCGCAACTTACCGCTGTCGCGAACATCCACAATGGCCAGCTTGGCGGACGAGCTGCCGGCCAGGATCAGATCTGCCAGTCGGGGCGCCGAAATGCGGCCCAAGCTGGCCACGGTAACCATCTTGCTGAAAAACTGAACGGAGCAGGTCTCCGTCCAGGGCCAGCTGGCAGGCCAGCAGAGGAGGCTTAAGATGGTGGGACAAAGCCAAAGTGGGGCTGTCCTCTCGCTGTCCTCTCTCTCAAGTGGGGCTCTTCACCGCCTGCTTACTCCGTACTTGCACTAGCTGCAAAGCTTCTGTAAGATACACACACTCTTCCAAAACGACTACTCATGCACTCATGCACGTACAGCGCAGAAACCAGCCAGAAACACGGCGCCTGCGCTCCTCCTAGGCCGCGGGCTCCGTGTCTCTGCCCAGGTCCTGTCCGTCCGGCCCGCTGGCACGCACGCCACGCAGGTCGTCTGCGCTGGACGTCGTCGAGCTGCCCTCGCAGAGGCCCTTGCTGCCGGCTGGACTGCCCTCGCAGAGGCCTTTGCTCCCGGCTGGACTGCCCTGGCGCCCGGCCGGACTGCCCTCCCGCCGTCCGTCGGCGCTGCTCCCTCGCAGCACCCCCCGGATGCTGCTGGCGCGGCTCGCATCGGCGCTCTCCGGGTCCGCCGGGCGCAGCCCGAGCCGCTTTCCGGCATCGGGGTCTTCGTCGTTGCCGCCGGCCCAGTTGGCCGGCCGGAGCTGCGGCACCGCCGTCTGCTGCTGCTCCGCCTGACCTTGTTCCGCCGCCGCCCCGTCCAGCCGCGTGCCGCCGCCGGCGTCCACCGCCCGCCACACCACGGCGATGCGGTCGGCCGCCTTGCTGCCCTTGGTGCTGCTGCCCTTGATGCCGTCGAGCTGGTCCCAGGCAATGGCAAAGACGCCGCTGTCGTCGGCGCGGCCGCCCTTTTCCGCCTTTTCCGGGCCCTGGCCCTCAAAGTAGGTGTTGAACCAGACGTGCGCCACCGACGTCACCATGGTGAGGTTGCCCAGGCTGGCCATGGCCTTGTTCCGCCGCTCAATGGCAATGTTGATGTCGCTGTTGGGCACCCGCACCGGCGTCTGCGGCCGGAAGATGACCGCCTGCCCGCCCGGCTCCTCCTCGGCCGCAAACGCGGGCTTGTGCGGCGCGCCGTCGCCGTTGCCGTCGCCGTCGCCGTCGCCGCTGCTGCCCTCTCTGGGCACGATCAAAGGGCTGGCCAGAGGCGGTGCCTGTTTGGGTCGGCCGCTGCTGTCGGCCGCCTCCGCCGTCCCCGCCGCCTCCGCCGCACGCCCGGCCGGACCGAGTGCCGCGCTGGCCATATCAGACACGAGACTCATCAGGCCGCCGTCGCCGGGCGGGTGGCCCTCAATGACAAAGCGCTCGCTGCGCCGGAAGACGTGGTAGATCTGGATCTTCTTGCCCTCGTCCGCGTAGCCCTCCACCGACAGCTTGACGCCGTGCCGCAGCCCCCAGACGTGGATCTCGACAACCTCGGCCGCCCGGTCCACGTACGCCGTCTTGCCGTGCCGCCGCCAGCGGTCCACGTAGCCGATCCAGCGCAGCTGCGACGGGATCGTCACGCCCGCCCCGAACCCGGGGCGCATCCGCCGCTCCGTGAACCGCGCCAGCGCCTGCTCCGCCTCCCAGCCGCACTCTGCAATCAGGTAGCTGCACGCAATCGTGCCCGACCGGCCCTTGCCCGCCTTGCAGTGCACCACCGCCACGCGTCCGCCTTTGCTCTCGGCCCCGCCCGAGGACTTGCCCGCCGCCCCCTCGCCGTCCAGGCGCGCCCCCCCGCCGTCCTTGCTCGCCCCCCCGCCGTCTAGGCTGGCCCCCCCGCCGTCCAGGCTCGCCCCCCCCAGCCAGTTCTTCATGCCGCCAAGGATCATGGGGATCAGCCGAAAGGGCGGCGGGTGGTGGTCGGGCCAGGGAAAGTGCCGGATCCGGCCGTAGACGGCCTCGTCGGGGTAGCCGGTGCCCTCGGCACGGAACTCCCAAATGGCCCAGTCCTCCCCATGCCTCGCATCCAGAAAGGCCACCAGCCGGTCCAGCGGGTTTCGGTATGCCCGCTGCGGATAAGCCTGGGAGGGGCCAGATCTGGCCCGTGTTAAAGCTTTGCAAAGTTTGTTTGCAAAGGAAGAAAAACAAAAAACAAACGAAGCTCTGCTCACGTTGCTATGATGTTGGGGGTGACGTAGCAGAGATCCAATCCCGTCTCGGCATGCTGGGATCGGGGGCCTGCCACAATCTGGCGAAGAAAAGAGGCCATTCTGCGTGACGGTGGGACTATGGCCTGGCTGGCGACATGTCGTTTGGCTGTCCCCAAAGTCGCAATATTCGACAGGAAATCTTTCGAGTAGTAGAAAGTCAAGTTGGGTGCTGCTTAGCGCCTGCTCCGGTGCGACGTCATTGTGCTGTTTTTTGCGGTTACAGGCGCTGCTGCCAGCTGAGTAACGCGGCGTGGAGGGTAAAATAATGGAGTGGTCCTTGGGGCCAAAATATACTTTGACAATCTAGCAAAATGCACCGGCAGCCATGTCCCTTTCACAAAACTCCCAGACAGCATACGAGTTAAGATACAGACAGCACCTTTGAACCCGGCCGTACCAAAAACAGCCATATTCCGCTTGAAAGCTGCCTTTAGACCCGCTTTGAATCACCCCCCTCCCCCCGAGAGATTCAAACTCTCCATTCTATCTAAACATGGGACTCCGCCATGCAAAGTGATGATTGTGGCGTTGTGCTTGTGTCACACCGAAAACGACTCTGCGTGGTAGTTGTGAGCCACATGGGCCCCGCCTAATTGGAACACACACACAATGTGATGCCGTCAGGCCGGGATAGCCGGCCCAAACCCCCGCCCCCCCCCCCCCCCTTAGGACGTCTTTCTCGGCGCAGAGGCGCCGCCCATGTATCTCTGGACGTCGGTGGCGGCATAGGCTTGGCGGACGGTGGTCTTGGCGACATCCCAAGCCTGTCTCACGGCCGGGTTCATGCCCTGGGCACCGGTGATGTTGTCGATGCGGGCCTCGATCTGGGCAAAGGTGCTCTGCACGTGGGGGCTCTGGGAGAAGCGGGAGCGCAGGAAGAAGGAGTAGAGGGTGATGAGGATCCAGGAGCCGCGGGCAAAGGTGATGGCGGACAGGAGCAGGCGCAGCCAGAGGACAATTTCCAGAAAGGCGACCACGGTCATGGACGAGTCGTAGTACTGCTTGACGAAGCGGCCGATGGAGTCGGCGACCGGGTGGGTGGCGTACTGCGTCCGGGACGAGGGCGACGCCCCGGCGGAGGCGGCCAGCGGCTTGGGGGGGGACAGCGTGGGGATGAGGTTCGTGCGGGTGTAGGTGGCAATGTGGAAGATGGAGTAGATGCTGTACGGCAGCAGGGCCAGGATGTACTGCGACGAGTAGAGCCAGACGGTGGCCAGCACTGAAAAGTCAGTCTCGCGTGCCGATGCACCCAAATCAATCCCCGCCGGAAACGACCTACGCAGATACTGCACGTTCTCGTCGTTGAGCAGGCCAATGGCGCTGCTCGGGCCGCGGCCGCTCTTTGCGCGGGCGCGCAGGGTCTTGTAGACAACGATGCCGTACGTGGCGGCGGCGGCGACAAAGGCGGTGCGGTAGGAGAAGCGCGCAAAGAGGCCGTAGTAGTTGAAGCGCATCCACGACAGAAAGTAGCGGAATGTGCACAGGATCAGCGTCAGGTGGCTAGCAACGGTCAGCGGCAGCGCGTTAAGCGATTTCTCAGCTCCCGCATCGACGGGCCCTCTCGTCGGGACACCCGCAGACGGAAAGCCCGGACTCGGCACCTACCCAGTAAACCAGCCAACTGTAGGTTGCCAAAACAACAATCAGCACACATGACCACACACCCGCCACGGGGGGGGAGCATCCAGAAAGGGAGAGCGGCTCTTCTTACACTGCAGCGTCTTGGCGAGCGTCAGGAGGCGCTCGCCGAGCGGAAGGCTCGCGGACGGCGGAGGAGCCATCGTGGTGTTGGGGTCGTGATGTTGGGAGGGGACACGTAAGCGCTGGGAATCGTAGGAGGGGGGGGGCAAGACGATGGATCTGACTAGGCGAGATGAAAACAGTCGGCCGGGGATGCTGTTGAGGTTGTGTGGTGGTTTGGGTGGCCTGGAGGGAGGGGGGGAACGGAGAGAGAAAATCGGTCGAAGATGAGGCAGAAAAGAAAAAAAGGCAAAAGAGAGAGCGAGAGAGAGAGAGAGGCGACGTAGCGAAGTGGGCGAAAAGCTGAGCACTCCACCGGTGGCCTGTGCGTCATCAGCAGCGAAGCGCCAAAGGGGCCCCTGCCAGCATGACTCGGGGCGCTGTAGGCGGGATTTACGGCGTAAAGAAGCGGGTTAGAACGCCCGGACTTTCGATTGGTTCGGCGAGATGGCGGGGTAGCTTAGCGATAACGCAGCAAGCTGCGACAAAGAAACGTGCGCTATCGAGGCGATGATGTATGCTTAGTACGCGGTGATCGCGACAACCTGTTGCCACAGCTCAGCCTCGCGCGCCGGGTCTGCGCTCGACAGAGCCTCGGCCCTTGCACTCGCTCAGCCGCAGCCCGTGACCCTTTATCTGGCGTCTACGGCCCCCGGGGCCGGCCGAGGAGGCCGCCACGGAGGTCTGCAGCGGAAAGGCGCCGAGCGGCGTGGACTTTCGGCTCGATAACGGCAGACGAGTGCTCAACGTGTCAGGTCCGGCTTTGCTGGAAGTGCGACGGCCTCGGAGCGGCAGTGCTGCCGCCGGGAGCCCTGGACAAGTGCCGCGGCCACCCCCCAGGTATTGAAGCAAGGCAAGTGATGGCCGAGCTAGATGGCCGAGAGATGCAGGAAGCGACCGGTCTGTAGGTAAAGTGATGGATTTTGAATCATTCAAGACCAGTGAACAGCCCTAGATTTGTTGTACGGTTCTAGGTTGTTTACACAAGATTTGTTTACGCAAGATTTGTCGCAAGATTTGTTGACGGCACCCAAAATTCAAGGGCACAGCCGGCTGTAGCTTCTCGTGGAGTTCAACGGCAGAGAAAAAGCTACAAGAAACAAGCGAGAACAGCCCTGCACATCGCAGCCTTGTGGGCATGCAAACGCGAGAGCCTGGGCTTCGGCATCGGCCACTCTCTGCACGTCCGAGCCGGGCTTGCCCCACTCATTCCCCACATCTGGACGGCCAGGCCCTGGAGCTCGGACAAGTGCGGAGTTTACGTGTACAGCTCGGCGATTGTTCCTCATGGCGGTGCTGCGCCCACGGCGTGCGTGTCGCCATGTCTTTTGTCGCCTTCTTTCGCTGGTGGTGCCTGGGACGAGAAGGCAAGGTGCGGTGCCGCCCAGAAGGCTAAGAAGATGCCCCGGAGTTCTGGCTGAACGGTGCAAACGCGTCTCTGTAGCGACTGGAGAGAGGGCGAAGAGAGAGCGAAGAGCGAGCGAAGAGAGAGCGACTGGAGAGAGAGCGACGGGAGCACTGAAGCAGAGAGCGACTGGAGAGAGAGCTGGAGAGAGAGCGACTGGAGAGAGCGACGGGAGCACTGAAGCAGAGAGCGACTGCGAGAGACAGCTCGACCAATGAGCACGTCACCCGGCCAGCCGGCGTCTCGGCCTCTGCCGCCGCCTCAGCCCCCGGCGTCGTCTCTGCCGCCGCCTCAGCCCCCGGCGTCGTCTCTGCCGCCGCCTCAGCCCCCGGCGCCGTCTCTGCCGCCGCCTCCACCGCCGCCCAGGTTCCGGCCCCGGGCCTGTGCGCGCTGCAACGCGTCCAAGCTGCGGTGCATCTGGCTCTCGGAGCCGGGTGAAGCCCCGTGCGAGAGGTCTGCAACTCCCCCCCCCCCCGAGAGAGAGAGGCTGGTGTCTGAAGAGGCTGGTGTCTGACCAGCAGATGTGCCCGGAGCAAGACAGCCTGTGTGCTGCCCGGGCTCAAGCCCCGCGGGCCCCGGCGAGGCAACACAACGTGAGAGCCGATCCCCTCCCGAGAATGCCTCCTTTGTTTACGACCCAACCCTGACTCCCCAGCCGGGTCAAGCAGCTCGAGCAGAAGATCGACGGCATCATGACGCTCTTGCATGCCAGCCAGCAGATCCAGGACGCGGACCGCCACCGCCTGCACCCCTCGCCGTCGCCGCCGTGGCTCTCGGCGTCGTTTCCGTCGACGACCCCGACGGCATCGCCGCCTGGTGAGCAACCACAGCCGCAGCCGCAGCCGCAGCCGCAGCAGAATCCCCCAGAGCAACCGCACCAGCGCCTGGCACCCCCACCGCCGGAGCATGTCGAGGCGGCCCCCGGCCTGCGCGTGACCTTTGAGGCCGCCGACGCGGCGCTGGCAGCGTACCGCTCGCTGTACGCGCCCCTGTTCCCCTTTGTCTGCCTGCCCGACGGCCTGACGGCCCAGGCGCTGTACCAGGCGGAGCCCCTGCTGTTTGCGGTGCTGGTGCAGCTGGTGGTGCCGCCGCCGCCGCCGGCACAGGGCAGAGGGCCGCACAGCGCGCGGGCGTGGTTCCGCGAGCAGATGGCCCTTGCGGTTGTCGTCCGGCAGGAGAGGCGGGTGGCCCTCTTGCAGGCCTTGCTCGTGCACATTGTGTGGTAAGGCGGCCGTTGAGGTGCCGAGACGGGCCGAGACGGGCCGAGACGGCCGGGGACGGCTGCGCTGATACGAACAGGTCCGCGTCTGGGCCGCACCCGGAGCCCCCCAGCACGCCGCTCGTGCAGCTGGCCGTCGGCCTGGCCGTCGATCTCGGGCTGCACCAGCCGCCGGTGGCGGCGGCGGCGGCGGCGAGCGCGCCGGGCCCGGACTCCTTCTTCTCCGAGGCGGCGGCGGCGGCGGCGGCCGTGCTGCCGACGAAGCCGCCGTGCCGCCAGGCCAGCCACTCGCTGCAGGACCTGCGGGCCTGTCTCGGCTGCTTTTACGTCTGCGCGCTGTCAGTATGATTTCTTGCTGCAGATGCATCTGTGTGGATGTGCCCACTGACTGCCAGGTCCGCGTCGATGCTGCGGCGGCGCCCCGGCTTCTCGTTCCCCTTTACGCCCTACATGGGCCGCTGCTGCGTCCGGCTGCTCGACGCCGGAGAGCACGCCACGGACCGGCTGCTTGTGGCGCTGGTGCAGATGCAGCGCATCGCCAGCCGCATCCACGCCGTGCTACCCGTCCCCGACGACATGGACCCGGCTCTTCTGCTGTCGGCGTCGTCGTCGGCGTCGGCATCGTCGTCGTCGGCGTCGGCATCGTCATCCCCGACTTCGTTCTTGGTGCCCGCGCAGCTCATGGCCATGTCGGCGATCCGCAAGGAGCTCGATGCGGTCACGGACGGCCAGCCGCCCGAGCTAAAGGGCAACTGTGGGTGGAGACTTTATGCATTCTTTCTCGCAACTGGGCCGACTCTCGCCACTCCCGCCGACTCGTAACGCGGCTGACTCTCGTCTAGTCTTTCTGTGGCTGCACTACCAGGCCGTCCTGGTGCGGCTCTACGAGCCGGCCGTCTACATGCCGCCACAGACCCTGACACGGCCGGCGCCGGATGGCACGGCCGGGGTGGCGGCGCCACGCAGCGAGATGCTGTGGCGGTGTCTGCAGGCGGCCCGGGGCGTCCTCGAGGCCTGCCTCGCCGGTCCCGCCGGGCCCGCCCTGGACGCGCTGCCCGGCACCGCCACCGGCCTTGTGGCCTCTGCCGTCGTCGCGGCCACGCGGCTGCTCTGCCTCGACGACGGCGAGTGGCTCGCCCAGGAGGCCCGCCGCGAGCTCGACCTGGCCGCTCTCCTGCTGCGGCTGGAGCACCGGCTCGGGAGCGCGCGGGCGGCGGCCGGGGGCGGCCCCGGGAGGCGCCTTGCTGACGACGACAGCCCACCCGGGACACTCGAGATCACGATTCGCCGCGCGCGCATGTGGTATACCGCCAAGATTGCGCGCGACAGCAGCGAGGCAGAGCCGTCGGCGCGTGGTCTGCAAGAGGAATAGATGTACAGCAAGAAATAGATGGATCTACAGCAGTGTGAGTGGTGAGGTAATGGTAAAGTGGAGAAAGCAGAGTGGTGACGTGGGTGGAGATAAAGTGCAGCTACGTTAACAGTTACGTGCTACCCCGCAACAACAACATGGCACCGCTCTCCGTCTTGGCCGACGGCCTGCCCCTGCCGCGCCTCGTCGTCTTTGATCTCGACTACACGCTCTGGCCTTTCTGGATCGACACGCACGTCTCGGCGCCGCTCAGGGCCGTGCCCGCGAGCTCCGTCGGGGTCGCCGGCGCGGCCGGTGCGGGGCGGCGCCGAGGCGGCCGGGCTCCGGACAGCGCGGCGGCGGCGGCGGCGGCGGCGGCAGCAGCGGTGGATCTATCCGAGGTCGTGGCCGTCGACCGGTTTGCCGAGGTGCTGCGCTTCTACGACGACGTGCCGGGCGTGCTGCAGGCGCTGCCGGCGGCGGGCATCCGCGTCGGCGTGGCCAGCCGGACGTCGACGCCGGACCTGGCCCGGGACCTGCTGCGGATCCTGACGGTGCCGGACGGCGGCGCGGGAGGCGCGCGCAGGAAAAAGGCGATTGAGGCCTTTGACGCCGGGCTGGAGATCTACCCGACCGACAAGCTGCGGCACATGCAGGCGCTGCAGCGGCGCACCGGCATCGCCTACGAGGACTTTCTCTTCTTCGACGACGAGACGCGCAACCGCAACGTCGAGACGCTCGGCGTCACCATGTGCCTGGTGCGCGACGGCGTGTCCTGGCGCGAGGTCGAGCGCGGCGTGCGCGAGTGGCGCCAGCGCCAGAAGCGCACATCCACCGGCGCGTCTCAGTAGCACATGTCTACGCGAGTCTCAGTAGCACATGTCTACAGACGAGTAGCGGACAGAGCACAGCCGCGGCACACAGGATAGGCGAATACCATGTACATCCATCTACATCCGATTCGGGCTGGACCCTACATACGATCCAGAGCTGTACTCTACCCAATCTCGCCGTGTCCCAAGTCTAAAACACCGTGCTTCTACGCCGCGGACGGCTCGAGGCTGAGGCCCTGGACCTCGGCCACGGGCGCCTCTGGGGCTTTGCCGTTGGTCTCGGCCGGCTCCGCTGCTGCCGCCGCCGCCGCCGCGGCCGGCTCCGCCACGCCAAACACCCGGGGCAGCGTGCAGACGCGCTTGACCTGGGCGACCTGGTTGCGGCTGCCGACGGCGACGCACTCGACGCAGTCGGCGTCGTCGGCGAGGGCCCGCCAGTAGAGCGGGCCGAGGGGAAACTCGTCGTGGCCGGGCTCCCAGGCGGCGCGGGCGCGGATGGCCGGGTCCAGGTTGGGCTTCTGGCCCCAGTCAAAGTCGAGCTCGCCGCCGTAGGCCTTGGGGATGTTGGCCGGCTCGATAAAATCCGTCAGCGTGGGCAGCACCTCGTGGTGGCCCAGGACAAAGATCTTGGACACGGTGACGGGGTCGAACCAGCGCTTGACCCAGCCCCAGACGGTCGAGAAGAAGAGGGGGGCGCCGACGATCTTGAGAGTCAGTATGCTTGACTCCGACTGCTGGCTTGCCACTCTTGCCCAACTGCACTCACAAATATGCGGTCCAGCGTCTCCGGGTAGTGGGCCGTGGCCAGCGTGCTGGCGGCCTGCATGTGCCCCTTGAGGTTCCAGAACTGGCGCAGGCTGACGCCGGACACGTCGACAATGTTGGTGCTGAGCGTGATGGGCGTGGTGTGCGCGTGCGCGCGGTCGGGCATCTCGGTGCACAGCGGCTGCGTGAAGCGCGTCAGGTTTTCGTACAGGGCAAACAGCCGCAGCAGCTTGGGCGGCGTCTTGCCGTCCGGCTGCGCCTTGCTGTAGGTGCCGTTGGCCGACTTTTCGTACGTGGCAATCGTCTTGGCGTCGAGGTGCCGGATCACAAAGAGGTACAGCGGAATGCCCCTGGGGGTCAGAGGGGGGGAGTAAAGATGGGGGGAGAGTAGGGAGTCAAGAGGAACGGTAGAGGGTAAAGAGGAACGGTAGAGGGGGTAAGAGGAACGGTAGAGGGTAAAGAGGAACGGAAGAAGAGGCACAAAACCTACCGCTTGTCACGCCGCCCGGTCCATTGGGGATACTGTCAAGTCAGCGTGTGCCGCCGCCAAACGGCCCTGCTCACTCACCAGGCGCCGGCTCTGCTCGTACGCGTCCAGGTCAATGGTGTCGTAGAGCACGTTGAGCTGGTTGGCCTTGCGCCACTCCTCGGTGTCGCGGAACTGCTGCAAGGCGTCGGCCACGACCCAGCGGCGGGCGCGCAGGAAGCGGCTGTGCGGTCAGCCGGGCGGTCCTGAAAAGCATCCATCTTCCCCCCCCCCCCCCCCCCCCCTTCCCCCAGACTCACAGCAGCGTGGGATCGTCGTGGGACGGCGGCGGCCCGGGCTGGTAGTAGCCCTTGTCGGCGATCAGGGTCTTGAAGGCGGCAAAGGCGGCCTCCTCCTCGGCCGTCAGGAAGCCCAGGTGGCCGTGCGGGTAGCCGTACTCGAGGGCGGCCGCGTGCTGGTTGTGGCTGTGGTAGTCGTGCTTGTCGTGCTTGTCGTGCTTGTCGTCGTGCTCGTGGGCGTGGGCGTGCGAAACGGCCGAGGTGGTCGACTCGGTCTCGGTCTTGGCCAGGCCGCCGCCCTCTTCGGCGGTGGGGGGAGCAGTCGCCATCGGCATCGGGACGCGGCGGGTGGTCACGGTCGTCAGAAGCCTGCGCAGCCGGCGGGAGAGAGGGCAGAGGCGTAGGAGGTGTGCGCGCGCGTCTTGGGAGGTGAGAAGACGCGAAAAGAACGGGCGCAGAAGACGTCAAGCTGACTTGGTGCGGCCGCTCGGGGAAGCCAAAAGTCCGCGCTGGCAGGGTTTAGGCCGTTCGTTCCGGTGCAGGGTGCAGGGCGTGCAGGGTGCAGGGCGTGCAGGGTGCAGGGCGTGCAGGGCTTGCAGGCGCAGGGCTTGCAGGGCTTGCAGGGCTTGCAAGTCAGTGCAGCGCAGGTCAGTACAGGGCGTGCTCAGCAGCGCAGGTCAGCAGCGCAGCTGTGCTAGCCGCTCCGCTAGCGCTTCAGCTGGCGGCGCGAACGTCAAAGCATCCTGAGCTTGATCTGCGAGACCTCGCACCCAGCGCATAGCCGCATAGCCGCACAGCGCATCGCCGTTGCCAGTTGGCCAGGCGACACGGAAGACGGCGCGACGCCGGCCCGTGCCAAACGCTGCCGTGCCGGGAGCCGAGAGCCGACTATGCGTCTGTCGAGAAGTGGACCAAAGGCATCGTCAGGAGGCGCAGTCCAGCCACGGGCACGGCACACGATGGGACCGGCGGTGACACGAACGCGGTAGGAAGCAGGCGTCGTGATTGCATGACGGTGTATTGAGTGAATGCGGTGAAGGTCAGAGGAAACGGTGTATGAGTGAATGCGGTGTAGGTGCAGAGGGCCTTGAAACGGTGAGTTTTAGGGCCTGAATACGGGGCTAGAAAGGAGGTAGGGGAGCCTACCCCATAACTTTGGGCCTCTCCGCACGCTGCTGTCTAGCTGCCTCGGCGCTGCAGCAGTATGTTGCAAATGAGAACGTGCACTTACGGTTTGCCTGCCTGACACACACTCATATTCAGCATCACCAAGCATCACTCAACAGCACGCAACAGCACTCAGCATCATATTCAGACTCATATTCGACCATTATCATTTCGCATAACTAAATCTGTTTCCAGCATCAATGCTAGCGCCATGCTATCCCGACTCGAAAAGCAAAACTGGGTATGAGAAGAAAAGGCGGACGCGGTCCGCGAGCGAGCGCGCAGCCTCCAGCGCGCAGCCTCCAGCGCGCAGCGGCGCGCACCACTCAGTCCTCGAGCGAGTCGGCCTGGACGCGGGCGACAATCTCGACGACGCGCGGAAAGAGCTTGTCGGACTCGCGCAGGCCGCAGACGGAGCGGACGACGCTGTCGGGGGCCTGGGAGGCCATGATCTTGGCCAGCTCAAAGGACTCGTCGTCGCCCTCGACATTTTGGAAGCGAAAGGCCATCTCGGCGGCCTCGAGCAGCGAGGCGCAGTCGTGGCCCTGCTCGGCGAGCTCGGCGGCGGGCCCGATGAAGCGCTCCTTGCGCGAGAGCTTGCGCAGCGGGGCGCGGCCGACGCGCTCGACGGCGTCCTCGAGGTGGGGGTTGCCGATGCGGGCGACAATCTTGCGCACGTAGGCGTCCTGGGCGTCGGCGGCGATGCCGTGCTTGCGCGTGATGAGCTGCGCGGTCTCGCGCAGCGCGCGCTGCACGTGCTGCTGGATGTGGCGGTCCTGCAGCGCGTCGTGCACCGTGCGCTTCTTGCGGTTGTAGCCGTGGTAGGCGGCGGTGGCGTGGCCCGTGTTGACGGTGTAGAGCTTGCGCTCAATGTACGGCGCCAGGTTGTCCACCCACTGCACGCCCGCAATGGCCGGCGGCGCGTGGTCCGCAAACGGCGTGCGGTCCACGATCCACTCGTAAAACTTTTCCAGCCGCACGTCCAGCCCCGCGTCCGGCTCCTGCGCCGGCACGATCCGGTCAATCGCCGAGTTGGCGTACCGCGCCCGCCGGTCGTGGTCCGCCAGCCGCGCCGCCGGCGTCCGCTCGCGGATGTGGCCCGCCAGCGTGTCCGTGGCCCCGATGGCGTTCTCGCACGCAATCACCGCCAGCGGCGCCCGGCCCGCCGGCCGCTGGTCGATGCCCTGCGCCACCACGGGCGCGATGAAGCGCAGCACGTTGGGCCCGACCGAGCACGTCACCAGGTCGGCCGTGGCGATCTCGGCCACCAGCTCGGCCTCCTGCGACCGCGAGTTGATGGCCCGGTAGTTGGTAATGGTGCTCTGCGACGTGCCGTCCGAGCCGACCTCGAGCACCTTGTACGACTTGCTGCTGTTGAGCTGGTTGATGATGTTGTCCGAGATGTCGGCAAACACGACCTCGTAGCCCGAGTTGTGCAGGAAGCAGGCCACAAAGCCGCGGCCAATGTTGCCCGCCCCAAAGTGCACCGCCTTTTTGGTGTACGCCATGGTGAGTGTGGTGTGTGTGGTGAGTGTGGTGAGTGATGGTGAGTGATGGTGGTGAGTGATAGATAAGGTTGAGTCAAGTGTTGGATAAAAGATTAGGTTGAGGAGAAAGTAGTCTCGGATTGAGTGAGGCAGAGATAGGTGGTGAGAGGTATTTAGGTAGTAGACAAATAATAGAAAATAGTAAAAGATAGAGACAAAATACTGAATTCCTGGCGATGCCACAGTGCTCTTTATATAACGAAAGCGCACGCAACGAACGGCGCGGAACCGAATCGAAAAGTGGGCAGGCCACGATGGCAGGAGGCGAGCGACAACTCTCTTTGATACTGCTGCGCATCGTCGTTGCCCGCCTGGTGTGCGCGGTGAGCCCCAGCTTATTCTGCCGGCCCCGCCGGCCCTGTGCTGTTGCTGTGAGTTAGTGGTGGCCGCCAGGCGCACGGTGGAGCGGCTGGCGGCGCGGCGCCCAACGCTGCGGCGGACGGCCGCTGCGCCACAGTGCGTCTCGCGGCCGGCCCTAACAGGCGCGGACAAGGGGGCGTTGCAAGCCGTCTCACAACCCGCTAGCGGCAGCGACTGACGGCAACGCTGGCACAGTGTCGCGGCGGGGCGGTGGCTGATTCGCTTGTTGCAGCAGCGCTCCACCCCACCACCACCACCCCACCACCCTTTCTCTCCTTCTTGTCTCACTCGGACGAGACCCTGTTTACCCCACTCCTCCGTGTTCGACAGAGCGCACCCGGCAGAGATACGACACCTCACAGACGCTATCGTGGCGACGGGCGGCAGCCGGACAGGCGGCAGAGCAGTTTATTTCGTCGTACTCGTGCGGCGGCGGCGCGGCGTGAGGGATGCCCCAGCAGCGCAGCCGGCGGCGCTGTTTGCCCGGCGGCCGGACCCTGGCGGGGGCGGGCAGTGACGTAATCGGGCGCGAGAGGGGCTTTGCTAAAACAAGGAACTAGCCTGGGAGTAGCGGGCATTGCAGGTATGGGTCCCCTAAAGCAGCGATAAGACCCATGCAAAAAACCTGCTTACCGCCGCTGTTACAGCGCCTGCGTCCACTGCAGCGCCCCACTAGGCGCTGCAGCCAGCAGCTGCATCCCCACTGGAACCGGACGGGCGGCTGAGGACGGTGCCCTGTTTGACATGGTGATTCTCAAAAGATGCTCATCCTGATATTCAGCGTTGCGCGTGATACCAAAACGTTCTCATGGTGATACCAAAACGTTGCTCTCATGATACCAAAAGCGTTGCTCCTCGTGGTGATACGAAAAGCGACTCTCCAAATACCCCCTGTAAAATGAGATACGCCCCGATGGCGCCAAGATATTCTTGGCGCTGTTTCTCCGGTCTCACTTCCATTGTTCGACCGATAAGAGTGCCGGTGCACACACGCCGGCCGAGGCCCCGTGCTGCGGCGAGACGGCCGCTGATTCGGCCATGGCCCCTGGCCCTGCATCGCCCGTATCTCTAGCCGGCCGGCTGGGCCAGTAAGAGGCCGCCGCCGCTGCAGTCGCCTGCATTAGCGCGCAGCCCACTTCTGCCCCGACGTGGTTTACTTTTCTCAATGGCTTCTCGGATTCACGATAGCAGAGGCCGGCTTCACCCGTCGGCCATGACATCACGCTTTGTGGAGAAGTGTTTTGGACGGCTTTCTACTAAACATGACCACACGAGGTCTTTCGGCCAGCACTGTGGAGCTTTTGCGATCGAGATCGAGCTCGTGCGTCATTTCGGTTACGTAGTCTGTCATTCCCCTAGAACCTCTCGACAGTCCGTCATTCCCCTAGAACCTCGCGACAGTCGGTCATTCCCCTAGAACCTCTCGCCGGCTTCGCGCAGGGCGGCCATGCGGTCGCAGTACTGGCGGCGGCCGGCGAACCACCAGGCGAGGACGAGCAGGGGGATGCCGCCGACGACGACGCAGGTGTAGTTCATGTTCTCGGTGGTGACGGGCATGGCGTAGGGGAAGCTGAAGAAGACGACGGCAAAGAGCAGCCAGGCGGCGGTGACGGCGTTGACGGCAAAGCCCCAGCGGCCCATGTGAAAGGCGCCGCGGAACATGTGGCGGCGGGCGGTCAGCAGGTTGGTGGCAATGGGCAGCAGGTAGGCCATGTTGTTGATGGTGACGGCAGAGCCGAGCATGCTGTTGAAGGCGGTGGAGGAGCCCAGGTAGAGGCAGCCGAGCGCGGCGTTGACGGCGGTGACGAGCAGCTGGGCATTAAACGGCACGCCCTGGCGCGCCGACACGCGGCTCCACAGGCCGCTGGCCGGCAGGGCGCGGTCGCGGGCAAAGGCCCAGAGCACGCGGCTGGTGGACAGCTGGGACGACACGACGCAGGGGCCCAGGGCGATGAAGAGGATCAGGGTCAGGCCAAAGGCGCCGGCGCGCGACTGCGTGGCCTGGTGGAAGAGCGCGGACAGCGGCAGCACCATGTTGGTCTCCGTCAGGGCGGCGTAGTCCTGCACCGAGAACATGAGCGCGACCAGATAGGTCAGCCCGGTGACAAAGGCAATGGCCAGCGTGATGGCAATGGCCAGGGGGGCGTTGCGCGAGGGCTGTCGTCAGCGGGGATGCGGGAAGAGGCACGACAAAGGGCACGACAAGAAGCAACGGAACGAGGGGCACGCAATGAAACAACGGAACGAGGGGCACGACGAAGCACGACCAACTCACATTGGGCATCTCCTCGGTGATGTGGGTGACGCCGTCGAGGCCGCCGAGGCTGTAGAGCGGGTTGACCAGGCCGGTGATGAAGCAGACGACATTGTTCTTCCAGCCGGTGGCGTTGACCCAGGTGCGGAAGACAAAGTCGGAGCTGCGGTGGGTGGGCGCGCAGGCGACGACGGTGACCAGCACGACCAGCCAGCCGATCTGCAGGTAGAAGAGCGAGAAGCGGTTGAGCGCGGGGATCAGGCGGTTGCCCCAGAGCACCACGGCCGCCGTGGCCGCGTTGAGGCCCTGGTAGATGATAAACGTCTGCCACGTCCGGATGCTCAGGTCGGGGTGGAAGATGGCGATCAGCGCCGAGAGCGTCTGCGCGTAGATGAGGTTGGTCGAGGCCGTCGTGAAGATCCCTGCGAGTCAGTTCCACGTCGGCATCAAAATCCTCCATCGTGACAACGCCCCCCCCTCACACTTTCCCCCCTCACACTTCCCCCCCCTCACACTCCCCCACTCACACCCGCACACCGTGAACCAGCCGGTGACAAAGCTGAGAAAGTTGCGCGTGCGCGGCGGCGCAATGGCGGCGATCCAGTGGTACATGCCGCCCTCGGTCGGGTAGCTCGACACGAACTCGGCCAGCGACGCGCCCAGGAAGCACTGCAGGATGGTCACCAGGATGAAGCCGTAGATGATGGCGCCCGGGCCGCCGGCGCTGACTTCCGTCACGATCGACAGGCCCAGGCCCGTCCACGAGATGGTCGTCGTCGAGGCCAGCCCGATCAGCGAGAGCAGCGTAAAGTGCCGCTTGAGCTCCTGCTGGTGGCCTGTGCGAGTCAGTCAGCGTCGCCGGCTCTCTCCAGGTCTCTGGGCCGAGGGGGCTCCCACCCATCTGCGCGAGCCGCAGCTCGTCGGCCGTAATGGCCTTGTCGCTTGCCACGGCCCTTTTGGGGGGTGCCTCTGTCGTCATGGCCTTGTCGCTCGCCACAGCCCCTTTGGAGGGTGCCTCTGTCGTCTCGGCCATGTTGGTTGTGCGGCGCAAAACGGCAGACGCACGAGAGAAGAGTGTCTTCATATAGCGTGGAAACGTTGTATATCGTGGAAACGTTATATCGTGGAAACGTAATTTCATATATCGTCGTGGAGCGTTATCACTGATAGGAAACGCCGAGCTTGGCCGGCTTTTGCCGGTGATCAGCCAGGCCGACGATCAGCTGGTAATCAAACGAGCTCCGAGTATATCAGACCCAGACGAGTGCAGGTCCATTATAACACCAACGAGTCGGGTCGAGATATCCGACGTCGATATATCAGACCCAGACGAGTGGTCGAACCACGTAGACGCCTGCCTTGTCCGTCAGCCTTGCCCGCTACCTCGCCCCCTCCCTCGCCCCCCCTCGACCTCAAGCCCCCCTCGCCATCACCAGCATGCGTCTGGCCGGGCTGTGGGCCGGCGTGCTGGCCTCGGCCGCCGCCGCCGCCGCCGCCGCCGCCGCCCTCTCGCCCGTGGTGCAGGACATGTTTGAGCAGCAAATGGCCTTTATGGACGGCTTCTACGACCGCACGGCCGGCTACCTCTACTACGTGTACTACCCCCTGGCGGCCGGGCCGCACGAGACGCGCTCGTCGGTGTGGTACGCCGTCGGGCTGCTGCAGCGCAACCGCGGCGACGACGCCGCCCAGGCCGTGCGCATCATCCGCAACGTCATTGCCGGCCAGGAGCGCAACACGTCCGCCTACTGGTACGGTGACTACACCGTCTATCCCGAGCAGCCCACCGTCGGCAGCGCCAGCTACCCGGCGTCGGTACGTCTTTCTTCTCTTCTCTTCCCCCCTCCCTTCTCTTTCTCCTTCTTCCCCTTTTCTTTCTCCTTCTCCCCCTCCCCTTCTCGCCCCCTCCCCCTCCGGCCCCCCCCCTTCTCTTTCTCCTCCCCCCCTCACACCCAGATCTACAACTCCTTCGACCCCAACTGGCGCGGCTTCATCGGCACGACGCTGCTCGTCATCTACGAAGAGTTTGGCGCCCTCGTCGGCCCCGACGTGCAGGCCCTGATCGCGGCCTCGCTCTACAACAACAGCGTCGGCGACAGCTACCGCGTCGGCGGCGCCAACGGCGACAACCTCTACCCCGCCTACAGCAACCCGTCGCTGATGCGTGCCGTCGTCACCGGCTGGGCCGGCCGCCGCTGCGGCGACGCCAACATGACCGCCGCCGGCGAGCAGTACGCCCAGCAGCTCGTCGACCTCTTCAGCCTCAACGACACCCTGTCCGAGTTCAACGTGCCGACCTACTACGGCGTCAGCCTCATGGCCCTGACGGTGAGTCTCCTGCTCTCCGTCCTAGACTTTGTTGTGGCTGACCCCCAGCTCTGGGCAAAGTACCTCCCCCCCTCGTCGGTCATGGGCCGGCACGGCGCGCGCATGGCGGCGGCCGTGTGGACGGCCTTTGCCGACTTTTACCACGCGGGCATGCAGAACCTGGCCGGCCCGTGGGACCGCAGCTACGGCCTGGACATGAACCGCTACGTCTCCATCATGGCGCTGCACGTCTGGGCCCTGGCCGGCCGCGACCACGTCTTTGCCGGCGCCGAGCCGCCCTGGCTGCGCGCCCACGCCGACGACGCCGAGATCGTGCCGCTGCTGGCCGTGCTGGCCGACTTTCACCGCACGCTCGTGCCGCCGGCCGTGCTGCCGCGCCTGAGCGCCTTTTCGGCGCCGTCGCCCCCGGGACAAGGCGGCGGCACCGGCAACGGCACCGGCGCCGCCGCCGGCAACGGCACCGCCGCCGCCGCGCCCGAGTACACGGTGCACCGCCGCGCCTTCTCGCCGCCCTTTGACCTGGCCGTGCGCAACATCTCGGCCTGGCTGTCGGCCAACCTCACCATTGGCGCCGCCTCGTTCCGCCAGACCGTCGTGGGCGGGCCCAGCCAGGACGCCACCTCCTTCAGCCCCGCCGTCGTGCACTGGACCCGCGCCGCCGGCCCGCAGAGCGCCGCCAGCCTCGGCTACCTGCGCCTGCACCCGACCGAGAAGAGCCTGCAGGCGGCCGTGGGCCCGCGCTCGCTCAACCTGTCCTATCCGGCCGGCAGCGCCGCCAGCGTCTTTACCTTTGCCGTCGCCACCAACCCGCTCGGCGGCCGCCGCGACGTCGCCGGCCTGACCGATCTCGCCGGCGTGCGCGTGGCCCTGCTCGACGGCAGCACCGTGCTGCCCACGCCCGCCGTGGCCTTTTGCGGCCTCGTCGGCGGCACCTGTAGCCCCGCCCACAACTTTGAGTTTTGGAACCTGACCTTTGCCATGCCGCCCAACAGCACGGCCGTGCCGCAGATCAACCTGGCGTTTGAGGTGGTGTGAAAGGAATAGTGATTAAGATGTACGTTAAATGGATCAAATACAGACCAAGGATCAAGATCAAATTGATCAAATACAGATCAAGGATCAAGGATCAAAAATCGAATACTACCGAGTATACTCTCCATCCGTCGGCTGCAGGCTGGCAAAGATGGGCCACGCATCGTCGAGGCTGGGCGCCGCCGGGGGCTCCCCGGCGCCCGCGAGACTCTCCTCCAGCCGGGCGATCAGGCGGCTGCACAGCCGCGACTCGGGCTGGTTCAGCCGCGCCAGCGTCTCGAGGTGGACGCGGACGTCGGGCAGGTCTGAGGTCAGCTGACTAAGCAGACGAGTCAAGCACGAAAAAAAAATTAAAAAAAAAATAAAAAAAAATAAAAAAAGCACACAAAACTCACCCTCCGGCTCGCCGAGGCCGCCCTGGACGCCCTGGACGACAATGAGCGCGGCCCAGGAGATCATGACGAGGTCCCAGTTGCTCCAGATGGCGGTGTCGTGGCGGTGCAGCTTGACGGCGGCGCGGGCGCTGAGCAGCAGCTCGTGCAGCTCGCGCGGCGTCACCGCGTGGCTCCACAGATCGCAGCCGCGCGCGGGGTGGTGGATGCTGAGGACGAGCAGGCGGTGCAGCACGTACTGGCGCAGGACCAACGGGCGCGCGGCGGGCGCGGCGGCGGGCGGCAGGCGGCTGAACTCGTCGAGCCAGGCGTCGAGCTGGTGCGCCCAGTCGCGCAGGACGGCGGCATCGAGGGGGAGCATCGCCCTCTTGGCCGCCACGGTCTTTTCTGCAGGCTTTCTGTCCCCTGCGTCCCTCTCAAACACGGACCAGATCGTGGGCAGGCCGCGGCCGGCAAAGTGGCTCAGGCCGGTGTGCATCATGCGGCTGAGCCGGTAGAGCGGGTCGCGGCCGCCGAGGTGCAGCGCCGGCAGCGGGCTCTCGAGCGGCACCAGCGGGCAGCAGAGGTGCAGCGAGGCGTGCTCGAGGTCGAGGATCTGCACGCCGCTAAAGAGCCGGTGCCACTCGCGGCCGCCGCCGGGGCCGCCGCCGGGGCCGCCGCCGGGGCCGCCGCCGGCCGCCGGGCCGTGCTCCAGCAGCAGCCGGTACGCCAGCGCGATCCAGAGGCCCGTCACGGGCACGTTGGCCTCGGCCAGCAGCCCGGCCAGCACGATGCCCAGCACGGTCTGGAACGCCCACTCGTCGGTGGTGGTGGGGGAAATGTTGTCGCTGTGGCCGGTCTGGGTAGTGTTTCCTTCGAGTCCCCCCCCACACGGCCGCCCCATGACGCTCCCCGGCACGCTGAGCTGGGCAATGGCGCTGCAGAGCACGGCAAAGTAGTGCGGCGCCAGGCGGACGGCGTGGTCGGGCGGCCCGCGCAGGCTGGAGCAGTACAGGATGGCGGCCAGCAGCAGCGGCTGCGGCACGGAAAAGGTCTGCTTGTGCGGCATAAAGTGCAGCCCCGGCATGCGCTCGTGGAAGGCCGCCCACAGCTCTGCCACGGTCTGCTTCTTCCAGACGTGCGGCGGCACCGACGACGCCGGCGCCGCCGTCCGCAGCACGTCGGCCGCCAGCCACAGCGCGCCGAGCGAGGCGTAGGCGGAGTCGGAGTCGGAGTCGGAGTCGGAGTCGGAGTCGGAGTCGGAGCCAGAGCCGGAGCCGGAGTTCGGGCCGGCGGCCGGGCCGACGTCCGCGCCGACGCCGGGGCCAGCGTCCGCGTCGGCGTCCGGGTTGCCCGGTTGCGACGCCGGCTCCGAGTCCCGCCCGGGCCGCCGACTTGCGGCGCCCCCCATCCCCAGGACGGCCTCAATGGCAGCCAGCCGCCGCAGCACGTCCTCCCGGAACGGCTCCTCGGCGCTGCGCGCGGCCAGGGCCAGCAGCTCGCCGGGCAGCGTGCTGGCATTGGCCCGCGGCACAAAGAGACACGGCAGGCCGGACCGCGCGCAGCGGCGGCAGGGCCGGGCGTCGGGGCCCGGCACGCAGCGCATCTTTTGCCGGCGGCAGTTTACTAAGCATCATCAGCAAGGGAGCCGCTTATCCTGCAAGACAAACCCACCACAAGCCTTGCCGGCCTTGGCCTTGGCCGCCTGGTCGGCATCGGGCATCTCGGGCTGTGTACCGCGTGTGACCGGCATGGCGGGCATGTCGGACAGAGTACCGCGTGTGACCGGCGTGTCGGCCATCTCGGGCTGTGTACCGGGTGGGACCGGCAAAGCCGGCCAGATGAGCGAAATGCAACGCACTATCAAGATCAGCGCTGCTATCACGATAAGCACCGCTATCCGGTATCAATCCGAGCTTTGCCGTAGACCGTGCAGCGTGCTCCAGCTTCTAAAGACTCCCGGAGCTCTGACAGCCGCAGCATGGCTGCTGCAACAGCGCCGAGAGCATGATGGATCGCGGCGCTGGCGGCACCACCACGGACGACATCTGCGCGCAGTTTGCGCTGCCGGCGGCGGCCGTGCAGAGAGCGGCCGGCCATTTTGCGCAGCAGCTGCGGGCGGGCCTGGCCGACGCGGGCCTGCCGTTCCAGCTGCCGGCCTTTGTCACGGCCCTGCCGGACGGCTCCGAGACCGGCCGCTTCCTGGCCGTCGACCTGGGCGGCACCCACTGCCGCATCTGCGCCGTCGACCTGGCCGGCGGCGGCGCCGTGTGCGTGACCCAGGCGCGCCACGCCGTGCCGCCGCCGCTCCGGGCCGGCGCGCGCCACGAGCCGCTCTTTGACTGGATCGCCGAGTGCGTGCGCGGCTTCTGTGCCGACGTTTTTGGCGACGCCGACGCCGACGCCGACGCCGACGCCGCCGCCACCACCGAAACACCCCTCGCCTTCACCTTTTCCTTTACCTGCGCGCAGACCTCGCTGGCCGCCGGCACGCTGCTGCACTGGGACAAGGGCTGGGACCTGCCGTCGGCGCTCGGCCGCGACCCCTGCCTCATGCTGCAGGCCGCCCTCGACGCCGCCCGCCTGCCCGTGCGCGCCGCCGTCCTGGCCAACGACAGCGTCGGCACGCTGCTGGCGCAGGCGTACGCCTCTGGCGGTGGTGGCGGTGGTGGCGGCGGCGGCGGCGGCGGCAGCGGCGGCAGCGGCACCAGCCGGAAAAAGCCCTCTCCCCCGACGACACTCGCCAGCGTCATTGTCGGCACCGGCACCAACGCCGCCTACGTCGAGCGGCGCGCCAATATCCGGCGCGGCCCGACCGGAACCGGGACCGGGACCGGCTCCGGTGACCCCGGCGACCCCGGCGACCCCGGCGACCCCGGCGACATCATGGTCGTCAACACCGAATGGGGCTGCCTCGACGACGCGCTGGCCGTGCTGCCGCGCACGCGCTTCGACGACCGCCTCGACGCGCAGTCCTCCAACCCGGGCGCCCAGCTGCTGGAGAAGCGCGTGTCGGGCCTGTACCTGGGCGAGCTGCTGCGGCTGGTCATGGAGGAGGTGTGGGCCGACGCCGACGCCGACGCCGACGCACACACACACGAGGTGCCCGCCGCCCTGGACGCCTCTGTGCTGTCCGTGCTGGCCGACGAGGCGCTGCCGCCGGCACAGAAAGCCGAGGCCGTGCGCCGGGCCACGGGCCGGAGCGTGGCGGCCGGCGACGTCGCCGCGCTGCAGGCCGTGGCGGCGGCCATTGTGACGCGCGCCGCGCGGCTGACCGGCGCGGCCCTGGCGGCCATTGTCATGCAGTCGGGGCGGCTGCACGAGGGCGACCGCCGGCGCTGCCGTTTCTGGCCCCGTTTCTGGCCCCGCAGTTGGCCCCACTTTTCCCGGCTCTGGACCTCTCGGCGCCGCCCCGACATGATTGACATTGGCGTCTCCGGCTCCGTCATCGAGCACCACCCGTCGTTTGTCCCGCACATGCGCGCGGCCCTGCGCGAGATCCCCGCCATCGGCGCCGAGGGCGACCGCCGCATCCGCATCCGCGTCTGCGCTGACGGCAGCGCCGTCGGCGCCGCCTTGATGGCCCGGGCGGCGCTGCAAGATGCCAGGGGGTAATCCAGGTCGGCAGACACTAGCAACGCAGACACATTCCTCATCCTACTCTTGTCCCGTCTCCGTCTCGGGTGGCCGCTCCGCCCCTTGCCTCGCTGCTCCCGTGACTCCGGTTCCCCTCCCCGCCGCCGCTTCCTCCTCCTCCTCCGCCGGCCCGGCCGCCGCTGGGCGCAGCGTCTCGGTGCTGTGCAGGTCCAGCGACTGCAGCTTCTGCGCCGCCTCCAGCTAGTCCTGCGTTTTCTTCCGTGTCCTCTCCCCCTCGGCCTCGGCGGCCTCGCGCTTCTTCGGCTCCGTCTCGGACGCCACCGCGGGCTCCTCCCGCGGAGGCGCTGGCGGTGGCGGCCCCTCTCTCGGCGGCGGCGGCGGCGCTGCCCAGACCGTCGACGGCGGCCGAGGGTAGCCGTACGTGGGCGGCACATGGTAAGACGAGCTTGGCGGCGGCGGGAACGCATCGTAGCCGGGAGGCCCCCGAGAGCCCGAGCCCGAGCCCCGCCGTGAATGGGCGGTATAAGCACCCCTTTTGCGCGCCCGCTCCTTGCCTTTGCGCGCCGAGCTGCCGCCCGCCACGCCGGCAGCGCTGTCAAACCGCACCCCCGGTCTTGGCGCGTATTTCGGTTTCGGCGTGCCCGCTGCTGACACCGCCGCTGCCGATGCTGCCGCCGCTGTCGCCGCCGCTGCCGCCGCTGCCGCCGCCGCAAGATCCGGCATCTCAAAGAGCGGCTCCTCCCCATCGGCGGCCGGCTGCCACTGGGCAAGTCCTGGGCGCGGCTCTCGGCCTGGCGCGCCTCGTCCTTGGCCCGGGCCGAGCTGTCGCCCTCGAGGGCCAGGCTGAGCGCGTGCTGGATCCGCAGCCGGCTCCATTCCAGGACGGCATTGTCCACGACGGCGCCGTCGACGCTCCTCCCGCCTTCGTCCGGCTCCCACCAGAGCGGCGACCCGGGCGCAAGGTCGTCGAGGCGCGTGCGCAGGGCCAGGCGCGCGGCGTGGGTGCTGTCGGCGTGGGTGCTGTCGGCGGCGCCGGCCGGCGTGCTGTACGTCGACCTGAGCTTTGTGCAGCCCAAGAACCAGCTGCTGGACCACGCGACGGTGTACATTTCGCTGCGGGATTACCGGCCCGAGATGAGTGGCGGCGGCGGCGGCGGCGGCGGCGGCACGTCTCGGCTCCGGAAGCGCAGAAAACCACAAGACTCGGCGGCCCCGGCCGTCGTCTATGCCTCCGGCCTGGCCATGACGGACGAGTTTGGGCCCAAGGAGATGCTGGGCCCGCCGACGACGCAGGTGGTCACGCGGGAGCTCTGCCTGACGCCGTCCATTGGCGCCATGGGGGTGTCGCTGGGCGGCCTGGGCGTCAACGCGACGCGGACGGCCACGGAGACGCGGCAGTGGACGCTCCGGGGAAGTCACGTGACGAGCGACGGCGGCGACAGCCACAGCCGCAGCCACGGCCACGGCCACAGCCACAGCAACACGGACGTCGGCGCCGACGACGACCCGCGCGGCGCGGTGACCTTTCGCACGCTGCGCTGGGAGCTGTCGCAAAACGACCTGGCCGCGCAGGCGCAGCACAGCAGCACCTTTTACACGGGCCTGGCCTTTAAGCACGAGGCGCGGCCCTTTTACATCCGCGTCAAGAGGGCCGCCTGCGCAGCGTGCGCAGCCAGATCCAGAGCCTCTTCCCGCCGCGGGGCTGGGCGCAGCAGGGCACGGCGCTGACGCTGGTCGGCCTCAATGCCGCCTACGGCGCCGGCCCGCCGCTCGACGCGCTGGCCCGCGGCCTGAGCGAGACGATGCGGCGGCGAAACGACCAGGTGTTGTCTGAGGCGAGGGGGCCGTATCAGGCGAGGGCGTCGTATACGGCGAGGGCGTCGTATACGGCGAGGGCGTCGTATGTACGGCCCGATCAGGCGGCCGAGCGCGCGGAGCGGGCGGCGGAGCGGGCCCGTGCCGGCCGAGAGGCCGCCGTGATTGAGAAGCTGCTGTCGGCGCCAGACGTGTACTCGTCGCAGGACGAGAGCACTGCCCAAAGCGACACCACGGGCATGTCGGCGTGGTCAAGCCTTGACAGAGAGGCCGGGAGGGCCGGGGAGGCCGGGAGCAGAGAGGCGGGGAGCAGAGAGGCCGGGAGCAGAGAGAAGGGGGCAGAGAGACCGGGAGCAGAGAGGCCGGGACTGAGCGGGCCGGCGAGGCCGGGACCGGGCCGGCCGGCGAGGCCGAGAGCGTGCAGCGTGCGCTGGCTCTGCTCTGGATCCAGGTCGTGGCTCTGCTGTATGCGGTGATGCTGTCGGTGCGGGCTCGAGCGAAAAAGGCATGATTCTCTCCGATATCGTACGCTAGACAACTCCTCTATCCGACCCATCCTCGCTGATGCAATACAAAGACACCGTGGGCAAACTTTTGGACAAAACGACACCTAGGCGTCGCCAAACAGCAGCGGCTCGTGCTCCGCACACAGCTCGCGCCAGCCGAGCCACTCGCCGGTCAGGTCGGCCCAGGCGCCGTAGGCAATGTCGTCGTCGTCGTCGGGGCGCACGTCCATTTCCGTGTCGGCCATGCCGGCGCCGGCCATGCTGCCGTCGACGATGCCGGCGCCGGCCGCCGGGTAGGAGGAGGCGCCGACCCAGAGGCGGCCGTCGATGGCGGCGGCGGCGGCACCAACGGCGCTGCTGTCGGCACCGGCACCGGCACCGGCACCGGTGTCGCCGCCGCCGGCAATGACGACGGCGCCGGCACGGGCGGCGCGCACGGCGGCCTGCAGCAGCGGCCGGGCGTAGGGGTAGAACCAGAGCTGCGGCCACAGCACGTCCAGGTAGCCCTTCTCGCCGGTGCAGTGGAACATGCAGTAGGCGTGGCGCGTCACCAGGTTGGTGCCCAGCGCCAGCGCGTCCGGCCGCGCGATGCCGGCGCGCGCCAGCAGGCGCCCGAGCGAGGCAAAGTCGGCGGGGTCGTCGGCGAGGGCGTCGGCGAGGGCGTCGGCCGCTCCGGCCGCTCCGGACACCACGCTGCCGTTGACCGGCCGCATGTCCAAAAAGCCCTCGTAGCCGGCCCAGGGCTGGAACAGCGCCGACTCGTAGTCCAGCCCGATCTGGTACTCGGTGCGCTCGCCGGGCGCCGCCAGCGGCGGCCAGCGCTCGCGCGGCGCGCCCTCGGGGATGAAGCCGTCGAGGGCTGCCGGCACGAGCGGCG
The DNA here is from genome assembly GCA_019925645.1 of Graphilbum cf. rectangulosporium. NCBI lineage: Eukaryota > Fungi > Ascomycota > Sordariomycetes > Ophiostomatales > Ophiostomataceae > Graphilbum > Graphilbum cf. rectangulosporium. The sequence continues at coordinate 76,554 of JADHKI010000034.1, forward strand.
GCGGCGGCGGCGGCGGCGACGGCAGAGCCGCCGCGCTGGTATTGGCAAGCAGGGAGGAGCGGCGCTGCCGACCCGGCGGCGCCGCCACCGCCGCCGCCGCCGCCGTCCTGACTGCGTCTTCACCTGCACCTGCTTCCAGCCGCAGAGCGCGCACGGCGCGGGCGTACTCCTGCTCGCCCCAGACGTCGCTCAGGTACATCTGGTCGGACTCGCGGCAGACATAGTCGGGGTCGTAGGTGGCGTTGATGCGCTGCAGCGTCGCGGCAAACATGTCGCGCATGCTCGCCACCGGGCCCAGGATCGTGCCCGAGTTGAGCCAGCGCGGCTGGCTGCGGCTGTCCATTTCGTCGCCGGGCGGGCCGGCGGCATCGGCGTCGGCATCGGGGTCGGCGTCGGCGTCGACGTCGGCGTCGGCGTCGACGTCGGCGTCGGAGTCGGCTTCGGCTTCGGCGTCCGCGTACGGGTTCAGCGCCGGGTCCGGCCGGTCAAACGCGCCCTCGGGCAGCCCCGTGTCCGGCACGACGTAGCAGGCCGGGCGGCGAAAGTCGACGGGCCAGCACAGCTTGTCGGCGCCAAAGAGGATGGACTGGCGCGGGAGGTTGGCGTCAGCGCCGGCGGCAGCGCCGGCAGCGCCGAAGCGCGCGGCCAGGCGGGCGTTGGCGGCGGCGGTGACGGCAAAGTAGCGGCGGATCAGCACGTCGGGCGGCAGCTGCATCAGCACGTCGTAGCCGTCAATGACCAGCACCAGGTCGTCGTCGGCCGCCGCGTCCAGGCTGTCAAAGTAGCGCATCACGTTGCGCACCTTGGCCAGGTGCGTCACCGCCGCATCCAGCTCGCCCTGGCCGTCCCAGCCCGACAGCACCGCCGGCGGGTAGCCCACCACGGCCGCCGACACCAGCGCCCGGCACAGCTGCAGGTTCGGGCTCGTCGCCGGCACCAGCAGGTGGAGGCGCGACGTGCGTTTGTGGCCGTAGTACGTCAGCAAGTTCGTCTGCCTGGTCAGAAGGGGACTCTCAGGATCCAAGCGATTGAAATCCAATCCAAAGCATCATCCACCACACAATCACAACGTACAAATCCCTGCGACCGCGGCCGCAGAAAGACGATGCCGACGAGGAAGAAAAAGACAATGGCGCCAGTATAGTACCGGCGATTCCACATGGTCACGGCGGGTAGAGACTGGCCAGGCGGGCAAGAGGTGGCAGACGCAGAGCCATGGCTCGGCGGAATAAAAAAAAGATTTAAAAAGCAAGCCTGGGATGCAGATTGCAAGACAACCCAATTTGCCAAGTATGTATCACTTTGCCAAGAAATATGTGCTATGCGCCGTGGCCGCAGTGGAGCCGGACGCGTCTCCTAGCCCTTTTGCGGCCGGGATTGCGTGGCTCGGCGTGGCGTGGGAGGCAAGGCGCCAGATAGGGGCTTCAGGGGGGGGGGTGTGAGTAGAGCCGCCTTGATTTTCAGGGGTCAGGGGGGGAGACAGAGGGTGCGCCGGTACGGCTGAGCCACGTACTTGACGTTTCTGTTTTCGTCCACGCGGTGCAGCGTCGACCTGCCGTCGCCACGTATCTTATGTGTATTTTGCGCACGATCAAAGTAGCCACTCAGAAAACAGAGCCGAAGTCTCCGACGGAGTGCCACGGAGATCCACTTTCGCTGTTCGCCGTAAAGGGTTAGCCTGGTTTGTGCGACGGAGCCGGAGCCGAGCGCGGCATTTCTACCCCGTACTCCGGTGATCCCCCAGTTGTTGCACGGGCAGTGAACGGCAGGGAATTCCAACTATGGATCATTACGAAGTTTACGAAGCTGTTTGATTTGCCGAGACTGGTGTGTGTGTATCGTTCACGTTACTGTAGTACGTGTGTTGCAAGTACAGTACTGTACGTGTGTTGCAAGTATCTTACATTACTGTACGTACTGAGTATCGAGATTGTTAAACGAAATACTCGTACTCACTATCAAACGACTTTCCTGTTAGATCATCGAGATAAGATACTACATATACGGAGATGTAGACGGCTGCCACAGCTTCCTAATGCGGCTAGCGCACGAAAATACGTCTATATTTACGGAACACCGGATGGAGCCGCCTCCAGACCTGACCTCCGTCCAGCTCTCCCCCAAGACGCAACGATGGGCCTCTTGACCGCTCTGCTCTGCGGCGCGGCGCTGCACGCGGCGGCGGCGGCATCCCAGGTCCCGCTCTCACCGGCGGCGGCGGCGGCGCCCGAGGCGGCGGCCTTCCGGGTGCACCAGAGCGTCTTTGCGCCGGAATACTCGATGCGTGTGCGGGAGCAGGTGGACGACTCGGTGTGCGACGCGCGGGTGAAGCAGTACACGGGCTGGCTGGACGTGGGCCGCCAGCACCTCTTCTTCTGGTACTTTGAGAGCCAGTCGGCGCCGGCCACGGACCCGCTCGTGCTCTGGCTGACGGGCGGCCCCGGCGGCTCGTCGATGCTGGGCATGCTGATGGAGCTGGGCCCGTGCCTGATCAACGCGCACGGCAACGGCACCGTCCACAACCGCTACGGCTGGAACCAGCGTGCCAACTACCTCTTTGTCGACCAGCCCGCCGGCGTCGGCTTCTCCTACCTGGACCGCGACCAGCCCTATCCGTCCGACTCGGCGACCGCCGCCGAGCACATACACCGCTTCCTGCAGCTCTTTGTGAGCCAGGCCTTTCCGCACCTTGCCGACCGGCCCTTTCACATTTCCGGCGAGAGCTACGGGGTGAGTGAGGGCGTGGTCGTGGTCGTGGTCGTGGTCGTCGTGGTCGTGGTCGTCGTGGTCGTCGTGGTCGTGGTCGTCGTGGTCGTCGTGGTCGTCGTCGTCATCGTCGTCAGTGCGAAGCTAACCTCCAGGGACACTACATCCCCGCGCTGGGAGCGCAGATCGTGGCGCAGAACCGGCTGCACCCGCACCGGCCGCAGGTCCGGCTGGCCTCGGTGCTGATCGGCAACGGCTTCGTCTCACCGCTCGACACCGACTTTGGCTACTGGGAGACGCTGTGCACGACCAACCCCGGCGTGCCCGCGCCCGTGCTCAACGCCTCGCGCTGCGACCTCATGGCCGCGCACCTGCCGCGCTGCGCCGCGCTGCGCCGCGTCTGCTACGACCACCCGGACCCGGCCGTCTGCGCCGCCGCCGCCGCCGTCTGCTGGGACGGCGTGATCGTGCACTACGACGGCGAGGCCGCGCCGCTCGGCCGCCGCAACCGCTTCGACATCACCCAGCCCTGCCACCAGGCCGACGACCAGCTCTGCTACCGCGAGGCCCGCCGCATCGAGGCCTACCTCAACACGCCGCGCGTCTGGGCCGCGCTGGCCGTGCCGCCCGCGCTCGCCAACTACTCCATCTACTCGGGCGCCATCAGCGACGCCTTTGACCGCGCCGCCGACGGCGACACCAACACGCAGCCCCAGGTGCTGTTCCTGCTCGAGAACGGCGTCGACGTGCTGCTCTACCAGGGCAACCTCGACCTCGCCTGCAACACCGCCGGCAACCTGCGCTGGACCAGCAACATGGTCTGGCCGGGCCAGCCCGCCTATGTCGCCCAGCCCAAGCAGCCCTGGACCATTGACGGCCAGCCCGTCGGCTGGTTCAAGGAGGTCAAGATGCGCATGCCTGCCGCCGGCGACGTGGTCACCTTTTCCTTTGCCACCCTTGACGGGGCCGGCCACATGGTGAGTCTGTTTCAGACTTGTTTACAGGCAGACTTTAGGCAGAACAGACAGAACTCACACTCAGGTGCCCTACGACAAACCCAAAGAGGGCCTGGCGCTGCTCAACCGATGGCTGGAGCAGCGCTCGTTCCGATGAGCTTTAAAGATATGGCCATCTCCATTCTCCTAATACGAGTATATGCCACGCGTGTGAAGCAGCAGGCCCAGCTCCACCGGGTACGGCGTCAGCACCCGGTCCGGCATCCGCTGCTCCATCCACGGGTGCTCGTAGTCGGCAAACATGTGGCTCTTGACGTACTCCCAGTACGGCGGATAGAAGCCGGCCATCTCCCAGTCCACGATGCCGACCACCCGGCCGTCGCGCACCAGGATATTGTGCGGCACCAGGTCCCCGTGCGTGAGCACCATGCGCCCGTGCTGCGGCAGGGCCTCGACGAAGCCGACGACCGTGTGCGTCCAGGCCGAGACGGGCTCGCACGCGAGCAGCGACCGGCCGATGCCGGCGCAAAAGTCCGCCTCGCTGTCGTACGGGCCGTAGTCGCCGGCGTGGTGCGAAAAGATCTGGTCGTGGCAGGCCGAGCCGTCGACCGCGCCGATCCGGTCGCCGGTGATCTGCCGCAGCTCGTCGACGTAGCCGCGCAGCTGGGCCGCAATCGCCTGCCGCTGCGCCTCGCTGCACGCCGGCCACGCTTTGTCGAGCGGCGTGCCGTCCAGGTACTCCATAAAGATGAAGCCCTGGCCGCCGCTTCCGCCGCTTCCGCCGCTTCCGCCGCTTCCGCCGGCCGGGGCGGCAACAAGCTTCAAGACCCGCGGCACCGGGATCGACGTCCTCGCCCGCACCAGCCGCATGGCAGCTGCTTCGCCGGCCGCGTTCGGTTCGCTGTACTTGACCACCGTGTCGGTGTTGAATCGCCACACCGTCGACAGCAAGGGGTCGCCCAGTCGCTGGCACCGCGCAAACATGTCGTTTGTGATGGCCTCCGGCAGAGGCCCGTCATTGTCTTGCAGGGTGCCGGCTGGCTCTGCTTCGGCCTTGTTTCGCAGTGTCGCGTCCGTCTTGTGCTGCAGCCATGGCACTTTTGTCTCCCGCGACAGCCGGCGTTTGACCCGGCCCAACATGATGGTTTCTGTGGGTTCTCTTGGTAAAGTGTGTGGCTGCTTTCTTGACAGGTCGCTGTCTCAATGAAAAAGACCAAGTAGCGGCTTTAGGAGTGGCCCTGCCGGCCCGGCTGAGAAAGAAGGAGCGACGGACGTCCCCCTCTAGCGCAGGTACGTATGTAATGATGATACTTGCCCATCCCTCGCCGGCAAACCGCTGCCCCTGTCCTCCCTGTGGACTTCCGCGAGCTTAAACTGCACCCTTGTGGAAAAAGATTCCGTAAACCTGCAGTACTATCAAGGTTGCATAACAAAGATGAAGGCAATGGAGACTGTCATCTTTTCTGCTATTGTTGCTACTATTGTTGCTGCTATTGTTGCTTCTAATGTTGCTGCTATTGTTGCTGCTATTGTACCACGCTCGCATCTCATTGTCTAGAATAGCACCTCATTTTCCTGGTACGATTGTATCGTGTTATTTAATAGGAAGAATACGCATTGTCAGGACAATCCAAACACATGATGGAGAGCGGCATTGACCCAAAGGTAGTCTCGCAGAAATTTATTGAATGTGCAAAGGCAGCATGCTGTACTAACTACTTCTGCCCTGCCTTTGCCTGGACGAAGGAGATCAAGTCCCGGAGCATCTCCCCAGAATACCAATGGGCCAGCTCCTCGTACTCGTTCCAGCAGACGTCGGCGCCGAGGCTGCGGAGACAGCCAGCGGCCTGCCGGCCCAAGACGATGCTGACCCGGCCGTCTTCCGTTCCGTGGCCCAGAAAGACGGGAATGCGCTGAAAGGGAGGCTGCGCTCCGGTGGCGACCACGGGCGCAGCCACTGGCAGGGACAGCTCCTCGCGCAGCCAGGCCACGGCCTGGGCCGTGGGGTCCAGCGCGGGCCCCGCGTCCTCGTCTCGCTCAAACGGGTCGTCGTCGTCGTCGTCGTCTCGCTTAAACGGGTCGTCGTCGTCATCGTCGCCGTCCTGGCCCCGCGCTTGTCCCGGCTCTGCCGGCAGATACTGCCCCAGCCGGGCGGCCAACGGGAGCCAGCCGCACATGCCGACCATGGCGCCGAGGCTGTCGCCCTCCCACGCGAGCAGAGCCACGAGCGTGGCCGCGCAGCCCTGGCTCAGGCCGCCGACAATGATGTTTGCGGCTCCGCCGGGGACGAGGGCCGTCTCGCGGCGCCAGAGGCCGTGCAAAAAGGTCGTCGTGTCGCAGAGGCCCGGCAGCTGCAGATCCTCGCGGTCGGTTGCGGGCGGGTCCAGCTTCCAGTTGTTGAACCACTGGTGCGTCAGGGCGCGACCGTAGACGGTCGCACGGCGGAGAGGCGCGGTCGGGAAGACAAAGCATGCATGGGGAAAGGCCAGGGCGAGAGTCGTGACGGTGGGCGTGGCCTCGGCGGTACCAGGCGCTGCCGGGCAGCCCAGCGGGATGGGAGAGTCCAGGAGCGCCGGGCCGAACTTTTCCCCGGAAGAGCCCCGTCCGTGGAGAAGGATAAAGGTCTGTTTGTGGGGGAGAGTATGGGGCGGAATGACCAGAGGCGTTGGGTAATCCATGGTGAAGGAGGAGGTCTGGATCAGTTGTAAGTAGGTGGTTGTAAGTAGGTGAACGAGCTGAGTCGTGGGTCGTTGATGAGCTTTGGTCTGGAAAAGTTGTAGTTGTGATGGATGAGCTTTACGAGCTTCAGTCCAGACAAAATTGTTGTTCTGATGTCGAGCTGAGCGCATTTGAGGCAGGTATTAAGATTCCCATTACGGAAGTCGCGATCGGTCACATGACTAAGCCGTGCTGCCAAAAGCAAAATCAAACTCTCGTCTGCACGGAGTATGCCACTTCTCACAGGGCTAAGCCACAGCCTTGGACATCACAGGGCTAAGCCACAGCCTGGACATCACAGGGCTAAGCCACAGCCTTGGACGCAGATCGGGAGACCCGATCTACGCCAGGGCAAGGTGGCTGGGTTAAGCATAATCTACGGAAGTGGAAAGGAGGCCCCGGCGGGAGAGCACAAGTAGAAAAACAGCCAAGCTACCCGTAGCAAAGTCCCACCCCGGTTCGAGCCCCTTCAGGGTCTTCCTAGTGCTTATGCTGCGGCACGGGGAGATTTCTTTCCGCCCTGCCGCATCTGGTGCCTGCGGGCCGCGACTCGAGATATCCGTGACTCGGTGCCAAGACGCGATCGCCGTCTGCCTTGCCATTCGCATTTGGCAGACCCGGTTCTCCTGGCGCTAGGAATCCTTATGGTGGCGAAGATGCGTTGTCCGCGGAAGTCAACAAGCGTTTCTGGTGATGCAGACGTCCTCTGCCTTGCTGGTATATATACCCAGTGACAACCACCCGAGGCTGCTGCTCCCTCTGAAGATCCATCTCGAGTCTGGGCCTCCAACGCTGCTTCACTTGACAACTTGTCCACTACATCTTGTCCACTACATCTTGTCCACTACAAGACACACGATCACCGGCCCAAGTCAGCATGTCGGCAGAGCGTCGTTGGAACAAGCGCCGGTTCGTGCTGGAGGAGTCTGAGAGTCTCAACAATGGCGCGCGCACCATCTTTATCGAGAGCATGACGCCGGGCACGACGGTGCCGCCGCACTGCCACAAACGCTTCACCGAGACGTTTGACCTGATCGAGGGAAGCATGTCCGTGTACACGAGCACGCAGCCCGACCTGGGCCTGCTGGAGGCGTCGGCCCAGAAGCTCGAGGCGGGCGTCCCCGTCGCGGTGAAGCCGGAGCTGTTCCACAAGTACCAGGTCAGCAACGACGACAACGCCGTGCTCCGCGTCACCCTCACGCCCGGGGACGCCGACTTTGAGAGACTGCTCAAGATTATGAACGGCCTGGGCGCCGACGGAGAGCTGGAGAAGCTGGGCAACAGTGTCGTCCTCATGGCCGTCGTCATGGACCTGAGCGATGCGCATCTCATCGGGCCGACGCGGGACATGCTGGACGCCGTCCGGGCGGACAAGGCCGCCGAGATTGCCGAGCTGAAGAAGGAGCTGCTCGCCAAGTACGACACGGCCGAGGCGCTGCAGAGCTTGCTCAAGGAGCCGTGATTACAGACAGGAAGCCGTGATAGACAGGAAGCCGTGATAGACAGACTGAAGCCGTGATAGCATGATGGAAGCTTTGTTTGACATGACTGGAGCCTTTGTGATAACGCCACATCCCCAGGCGCCAGCCGGAGACGTGCTTACAACACGTGGCACGTGTTTTTGCTCCTTGTGATGCCTTTCTATTACTTCTCCCGGCCTACTCGTCGCTTCCGGAAAAGACCGAAATGGGCATCCAGCCGTCCTGGACGACCTTGTACCGAGTGCGCACAGAGCTGCACTTGTCCATCTGCTCCGGCGTCAGGTCCCAGCCCTGCAGGGCAAAGTTGGCCGCTATCCGCTCCGGATGGGTGCTCTTGGGGATCACGCTCGTTCCGCGCTGCAGGCCCCATTTGAGCCTAGACGACCGTCAGCCCTGCCAAGCGCCCGGAAGGGGGGGTTCCCGGAGAGAAATCACGGCAAACGGCAACGTACGCAACCTGCTGGGGCGTCTTGCCCGTCGCCTCGGCCACCTCGAGCAGGGCAGGCTCGGCAAACAGGGCGCCCGAATTGCTGATGGGCGAGCCGCTGGTGCCGCCGAGGCACGAGTAGGCCGTGCAGTGGATGCCCTTGGAGCGGCAGTACTGCAGCAGTTTGGGCCTGCTTGTTAGACCGACCCGGGCTGGCTGGCACCGTACTCACGAGGGGTTGCTCGGGTGCAACTGCAGGGTCAGCCACAGGCAAAGATCCAAATACCCCCCCCCCCAAAAAAAAGACAAAAAAAGACAAAAAAAACGCAGCAGCTACCTCAATCTGGTTGACCGCAGGCACAACAACGCACGACTCGGCTGCCAGCAGCTTCTCGAGGTGCTCGATCTGGAAGTTTGAGACGCCAATGCTCCGCATGCGGCCCGTCTGGAGCAGGTCCTGCATGTGCTCCCTGCTTCCGGTCAGCCGCCGGGCGCGCGCGATCCGGCCGCTGGGCCGCGGCACCCACCAGGTCTTGACAAGGTCCCAGCCAGGCAGCGTCTTGGTGGCGTCGTCGGGGTCTGTGGCGCACGGAAAGTGCACCAGGAACAGGTCGATGTAGTCGAGGCCGAGGTCGCCGAGGGACTGGTCGAGGCCATGCCGGACACGGTGGTGCCAGGTGTTGTCGAGCTTGGTCGTCACCCAGATCTCGTCGCGGGGCACGCCCGAGGCGCGCAGGCCCTGGCCGACGGCGCGCTCGTTGCCGTAGTTGAGGGCCGTGTCAATGTGCCGGTAGCCGTGGCGGAGGGCGTACTCGACGGCCGCGGCGACGTCCTGGGGATCGGACTGCCAGGTGCCCAGACCTACGGCGGGAATGGAATACCCGTTGTTGAGCTTGAAGGCGGCCATTGTAAGACGGAAGGAGACGGACGGAGACAAGACGCGACGTAAGGGGACGGACGGAAGGGAGACAAGACGGGACGGAAGGAGACGGACGGAGATGAAAGGGAGACAATGACGAAGACGGGGACAGGATGCCAAACGAGGTCCTCTGTCGGCAAACGGCCACACATCACGACCCATGGCCAGCTGATCGGCCAAGCATGAAAGATCGGTAAAGAAACTAGCGTCGGCAACCCCCGACCAGAGTCGCATCAGCTCCGCCCAGATAGCCTCGACAGCGGAAGCACAGGGGCGCTGATAAGCGGAGAGCACGATAAAAGCGGCGAGATCAGAAACGGTAGTTGCCCGGGTCAGCACTCATTGACCTCCAACACTCGACGCAACACTCGACGGTGCATTGCGTCTTGCCGACTCTCACCAGCCATGGGCGTGACCAAGAAGCTTGACTGGGAGCGGGTGAAGAAGGCGCTGGAGGTGTAGGAGGCACCCTGACCCCGGAAGTCCCGGACCGCGGCTGACGGGCGTGCAGGCCGCTGGACGAAGACGGCGGCTCTGAAAACACCACGTGGTGCAACCGCGACCTGATCCCCATGCCGCCCAGACGGCGCACCTACGACGTCTGGTCCTACTTTGGTGAGCCGCCCGGGCCGCGCAGCCGGGCCGGGCCCGCACTCGCTGACACGCACAAAGGCTACTGGACCGTCTCCGGATCCTGCATCTCGGCCTGGTCCACCGGCAGCACCCTGCTGGCCTTTGGGCTCAGCCCCCAGCAGGCCATTGGCGTCGTGGTATGCATGGGTCCTGTCCGGGTCCCGTTGGAGGTCTCGCTGCTGACGCTGCGCCAGATCATCGGCGGCGTCCTCACCGGCCTGCTGGCCGTCGGCTGCGGCTGGCTGGGCGAGGTCCACCACATTGGCTTCACCGTGGCCAGCCGCGCCTCCTGGGGCATGCGCGGGGCCTACTGTAGGTTGCGTGGGTTGCGTGGGTTGCGTGGGTTGCGTGAGTTGAGTTGCGTTTGCTAACGGCAGTCCCGGTGATTCTGCGCGTCTTCGTGTCCTGCATGTGGTTCGGCATGCAGGCCTTTTGGGGCGGCCAGGCCACGCGGGTCATGATCGGGGCCATCATCCCGGGTAGGCTCCGCCCCCTCTCGCGGATGCTGTGGTTGTTGAGCTGACGGCCAGGCCTCGAGCATATGAAAAACTCCTTTTCGGCCGGCTCCCACCTGCAGACCAACGACTTTATCGGCCTGGTCATCTGGATGCTCGCCTTTGTCCCCGGCCTGCTGATCCGGCCGGAGCGCCTGCAGCTGCCGTTTGTCGTCTGCTTTGTGCTGTTTGTCGGCACCTGCTTCGGCTGTCTGGCTTGGTAGGACTCGGACTCGCTCCTCTACGAGTGACGCTCCTTCGAGTGACGCTCCTTTTCGAGTGACGCTCCTTCGAGTGACGCTCCTTTTCGAGTGACGCTCTTTTCGAGTGACGCTGACGGACAGGAGCGTGTCGCAGGCCGGCGGCCCCGGCGCCATGTTCCACGAGCCGGCGCAGACGGACAGCGTGGGCTGGAGCTTCATGTTTGGCATCACGTCCATCCTCGGGGCCTGGGGCGCCGGCACGCTGGGCCAGTCCGACTGGACGCGCTACGCAAAGCGGCGCTTCTCGCCGACGCTCTCGCAGCTCGTGGCCGCGCCAGCGACCATTGCCGTCACCGCCACCATCGGCATCATCGTGACCAGCTCGGCCAACGACGTGCTCGGCGGCGACCTGATCTGGAACCCCATCTACCTGCTGGCCGCCATCCAGGAACACTACCACAACAGCGCCCGCGCCCGCGCCGGCGTGTTCTTTGCCAGCCTCGGCTGCGTGGCCTCGCAGTTTTCGGTGGGTTAGGTGTCTTTCTATGTGTCTTTCTAGGTGTCTTTCTATGTGTCTTTCTAGGTGTCTTTTAGGTGTCTTTCTAGGTGTCTTTCTAGGTGTCTTTTTAGGTGTCTTTTTAGGCTGTCTACTGTCTGGACTGCGTCGTTCAGCTGTCTGGACTGCGTCGTTCGGCTGTCTGGATTGCGCGTACTCTTGACCACCAAACTGACCGCTAGATCTCCGTGGTGCTCAACTCTGTCTCGACCGGCATGGACATGGCCGGGCTGTGGCCTCGCTACATCAACATCCGCCGCGGCGGCTACATCATGGCCTGCATTGGCATCGCCACCCAGTGCGTACTTCTCGCGGCTTGATGGCATCTGGCACCCTGCTCACACCCTCCAGGCCCTGGCAGCTGCTCAGCACGGCCAAGAAATTCCTCTCCGTCCTGAGCGGGTTCGGCGCCTTTATGGCACCGGCCACGTACGTTTGTCGGCCCCTCTCACCCGCTTGGCCACTCCTAACCGTGCAGGGGCGTCATGCTGGCCGACTACCACGTGGTGCGGCGGCACAAGCTGCGGCTCAACGAGCTCTACGTCGGCGATGCCTCGTCCCACTACTGGTTCGACCGCGGCGTCAACTGGCGCGCTTTCGTCTCCTTTACATGCGGCATGTGGCCGCTTCTTCGTACGTCAGTGTGAGGGTGTGTGTGGGGGGGGGTATGTGAGAGAGAGAGTGTGTGTGTGTGGGTGAGAGAGAGAGTGTGCGTGTGTGGGTGTGAGAGAGAGAGAGTGTGTGTGGGGGTGTGAGAGAGAGTGTGTGTGTACGAAAGCTGACTTGGCAGCGGGCTTGGCGGCTACCGTCGACGCGTACACAGAGGCCAGGTGGACCGGCTGGATCCGGCTGTACAATCTCACGTTTATCGTGGGCATTCTGATCAGCTTTGTCGTCTACATCGGCCTCTGCCATCTCTGGCCCGTGCCGGGTCTGGGCGTGGACCTGCCCTTTATCCTCGAGGCGGACGCGCTCGACGGCTCTCTGCCGGACACGGAAGCCGTTTGCGCGGTGGAAAAGGACAAGGCGATGGAGGCCTAGGCAGTTGGCAATATAGATGTGAGCCGTGGATAGGATACGTCGATAGAGGCCTAGGAGTTGACGATACAGATGTGTAGCCGTGGATAACAGATCGGAAATAGATGGCTTTGCACAGCAGCTCGCCTTGATTCGCCATGCGTGGGTGCCTCGTACCACGCGTGGGCCGAATGATAGGCGCGGAGTATGTCCGCTCGGATCGGCACGCCTAGATAGGCAAACTGGAAACATCGGCCAACAAGCCTACGTCCTTATCCTGGCATTTGCTGATCAAGGGAAACCCGAGATATACAGTCGGCAAGCAGGATTGATAAACAGCAAGCAGGGTAAAATTAAGCAGGGAAAATCAGCAAGCAGGGAAATCAGCAAGCAGACACCAGAGGCCATGGAGACAAAGACGGAAGAACTGCAGACGCCCATCCCGGTCATTGACCTGGGCCCCTTCCGCCACGGCAGCCCCGAGGAGAAGCAGGCGGTGGGCCAGGCCATCTACGAGGCCTTCCACCGCGTCGGCTTTGTCTACCTGGCGAACCACGGGATCCCCGAAGAGGTCGTGGACGAGGCCTTTCAGTGGGTAGGTAGGCCCCTGGCCACCCCCCCTGGACACCCCCGGCACGCACGCCGGGCCCGGCTGACGGCGACAGAACGCGCGCTTCTTTGCGCTGCCGCAGGAGACCAAGGAAAAGGCCAAGCACCCGCCCGAGGGCTGGTGGCACCGCGGCTACTCGGGCGTGGGCCGGGAAAAGGTGGTGCAGATGGTGTTTGACGCGGCCAGCCTGGAGAAGCTGCGCGGGGTGCCCGACGTCAAGGAGTCGTTTGAGATGGGCCGCGAGGACGACGCGGAGACGCCCAACATCTGGCTCCCCGAGGCGGACCTGCCGGGCTTCCGCGGCTTCTTCATGCGCTTCTTTGAGCTGGGCTACCAGCTGGAGCTGCAGGTGCTGCGCGCCGTGGCGCTGGGCCTGGGGCTCGAGGCCGACCACCTGGTGGCGTACCACGCGCGGCGCGACAATCAGATCCGGCTGCTGCACTACCCGCCCGTGGAGGACGCGCGGCTGCGGCGCGGCGCGCTGGAGCGCATCGCCAGCCACACCGACTTTGGCACGCTGACGCTGCTCTTCCAGGACGCCGTCGGCGGCCTCGAGGTCGAGGACGTGCACGCCCCCGGCGTCTTCCACCCGGCGCCGTACGTGCCCGGCACCGTGGTCGTCAACATTGGCGACTTTTTGCAGCGCTGGAGCAACGGCCGGCTCAAGTCGACGCTGCACCGCGTGCGGGCGCCGCCGCGGGCCGGGGCCGGAGCCGGGGCCGGAGCCGGAGCCGGGGCCGGAGCCGGAGCCGGGGCCGGGGCCGAGGCCGAAGCCGGCGGCCTGACGCGGGCGCGCCGGTCGATTCCCTACTTTGTGACGGCGGACCGCGAAAAGGTGATTGACTGCCTGCCCGGCTGCTTCGGGCCGGGCCAGCCGAAAAAGTACGAGCCCATCAACAGCGGCGAGTACATTCGGCGGCGTCTGAATGCGACGTATTGACGGGGGAGAGTACATGGCGGCGTCTGATGCGAGGTACTGACGGCGACAACGACTGGACGAGAGCGACGTACTGACGGCGACAACGACTGCGACGAGAGTAGGCAATGTACTTGTCACGCCACTAGTCTAGATTCAAGTAAAGACGAGCTCCTCTACACGGCCCTCGCGCTGGGCGGACTGCGTGAAAAAGGTGTCGATGCGGAGAGCCACGGGCCGCAAGAGGGCAATGGCCATGCGGTCGGCCATGGCGCTGAGGCGCTGCAGCGAGTCGTGGAAGCGGCTGAGGATGTGGAAGGCGTCGCGGATCTCGTCCTCGCTGGGCGCCAGCAAAAAGAGGTAGATGAGAAAGTTGCCGCAGATGACGAGCTGGGAGCGGGCGTCTGTCTAACGGTTAGATGAGCTCGTTGGCACTGGGGAGAGAGCACGCACGAACGCCCCAAAAGGCGTGCAGGCTCTCGGAGGAGATGCCGTGCATAAAGTCGACAAACGGCGAAAACTCGGCCATGGCGGCGGCAAAGTAGCGCCGCAGCCGCGAGCCGACGTCCTGCTTGGCCGCGCGGGTCACCGGGCTCATGAGCGCGCGGTACGTCAGGGCGACGGCGGTGTAAAAGGCGAGGTGCAGCGGAGCTGGCGGTCAGCATCGGGGCGGGGGGGGAGTGTTTGGACGTCCAGAATCATACCGTTGTTTTCCGCCTGCGGAGCCATGTCGAGGCACCTCGGCAGCAGAGAGGCCCAGTTCCGGAGCGTCTGCCGGAAGGCCAGCAGCTGCGTCTCGCGCGCGGGAGCGTCCTCCATGGAGGCGGTGTAGACCACGTCGAGGCTGGTGGTCAGATGATAATGACGGAAACAGAACGGAAGGCGGAAGACTGAAACAGAACGGAAGGCGGAAGACTGAAACAGAAACGAAAAGACAGACAGAAGACAGATGACAAGACAGATGCAGGACATTGACAGGACAGATGAAAGACAGAACAGGACAGATAAAGACAGATGACAGATGACAGATGACGCTGGGAACCCACAACGACGAGTGCAGCAGCCTGTGCACGATGAAGCTGAGCGAGACCATGTGGGTGAAGCGGGCGGCCGGGGCGAGGCCGTCGTCGGCGGCGGCGCCGAGCTGCAGGAAGCGGCGCTCGGCGGTCGTCAGGGCCTCGCCGGCCAGGGCGTCGTCCATGGAGGCGGCGGCGGTGGAAAAGGCGGCCTCGTAGACGTGGGGGGGGTTGCCGTGGCAGAGGGCGGACCAGGTGTCGGCGGCGAGGGCGGCCGACCAGAGCTTGCGGCGCAGGGCCTTTTCCGGCACCGGCAGGTTCCAGAGGCCCGGGTCGCGGTGCAGGCCGCTCATCTGCGCGCAGGCCACGGCCTGTGCCGTCAGCACCCACACGCGCGGCGTCTCCATCGTCGCGTTCTCGGCCGAGTTCTCGTGCAGCAGCAGCAGGCAGGCCTGCAGCGTCCAGAGGTTGGGCCCGTGCAGCTCGCGCTGCAGCGCCGCCAGCGCGTCCTCAAAGAGCGTGTGGTGGCCGAGGCTGAGCCGGCTGAGGCGCGGGCCGGAGGCGAGCGCCGGTGGCGGTGTGGACCGCCCGGCCCCGGCCCCGGCCCCGGACCCGGACCCGGACCCGGACCCGGCCCCGGCCCCGGACCCGGACCCCCGGCGCCGCCGCCAAAAATTCGCCGCCAGGCCGTAGACCACGCCGCGCAGCGACGCCGGCAGCAGCCCCAGCTTGTCCGCCATGTAGGCCTGCACAAAGCGCTTGCGCGACAGCAGCGGGTAGGCCGGGTGGACGTGGGCAAAGTAGAGCCGCACCAGGTCGTCGGCGCAGCCGTGCACGGCCGCCTCGATGCGGTCCGAGGCGGCCTGCTTGGCCGCGTTGTCCGTGGGCGCAAACTTGTCGTGCAGCAGCGAAAAGTGCACCGGCGGCAGGTTGCTGCGCACGTCGCCGCCGTACACCTGCACGACGTCGGCGTCGACACGGTTCCGCTCGTTGCGCACGGCCGACCGGAACGACACGAGCAGCTCGGCGTCCTGCTCCGCGCCCAGGCCCATCACGTGGGCTGTCCTGTTGGGGTTGTCCTCGAGGGTGATGGCCAGGTCGTGGGTGGCAGGGGGGGCAGAGGGAACAGAAACAGAGGGAGCAGAAACAGAGGGAATAGAAACAGGAACACGCCGGGGCACCGGAGAAGCCGGAACCGTTTCCGAGACGGGAGCCGGAGCATGGCCCCGGCCCGGAGAAGCCGGAACCGTCTCCGAGACGCGAGCCGGAGCATGGCCCCGGCCCGGAGCCAGACCCGGAGGCGTAGGCCCAACAGCGGGATGCAACCCGCCCGTGGCGCAGCACTCGATGCCCTTGGCCCGGCAGTAGCCGCCTAGCCCGTCAGCGGAGCGCCCTCTACGCCTGGCCGCAGCACGGGCGGCAAGAGAAAGCACATACAAGGCGGCGCCGTGTCGATGACGCAGGCCGTCTTCCGCCGGCGGCAGGCGTCGCAGGGCCGGCTCTTGCGGCTGCGCCACTGCCGGGCGCGGCCAAAGTCGGACTGGATGCGGAAGCGGCGCCGCTTCGGGCGGTCCAGCGGGTTCATGTTGATGGAGAGAAGTTGGCCGAGGTGTCGGTGAACTGAGATAAGATGGCTCCACTCCGTTGATAAGAGGCTTGCATTACGGGGTTATATTCAGTATACAGATACTAAAGAGTAGTTGGGGGGGGGGGCATCTGCTGGGTAGCCAAGGATGGAGAGTGTCAAGGGGAGGCTGTGATCCATGGCCAGACTATACATGCCAACTAGAGCAACGTTGCGGTAGAGTATGTGCCACTCTGGGAAGAAGCCGGATTGAATGATTCGACTACGAAAGAATGGTCTCGGGTCCATGCGGTATGGAATGCGCCGTTTCGGCTGCAGGGCTGCCTGCCTAATAATGATACCGAAAGTGAATGTTGTCGCGGTCTGTCATGTCCGCTTCAGCGTTCAGCTTCCCCAGACGAAGGCTCTCCTCTGGGGAGATGCCTGCATCGGCAATCATCCTGGCCCGGCGTCGGTTCTCCCACATGTCTGCAGTGTGTTAGCATGCCCTTGTGTAGCAGCCCAGAGTCTGTCCAGGCTTACAGTACAGCCGCCAGCACAGCAAGCATGCAAACTGCAAGACGTAAAGGATGGCACACGCCGTAAGACCCTTGATGTATCGCGGAGCGTCGGACGCCCGGAACATCTGGGCCCCCACGGCATTCCCAACGCAAACGGCCACAAAAAGAACCGTGTACGTTACCGTCTGCTTCGTTCTGCCGGCCACATTGGCGGGCAGCATCGTCCAGATCACTACATGGTCAGTATGCCAACGCGTTGAAGGGCCAAAGGAAAGTGTGGAGGATCAAGGGAAAGTGTGGAGGATCAAAGGAAAGTGTGGAGGATCAAGGGAAAGTAAGACCAAAGGTAAAGGACAAACATACACAGTCCAGGCAGAGAACTGAAAACCTGCAGGATGTACATGCCCCATCGGAGCCATTCACGGCCGTTCTGGGGAAGAAAGGCCAGCGCCATCATCCCACTGAATCCAGGAAGAAGCGAGACCATGGCGAGAATAACTAGCGTGGGTTAGCAACAGGACATCAGAGGTCTGCACAGAAAAACGTACAGCGCAGATTGGGCCTCTTCATGGCAATGTACCCGGCCACGATAAACCAGACCATGCTGATGGCAAAGTACGGCGTGTTTCCCTTGAGCAGTGTTTCCAGGGGCGTGAATCCAAACGACTTCCAGATCAGCTTGGAAAACGCATTGTTGGCCCCGTTGGGCAGGGCATTGATAATCGTCACAAAGAAGAAGAAGTACGTCTGTGGATCTGGTCACGATCAGCGTCGAATGTGTTTTTTTCGGGGCGAATGCGCATGGCCTCTACCCTGAAACGCTGCCCAGACCTGGGGCCAGCTGAACCTGGTCTTGCTTTCCCCCCCCG
Source organism: Graphilbum cf. rectangulosporium (assembly GCA_019925645.1). Lineage (NCBI taxonomy): Eukaryota > Fungi > Ascomycota > Sordariomycetes > Ophiostomatales > Ophiostomataceae > Graphilbum > Graphilbum cf. rectangulosporium. Next base: position 94,160 of record JADHKI010000034.1, read on the forward strand.
ACCCGGTCTGGTTTTCCAGCACGCGGGCCATGGCCGCCCTCTTCTCCTCCGGCGTGAGCCAGCGGACTTCGTGCGGCGTCCCCAGGATGAGCAACACAAAAACAGAACAGACAATCGTCAGCCCCCCGAGAAAATAGGATATTCCTTTCCACTAGGCTTGTGGTCAGCTTCGGACAAACGTACACCGGGGCAGACTCACAGCCGCGGGGCCATGCGGGTGCTTCTCGGCCAGGGCTCCGATTCGGTACATGATGAGCCCCGTGATGATGCTCATGCCCGCGTTGGCCGTGCCCCAGATCGTGGACCTGAGCGACTGTTCCGACGCCGTGTACCAGGATCCGGTCAGGAGCAAGAACGTGGGCGAGATGGTGCACTCCAGGCCGCCCTGCAGGGCCCGGAGAGCCATGAGCTGCGCAAAGTTCTGGGCAAAGGCGACGCACAGCACCACAACACCCCAGCAGAACACCATGACGAAGAGAAACCGGCCCGTGTGGACCCGCTGCAAAAGCCAGTTGCCGGGAAACTCACACACCATGTAGGAAAGGTAGAACATGGTGGAAAGCCAGTTGTACTGTTCCCCCACCAGCCCGGTGTCTTCTCGGATCCCAAAGACGGCCTGCGTGCTGATGGAGACCTTGTCCGCCTGCTGTGTGCCGTAGATCAGCCACATGACGGGCATGAGGAAAAGGTCAATCTTCCACAGCAGCTTGCGGTACTGCTCGGGCGAGTACGCCGGCGCGCTGTCGACGCTGCCGGGTAAATCGTCCACCTTTCTCTCCCCGTCCACGGTGCCCTCCTGCAGGGACTGGCGGTCTGGAACCGCCACCTGGGCGGTTTTGCCGTCTTTTTTATCACCCCTGGCTGCAACGTTGTCTGTCATGGCGAGAAGCGGAAAGCTGGCAAGATACTGCGGCGAGTCTCATCGCTCCAGCCAGGGAAGTGATGGCAAAAAGGCATAATATCCTGAGAATAGAACTGTATGTACAGGCCGCTTATCACAGTCCAAGTGGAGCAGAGACGCTATCTTACTGTGTCTGGCTCGGATCCCGGCCCGCCGAGGATGGCGTCCACAACACAAGCTGAAAAGTCACTGTTGTCGAGTCGAGTTATGCAAAGCCCAAATACACGCTCTGTGATTGTACTGTATATCCTGGGATCCACAAGCAGCTTCTAGCCTAAGGTTAGCCAGAGATAAGGCTCGGGCGTATGTTTTCTACCGACACAAAATCGATTCAGTATCTTGTCAAGTCTCTTGTCCTGGCAACAAAACGGCACAGCCATACAATGGATCTACGGCCACAGCGTCCCACGGCTCGGCTCTCGCAAGGCATTGTGGTTGGTCTCACTCTCACGGCAAACCTCCCGGTTCCCGTTGATGCCTTTCGAGGCATTCCCTATGCGCTGCCGCCGACGGGGGATCGCCGGTTCCGGCCGCCTGTGAAAGTCGCGGCCTCGTCCGGCGTGCTTGACTGCTCATGCTACGGGCCATCGGCTCCGGGAAAGCCGCTTCCATCAGGAGGGCCTCCGCTGTCGTATAGCGAGGATTGCCTCACTGCGAACGTATTCCGGAAGTCTGTCAACGGTACAAGTTCCAGCGGGTGTCTCTCGACGGGACTACCCGTGGCCGTTTTCATCCACGGCGGAGCCTTCAATCGCGGAACGGCTTCCATGCACAACACGGCCTCCTTCACAGCCTGGGCCGAGGACTCCTTCGTTGCCGTGTCCTTCAACTACCGCCTAGGCGCTCTCGGCTTCCTACCGTCCGCACTAAGCCTTAAGGAAGGGGCCGTGAATCTGGGCCTCAAAGACCAAGTGCTGCTGCTGGAATGGGTGCAGGAGAACATCAGCCGCTTCGGGGGTGATCCCGACAATGTCACTCTGGTGGGCATCTCGGCAGGGGCCCATTCTGTAAGTCTGGGATCGTTGACCTGCATTGTGTCGAGAGCTGATGCTTCTTCCAGATTGGCTACCACTTGATGAACTTTCGAGACAATCGCCCGCCTCTCTTCCACCGCGTCATTATCGAATCTGGCGCGCCCACCTCTCGCACTATCCAACAGCACAATGCCCCCCTCCACGAAGAGCAATTTCGGGACTTTCTGGAAGCGGCAGGCTGCCCGGAAAACATCCCAGAGGACCAGATATTTGCATTCCTGAGGTCTGTGCCGCTCGACCAGATCACTGCCGCACAGACCGCCGTCTTTGACAGATACAGCCCGTCCCTACGCTGGGCCTTCCAGCCTGCCATTGACCACGAGATCATTCCACGGCCACCGCTGGAGTCGTGGCGCCAGGGAAAGTGGCACAAAGTCCCCATCATGACGGGCTTCACCCGAAATGAAGGCTCCCTGTTTGTGAACAAGGAGGTGTCTACATCTGCCCATTTTGTGGCATTCTTTCGCACATTGCTGCCTTGGCTGTCCAGCAGAGACCTGGAGATGATCGAGAAACTCTATCCCGATCCGATCAAGCACCCCGGCTCTCCCTATCACGAGACTCGCAAGGGTGCAGGCGCACAGTACAAACGGCTGGAAACAGCCTATGGGCACTACGCATACGTAGCCCCCGTTCGACAGACAGCAGAGCTTGCTTCGGCGGCCATGGCGCACCCGGTCTATCTCTACCAATGGGCTCTGCCGTCGTCAGTCCTGGAGGGTGCCCGCCATGGTGACAACATGTACTATGAGTGCTGTGACCCGAGTGTGATGCAGATATCGCAGACACAGCAAGAGATGGCCCGGATGCTAAACGCGTATCTCACGAGCTTCATCACAAAGGGAGATCCCAACGCGTTGGGAGGAGACTTCTCCGGGCGCCCTACCTGGGAAGCGTACAGACCAGACGCACCAATGGCAATGGTCTTTGGAGAAGGGAACCTAGAACGTGTCGGCGGTGCCCCAGGCATACATGCGCAGCTGCTGGTAGATGACTGGGCACGGGAGGAATCAGAGTTTTGGTGGAGCAAAGTACGATGAGTGTGAGTGACGCGAAACATGTCAGAATCTCATACCCTTGTGCTTAAACCTGTCAAACTGGCACTGAACTGAGTGAACTTTGAAACTCCATCCGTTCATACTTTGCAGGCGGACCATTACTTTTTCTTCCTGCATCACAATGCTAGCCTTGTCGGACCGCCTTTTCCACAACCACCTCGAATCCCTTCTCTCCATTTGCGTTATAGGCAGAGATTTCATGCTCTCGAGTGCCGGGTCTGCCACCTCTTTAAAGGGTCACATCTTCTCGGCCCGCAGCCCGAGAGAACTGGGCAATCGACACGCCCTTTTAAAAAGATGATCCATCGTCTTCATGAACAGGCCCTTGACCTCGGGGTAGCAGAAGTAGACAAGAACCAGGGCGATACACGAAAAGGAGCCGCAAAAGAAGCCGCTGTAAGCCCCCCACCCGTAGGTGTACCTATCGCTCAGCAGATCGCAAAACAGGCGACGGAGCCGAAAACAAGCCCAGCCGTGGAGGCGGCCTGTCATATCCCGCTATAGTGGCAGGTCCTTTGCCTTGCAGAGGACAGAAGCCATGTTTTCGATATTCTTCTCTCTCGCCGTATTGGTCTTGTCAATGTCTGTTGGTGTCGGGTCGTGTGATGGCATCGAATATGACCTGCCGGAACATGTACAATATCAGAGATAACAGACTCTGTGTTGATAAGCCGTTTCTTACCACGAGTTCGGTGTGGCATATGTTCGCAGGGTTATGTCAGTTGCATGGTTGTGACGTACCGGCATAGATAGGCCAGTTTGGTTCGCCGATTGGAAACGAAACCCAAAGTCTGTTGGCATAAGATAAAGCCCAATCCACATAGGGTATGGCATAATTTCTGTTATCGGTTCGACACTATCTCCTCAAGACTAAACTTGAGATCCATTATTCTATATGGACTCGCTTAGCAACTCGATTATGGGAAGGTACATCCTGACAAAGGTGACAGATGTTCGCCCGTGGGAACCTCGCATCGAGGTGGACGTCCGGAAAACACAAGACCAGTGATTTTTGAGATACATTGGTCGAAAAACCAACCCTGCCGCTCAGGATGCCACGTCTGAGCTTTCCTGAGAAGAAAATGACCGGGCGAGGTTTTTGATCCAAGCTTTTCCGCACTGGAATGCGAGAACTCGTGAAGATTAGTGGGACTTTCACGGGGGGAAAAGCCCAGGAAAATGCCAGCCAACTCAATGGCGTAGACAAATTTCTGGCCCTGGGACAGGGAGAGCAGGTCATGTTTGTGGCACCGGACAAGGACTTGGAGGTCGTCGCCTTCAGTTCAACGTGATTTACGGTCCGGACTATCGCAGATTTTCCGTCTTGAAATGTTGCAACGAGGCAATATTGCACTCTGGACAAGAACAAGATTAGCTACCCAAGGGATGAGACAATGATGAATAACTTGGCTTGCGTGGAGGATTATGAGGTTTCAGCTCGGTTATGCAGATGGTCATTTGGTATTCACAATATCACCGCTTATAGCCCTCGTCGCAATCAATGGCTTATTGCAGCAAGACACTCTTATACGCAAATCAGCTAATCAAGTCCAGAGGCTAGTCAGTTAATAGAAAATCTAGAATCTCACGGAAGCACAGACGAGTGTCTCGGCTATTAGGCTGGCACAATCACTGGTGTTTCCATTCACGTATAGATATATCGTTGTCTTGCTCTTGGAAGGCTCTACCCCCGTCTCGGCCTGCCGCTCGGCCCGCGAATCACATGCCGCTCTGTGGGGAGTGGGGCCGTTCCACATTTGTGGGGTGCCTCACTGGCAAGGGAAAGACTCGAACACTGATGAAGCATGGAAAGTCTGAAGCCCAAGGGCAACGTGAAAACGCAATGCACCCACTCTCCTTTGATTTTGTCTACGAGCCGACGTCCCGCGACCCTCGGTACCATTGACCCGGTACCCGTGTCAATAGTAGAAAACTAGCCTATTCTACAACCTGTGTATCTCGTTCCATTTAAGCTCCCACGGACGAGGTCACCTTTACTAATATTGACGTGGCAAGATAAGCACGTTTTGACGCTGATATACGGAGCTGTATATATTTTCTCGGAATCTCTGATTATTACATAGTACAATATCACAGCAGAAGCAGCGACTAGCAGTGTATGATTTACCAGTGTGTTGAGATGGGACAGGATGGCCGAAACTCATGTTGAGACATTCACCTGTTAATATCTGAACCTATTTCCAGTCTAATCCCAGGCAGTTTAAACTTGGCGATACTTTCTTGATTCATCTGGATACTGTGTTTGATCTCTATTGCTGCACAAATCATTTGCTATTTTTCAATACGGCCGATTTGGTATGCGTCGCATAGAAAATAAGAATGGTAAGATGTGAAAATCAAATGACTGCTTACGACAGGAGTCGAGACATACAAGACTGCAATGTCACGATATCCTGAGCTTCCTAAACGGGGCAGAAACCCGGCATGGTGATAAAGTTGGAAGATCCACTGGATCTGCACTGGGAGCTAATATCCGCTTCGAGGACGCCGTTACCGACGCGGTTAGGCCGGGAATTGCGGGGAAATTGCGGGGAAGCTAGTGGAAAATAGGGGGGGTCCTTTTTACTCATCGGAGATATAAAAGTACAACCGGTCTGCCAAACTAGGCATTTCTTCTTTTTTCCTAACCACCCGCCATGGCCGTCCCCGCGACCCGCAAAAATGTGCCGCCCAAGACGGGCACCCAGAGCATGTACCAGTGCTCGGTGTGCAAGCGAACGTACACGCGGGTAGACCACCTGTCGCGGCACGTCCGGTCCCGTTCGTCAGCCGGTCCCCCTTTTTGAATGACTGATGATGGCATGCACAGCTGACCAGTTGCGCCAGACCTGCAGGAGCGGCAATTCCAGTGCGAGATCTGTGGCAAGGCCTTTGGTCGCTTGTATGTGGGGACGGAAATGTTGACGGCGATGCGTGGCTAATGGAGTGTGGATAGAGATCTGCTGAAACGTCACGTCAACGGCCATCAGAACGACAGCGAGGGAAAGAGGACCGGCCGCTCCAGCCACAGCCAGGGCCCGCGGGTGTTCCAGGCGTGCCGGGCGTGCGCTGCGTCCAAGCTCAAATGCGACGACGAGAAGCCCTGCGGCCGCTGCCGGCATCGCGGCATCGGCTGCGAATACGAGGCCGCCCACGAGGAGGATCCCACGGCCTCTCTGCGCGCACCGGCCTGCGCTCTGCCGTTTTCCTCCCTCAACAACGCGACGAACAACACGACGGGGAGCCACGCGGCCGCGGACAGCTCGTTTGCGTTTTTGGGTGTGGCGGCGGCGCCCGGGATGGCCCCGACAGGGCCGGCGCCGCCCAGCTTTGCCGGATGTGACATGTCGGGCTTCCTCCGGGGCGTCATGGCGCCAACGGGCGCCACGGACTTTGCACCGTCTCTGGCGACGGAGGGGGGCAGCATGGGGCCGTATGGGCTGCTGGACTTTACGCGGGAGGGCACCGACTTCAACGACATTGACCTGGAGATGCTGGACCAGCTGTGCGGCGGGGCCTTTTACAGCGATCCCACGGCTTTCTCGGAGCCGGTGGCGGCGGACGAGGCAGCAGCGGCGGCGGCGGCGGCAGCGGCGGCGGCTGCCGCAGCTCCCGCGTCCGGCCTGGCGGTGCCGGGTGCAAAAGTCCACGGCCTCCCGAACGCACACAACCCCCCCTACTACCGCTCCGACAGCTCCGACAGCGCGGCGGTCTCGCCCCAGAGCATGCTGGGCAAACGCATCGTGCTGGCGTCGGAGGCGTTTCAGCGCTCGGCGCTCGGCAGCTGGCGGCCGGCCCGGCAGGACTACATTGGCACGGACGTGGAGAGCCTGCTGGCGCTGGACACGGACACGGACACGGACACGGGCCCGGAGGCGGCGGCGGACGAGGCGGGCACGATGACGCCGGAGCGGCGCTGCCTGCAGCGGGCGCTGAGCCGGGCGTCGCGCGACCGGTTCCTCTTCCTGGTGCTGCGGGTGTGCAAGCCGGAGCGGGTGGCGCTGGTGGTGCAGACGTTCCCGCCGGCGGAGATGCTGGACAGCCTGCTGGAGAGCTTCTTCCGGCACTACCAGCAGCGGCTGGACAGCTACGTGCACATGGCGACGTTTGACCCCAACGAGGCGCAGGTCGAGCTGCTGGGCGGCCTGGCGTCGAGCGGGGCGACGCTGACGAGCCTGGGCTCGCTGCACAAGCTCGGCTTTGCGCTGCAGGACGCGGTGCGCGGCGTGATCCCGAGCCTGTGCGAGGAGGCCAACTGGCGCACGCGCGAGCTCTGGATGCTGCAGACGTTTATGAGCACACTGCAGACGGGCTTCTGGAGCGGCATCAAGCGCAAGATGGAGCTTGCCGAGAGCCATGCCAGCCTATTGTACACGGTGCGTGAGAAGAGGGGGGGGAGAGGAGGGAAGAGGGGGGGGAGAGGGGAGAGAAGAGGGGAGAGAAGAGGAAAGGGAGAAGAAAGGAAAGGAGAGAAGAAGAGAGAACGAAAGCTGACGGACAGATGCTTCGGCGCGCCGGGCGCTTCCGGCACGTGCCGCCGCTGAAAGAGAGGGTGCTGGCGGGCGACAGCGGCGAGGTGCTGCGGCGCAAGTGGCTGGACTGGATGGAGCGCGAGAGCCTGAAGCGGCTGGTCTTCCACGCCTTTCTCTTTGACGCGCAGCTGTCGATGACGATGCAGACGCCGCCCATTATCTCGTACGCCGAGCTGACGATCCCGTTGCCGGAGCCGCGCGCCCTGTGGGAGGCCGACGGCGCCGAGCAGTGGCAGGCGCTGTACCTGGGCCGGCCGCAGCAGCCGCCGGAGGCGCCGCCGAGCCTGCCGGACCTGCTGCCGCCGTCGCTTTCGCACCGGGCGGGGGCGGGGGCGGCCGGCGCCGGCGCCGGCGCCGGCCACGACGAGCTGCTGGCCGGCCTGGTGACGCTGCACGGCATCTGGGGCATGATCTGGCCGTGCCTGCAGGCGGGGTCGACGGAGAAGCGGGCGGGCCCGGCCGGGCCGGGGGCGTGCCTCAGCCTGCGGCGGCAGGAGATTCTGCATATGCTGCACCACTTTCGCGGCAGCGGCGGCGGCGGCGGCGGCGGCGGCGGCGGGCCGGCCGGGCAGCCACCGCAGCAGAACCCCGAGATCAGCCTGGTGCTGGAGCTGCTGCACATGCACCTGCACGTGGACATTTGCGACGCGCAGCTCTTTGCCGGCAAGGAGCGCATGGACGACGCGCGCCGCGTGCTGCCGGCGCTGCAGGCCTGGGCGCTCGACGGCTCCGACCAGCGCACCGCCCTCTGGCACGCCGGCCAGGTGCTGCGCGCCGCGCGCGGCTTTGCGCGGCGCCAGCTCGACGGCTTCTACGCCATGGCCGTCTTCCACGCCGGCCTGGTCCTCTGGGCCTACGGCGTCATTGTGCGCGATGCCGGGGCGAGGCGGCCGACGGCTCCGGCTCCGGCCGCCGCCGCCGGCAACGACGAGGACGACCACGACGACCACGACGACGACCCGGCGCTGCTCGTCTGCCTGGACGGGCCCGAGACGCCCGCCACGCAGCGCTTTGTCGCGCTGGGCCAGCGCATCCCCGGCATCGGCAGCGGCCTCGGCTACGCGGATGGGTCCGGCGGGGCGCCTCCTCGCTTGGTCATGCTGACCGAGACGGACGCCGTGCTGGACATGGTGGCCGAGACGCTAAGGAGAAACTTTGCGGCGCCGCGGCACGACACGGCCGGGATTCCGCACGTGGTGCAGAATCTGATCCGGCTGCTGCACGATCTCGGAAAGGCCGCCATGGACCTCTAGGCTCGGGTTCTCTTGGCTTGTCTTTACTTTTGGTCTTTTGCTACAGTCTTTCTCCGGGCCTCTTTTGCTCCTCGCGTCTCCTGCCATCGGCAATGCTCCTCGCGTCTCCTGCCATCGGCAATGATGTGAACCTTTTACATTTCGGGCAGTGGGGACAGCCAAAATGGACAGCGATGACCTCCGCACTTGGCAAACTTACGTGGCATCAAAAGACGGTGGACGGCAATAGTGCACGTTGAGGCTGCCGGTTCAGCTCCGCAGTTCGGGAAGTGGTCGCTCGGCTCAGGGGACGTGGACCATGTGGAGACGGGAACCGAGAATCACAGTGGGAAAGAAAACAAAAAATAACCAAAAATAACCAAAAATACAAACAAAAAAAATACCAAAAATACAAACAAAAAAACAAGAAAAAAAACAGCTACTCAATCTTCCTCGCACTGGATACGTCGGTCACGCCCTCGCCCTCGACCACGCGGGCACTGACCACGTCGTAGACGGGAATCTCGGCCAGCCGCGAGACCACGTGGTGCAGCGTCGGCAGCGCCTCCCAGTCCAGCGCGTCAAAGGCGATCGACGCCGACTGGGCCTGGAACACGCGCAAGACGCGGCTCGACACCACCCTGGCCTCCTCGGCGTTGGGCACAAACGCGGCGTACTCGGCGTCGGCCCGGCCGCGCTCGCCCACCCGCGGCATGTACTTGTACGTGAAGAGCCCGGCGTCGGCCTCCTCGCCGGCGTCGGCCTTGCCGACGCCGGCCAGCGGGCTGACCTCGGCCAGGCCCTCGAGCGCCAGGGAGCCAAAGCGCGCGCCCTCCCAGCCGGTCTGCACGCGGTAGCTCTGCTCGCGGCGGTAGACGTCAATGGTGCAGTAGATCTTGGGCATGCCCAGCTCCTCGCGGCCGCTGACAATGGGGTCGGCCAGGTTCTCAAAGAGCAGCGGCAGGTAGGTGCCGTGCACGGCCTCGCCGCTCTGGCGCGTAAACTGCACGCCGTGCAGGTACAGGCCCAGGTGGCGGTAGCCGCCGCCGCCGAGCCACTGCAGGCGGCTGAGCGTGGTCTGCGACAGGCTGGCCTCGGCAACGGTGCCGGGGCGGGCGAAGCGGAACTGCGCCGACGGCAACAGGTTCTGCAGCAGCGTGCGCGACGTCTTGAAGCGGATCGACGCCGTCGTGAAGCGCGAGTGCGCCGCCGCCCGCCGCCCGCCGCGCACGTCCTGCCGCGGGCCCGGAAAGGGGCCAAAGGACACGGGCATGCGCCAGTACAGGTTGGGCGTGCGCGCCCACTGCCACTTGCGGAACGCCTGCGTCGCGTTGTCCCACTCGTCGTGGCCAAAGTTGTAGTGTGTGTACTCCATGACTGGCCGTCAGTGGCAGCCCATGGACGGAAGACGTTATGGGACATGAGGTTGTGGAGTAACTTGACACTCACTGTCAAACTTGCTCTTGGCGCCAATGTCGCCGCCGGCCAGCCGCGAGAACGCTTGGATGCGGTGCGCGCGCTCGTAGCGGATGCTCTCGTACAGCTTCAGCCGCTCCGCCACCTCGCCCACCTCGGTGCCGCGCGGCAGCACCACCGCGAGGGCCACGGCGTCCTCAATAGCCACGCCCGCGCCCTGCCCCTGGTCTGTCGACGCGCGCGTTAGCAACGGCGGCGCCCTTGGGGCACCAGCATCGCCGTCATGGCTACTCACGCGGGAGAAAGGGGTGCGCCGCGTCGCCGAGCAGCGCCAGGCGGCCGTGGGTCCACCCGGGCAACTGGTCCATGTCGAGCAGCTCCCAGATCTTGAGGGACTCGGCGTCGGCCAGGCCGATCAGCTGCCGCAGCGGCTCGTCAAAGTCCTTGTACACCTCGAGGAGCTTGTCCTTGTTGGCGCCAGAAGTCCAGCCTGGGCGTCAGGGGGGAAGAGAGAGACGGAGAGAGAGAAGAGAGGAGAGAAGAGAGGAGAGACAGAGAAGAGACGAGAGAGAGAAGAGAGAGAAGAGACGAGAAGAGAGAGACAGAGAAGAGACGAGAGAGACGGAGAGAGAGGAGAGAAGTGACGAGTGAGAGACGAGCGAAGAGAGAACCCACTTTCACGGCTCTGGGTGAGCGCCTTGGTCTCCTCGTAGGGGTGGACGCAGACAAAGTTGAGCTGCTGGTTGTGGCTGCACGGGTACATGATGACGCGCCGGTCGGCGCCGTACCACATGGTGAGCTCGCCGTCGCGGCGGGCAAAGGGCGCCGTGGCCGCGTTCTGGCGCACGCGCTGGCGCGACACCAGGAACCGGAACGCGCTCTTGCCCGACGACCTGGTGGCCAGGCCGCCGCCGCCCGGCACCTGGCGCCGCGCGACCGAGTGCACGCCGTCGGCGCCGACGAGCACGTCGCCCTGCACGCGCTCGCCGCTCTCCAGCACGGCCACGGCCGCCTGCGGGTCCAGGTCCCGCACCCGGCTCGCCGTCCGCAGCACCGCCGCCGGGCCCGGGCCCGCCGGGTCCGTCGCCCGCCGCTTCAGCTCCTCGTGCAGGTGCACGCGGTGCACCAGGTGCCACGGGTGCTGCCACTGCCGGTTGCTCTCGCGCAGGTCCATGCACCGCGTCAGCCCGCCCCGGTCGTCGTACTCGCTCATGCGCTCCATCAGGTTGGCGCCAATGTCCTCGGCCCGCAGGCCCATCCGCCGCAGCAGCCCGTTGCAGTTGGGCGCCAGGTGCAGGGCCGCGCCCACTTCGTTGGCAAACTGCGACTGCTCCAGCAGCGTCACCTCGTGGCCCTGCGCCCGCAGGTAGATGGCCGCCGTCAGGCCGCCGATGCCCGCGCCCACGATGATGATCCGGAGGCCTTTGCCGGTGCCGTGGCCGTTGGTGGCCGGGCTGGCACCGCTGGTGACCGGGCTGGCACCGTTGGTATGGTCATGCATGGCAAGTCCGTTTTTCTCGAGCATTGTGCTTGTCTATTCGCAGTCTGTCAATGCAGAAATCAAAGTGCTATAGAACGGCCGTCGTGCTAACCAACACGGTAAACTCCGCCACGACTATATACCCATCACAGTGCCCATTGAGCAGCCGCAGACTCCTGCGGGGTACCAGGTCATCCGCCAGCGGCGGCTCGGGTAGACGACGCTCCGTGGCGTGGTTGCTGTATGGGGTGGCCGCCGTTGACTAAAGGCAGGACGGCGACGCACACGGCAGATGATCTCTGGTCCGTTTTTCCGTCTTGTGATTTTTCCCACAGCGGTGTGTCTGGTGGCAGAGGCTACTGGCACGCTTTCGGGATGTGGACGGCGCGGTCCCGACTCCGGGCAAGGTCCGGACGGCGTTGTGCCTCTAAAAGGAGAGGCGAGGCAGCGATGGTGGGTCTCGTTCTTACACGCCATTGGCTGGCGACCGTGGACCCACTTCCCCCTATCCAGGAAATCATCGCGACGCAGAAAACAGCTACTCCGCCAACCACGTACACGGGCAGATCGATCCCAGGTTGCTTTGTATCACTACCACGCGGGGCGTACAGGTACCCGACAGTACCGCTACGGACCCGACTCCCAGCGGCAGGCGCGCCGGACGGAAGTCGCGCTCAAGTCTAGCCTTGTCCATGGACAAGAGAGCACCGCATCGGGGGGGGGGTAGGCGAAGGAGTAGGGTCCGGCGTTGTGACCCACGGCCTGCAGAGCCACGTATCTGTCTTGTTTCTCCGCACGACGTCCGAGAGCTGCCAGGATTCTTTGCCCTCGGCTGGTTGGACTATGACTTGCTCGGTTCTGGAAGACCAAGAATCAAACAGACCCGTGTCCAACGGAATCCAGGCTGAGGCATTTTTGGCAAGTGGCTTTCTCCGTGTCCAGACATTTATGCGACCTTGGCTCAATTGCAAGTTAAGCATGGAGCAGCTAGCATTCTACACGTCTGTCACGAGCTCTGTCCCTGCGCCTGTTCTACCGGCGAGACAAATCATTCATACTACCTAAGCACATACAGTATGAACTAGTGCAGCTTCTCCTTGTCCAAATTTATCCTAAAAGCTAATAGTGATACTGCCTACCACCCAAAGCCTAAATCACTCCTTGGCCGGGATAACCGGCAGCACGACGTAGTTCAGGTCCTTGGGGCCAAAGCAGATATGGTTGTAGCCTTGGAACTTGGAGGGCGCCCTGCGTCTGGTCAGCACAGCACAGCACAATCACAGCACAGCACAATCACAACCCTCGCAAACATACCGGTCGACCGGGTCATCATGGCGGAAAATGCCACAGCCCTGCGTGTCGCCGCTGGCAACCTCAAACACGAGGCGGCCGCCCTCGGCCACGACCACGGACGTCGCCCACACCTCCACGTCGACCTCGTAGATCTCGCCGACCACGAGCGGCTGCACGTCGGTGCTGAGATACTCGCGCCACGGCAGGTAGGGGCGGTGCTTGCGGTGGTGCGTGGCCACCTTGCGCAGGCTGAGGCGCAGCCAGCCCTTTGTCAGGGGCACGCCGTCGCCGGCCGTGCCCGTGTACAGCACCTCGGTGCCGGCGGGCGAGAGGTGCCGCAGCGTGACAAAGAGGTCCAGGTCCGACGGCGTGGGGCCGCCGGCCTCGGGCGAGAGGCTGACGCACAGGTGCGCCACCACGGGGCCGGTGATCTCGGTCTCGCGCGCAAAGGGCGCCGAGGTGAACTGCACCAGGCTCGGCCGCGCCAGCGAGCCCAGGGCCGGGTAGGTCAGCTTGCGCGGCCGCGGCGCACTGCGCTGGGCGGCGCCGAGGTCGGGCGTGAGCGCCTGGTCGGCCGTCAGGTAGAAGCGCGTCCACTGCGTGCGCGCCAGCGGCCACTCGTGCTCGGCGCGGCGCGGAAAGGCCTGCTCGGCGGCGGGGTTGTTGTAGGGCACGTGGCCGCGGCGCAGCACCAGGTCGACGGGCGGCACCTGGCCCGTGGTCCAGCCGCGGCGGTCGTCGCCCTTGAGGAAGGCGTCGAGGAAGGAGCGCTGCACCTCGACCTCGTCGGCGTAGTAAAACGGCAGGTCGTGGCGGCCGGTGATCATGCGCAGCCACTTGTGCTGCGAGCCCGCGTGCACGAAGCCCTCGAGGTTGCCGCGCAGGTGCAGCAGGATGCCGCCCCAGTTGCCCACCGACAGCAGCGGCACCTCAATGTCGCCCATGTCGTACTCCTTGGACGCGTAGTACTCCTCGTCGCGGAAGCGGTGCGTCTGGTTGTCCACCGTCTGGTCGCGCCGGTTCTGCGCCCGCTCCGCCGCCGGCAGGTTGCCCTCGAGCGACTCGGGCGCCGACGCCGGCCGCTTGGGGCCGCCGCCCGCCAGCGTCTCCACCTCGGCGATCGCCTCGTCCACCGGCCGGCCGTACTGGTTGGCCACCACCTGGCGGTTCCACCAGAACTTGATAAAGTGGTTGGACAGGATGCCGCCGTGCCGGCAGCGGTCGCGGTAGTAGTCCGACATGCCCTCCCACGGGATCATCGCCGCCAGGCCCTTGGGCTTGCGCGCCGCCACCCGCCACTGGCTGCCCGCGTAGTAGCTGATGCCCAGCAGCCCGACCTTGCCGCTCGACCACGCCTGCTCCGCCGCCCACTCCACCACGTCCACAAAGGCCTCGCTCGTGCTCCGCGACATGGTGTCCAGCAGCCCGCGCGACTGCCCGATGCCGCGCTCGTCTGCGCGCACGACCGCGTAGCCGTGGCTGGTCCAGAAGCCCGGATCCGGCGTCTCCCAGGCCGCATGCTCCGACTTGTGTTCCGGGTTCACCTCGGCAAAGGACTTGGCGTGGAAACTGGTCAGGTCAGCACTTTCCCGTATAGCACGCACTCGCTCAGCAGTTTCCCGCACTCCCGTTCACCATGGCCACGCGTACTCTCCGTAAAAGGTGTCCTTGCCGTAGGGCCCGTAGGTCACCAGGACCGGCACCGGCTGGCTAGGGCCGGAGCCCTTTGGCCGGTAGACATTGCATCTCACCAGCCCATCGCTCGTCTTCAGCTCAACCGTGCAGTTTTGCTCAAAAATGTACGGAAACGACGTCTCGTCGATCTTGTAAAGGTCTGTTCGGACAGGATTCGGCATGATGGCAGTCGTGCTGAGCGGCTTCGTGCTGGAACTCGGGAAAGGTTGTGGGGGCGGCAGTAGATATCGTCCGCCGTCAGAGAATATACCCTGCTGAAAGGCCGTCGGCTCTGGCTTCAGATACTACGCTGCCGCTATGGGCCTCACGGCCGGAATGTGGTGGTGGGTCTGGCATGCTTCGGGAAGTGGGGGAAAGTGCGACACGGGTACGCAGCCTGATTGCTCCTGCCGAGTCGGGCAGCTGTACGGATCTGCGGCAGTTGAGCACTGCGTTGCCGTATTGGGTCTCTACGGGGGTCTCTACACAGTGTTGCCTTGGTCACACATTTGCCGGTCTGTGTCAGACCACGCTCGCCCAAAAGCTTCTTGAGCTCTGGGACCTTGATGTCCCTCTTCAACGTGAAGATCGTCTCGTTGAGCGTAGTGATTGCGATCTGTTATGTACGTAGGGCAATATAATTGACTGTCATATAATTGCACTCTCCGTGTCAATTTTCACCAAATTCGTTGCTATCTTAAACCAACGCCATCCCAGAATGCCCTCAAAGCTACCGGTGATCGGCCAGCGTCTCGCTCGTGTTGTCCCCCATGGCCTTGCCGCCCACGACCAAGGACTCGGCAGGCTGCAGCACGTAGAGCATGCGCGCCCAGCTGGTGGCGCTCGTGTTGCGCCAGGCGTGGTTGGTGCCGCGCTGGACCGAGATGTCGCCGCGCTTCATCAGGCGCTTCTCGCCCGAGTCCAGGAGCAGCTCGATCTCGCCCTCGATCACGACGCCATAGTCCAGGCTGACGGTGCGGTGCATCGGCGACGTGTAGGCCGGGGCAAAGTCGACCACGCGCAGAACAGAGCCCGTGTCGATGGCGATGCCGGGCAGGTTGGTGGTGTACTGCTTGTAGGTGGCCACGTCCGCGTCGCCCGACAGCCGGACGGGAAACTGGTCGGTGGCGTAGCAGAGCGAGAAGCTCGTGCCGCCGGGCTGCACCGTGACCGGCACGTCCTCGGGCACGACGTCGGAAAACGCAGTCTTGCCGTCGGGGGTGTGGGTGGTGATGAATCGCTGGATGGGGCGCATGTCCTTTTCCTTCAGGGTGTCCATGGTTGAGGCGTTGAGGCGTTGCTGAGGCGTTGTTGTCCAGAAGCTGGCGAGGCTCATTAAAGTACTTCCTCTTATCTGACTTCTACATGGATCTACTTCCGAGCCGAAGTGGAGAGGGCAGCCGAGGCCCCGCTCTCCAGACATGAGTGTGTTGCAGTGGCATCGTTCGGGTCAAAGGACCAGGAAATACACGGGCTTTACAGCAACAGGAATCATCGAGACAGACTTAGCACACGACCAGACCATGCCTGCCCCCTAGGCCCTGGCCGCGAGCGGCGCAACGGCTTTCCAGGACCCAATCGTATACTGGCTGTTGCACATGTTGGTCAGTTCCCAGTCCTCCGCCCCCAGGACAGCCGGCAGCCCGCGGTCCTCGAGCGCGCCGGCGGCGCCGGCCACGAAGCACATGGCCATAAAGTGGTCGTCGGTCGCATGCGCGTCGCGGAAGAGGGGGTGCTTCATCAGGCGCGTGACGCGTCGGCGGAGCCCCGGGCCGCCGCCGCGGCGCAGCACGTCCTCGACGCTCTGGCGGAACTCGAGCGCCCACGAAGCCGGGGGGTGCTCCTGGGCAAAGTTGTCGCAGTACTGGATCATGGGATCCCACACGTTGCGGTAGAGGTTGTGCACGGCGCCGCCCGACCCGATCAGCAGGTAGCCCTCTGCGCGCAGCGGCCGGAGCGCGGCGCCGACGCGCATGTGGTAGTGCGGGTCGAAGCGCGGGTTCATGGACACAATCGTCGTGGGCGGGCAGCCGGCCGGGAACATGCGGATCAGGATCAGATAGGTGTCGTGGATCCAGTCAAAGTCGGGGCATGCGCGCGTCCGGAACCCGGCCGCCGAGAGGATCTCGACGCAGCGCTCGCCCGTGGCCACGTCGGCGTTGAGCTGGTAGTCCCTGTACTTGGACGGGTGCACGTAGGCCACCGGGCTCTTGTTCGGTGCCGGGTTGGTCGCGACCTCGACCGCGTCGTCGCTGGAGGCCCAGTGTGCGCCCTGCCAAAGAAAAAAGAAAAAAAAGTTACAAGGCTGGCCTTGGCTCGCGGACGCGTTTCGGACTACTGACCATGATCACGATGCCCTTGATGCCGTTGGCGAGCGCTTCGTCGCCGCACTTTTTCCAGTATGCGGCCGACCGCGACGCCTCGCCCAGCATCATTGTCGAGCCATGGGAGAAGAAGTGGACGGGTGTTGGCGCCATGCTGAGGGTGCGTTGGGTGGAAGCCCGAGTCGTCAATGCAGTCGAGGTGCTCTACTCCGAGTCTCTTCAACGGAGAGACATGGCCTACCCCTACATTCTGGCAACGGAGCTCGGAGGTTGTAAACGCAGGTGACTGGCCCGATGCTCTTGGCAAAGCGGTGATCTCGGGATGTGGGGGAAGAGGGCCCGTTTTCGGATCCGTCGGTTCGCCGTGTGACGTGGCAAGACGCGAGTAACGGTGTATTCTCAGCACTTCTCCTACGGAGTACGAGATGGCCTCGTGATGCGGTATGCCGGCGTTCGTACCCGCTGATCAGGCATGTAATTGTCTGGATTATAATCCATACGTAACTAAGAATAGCGTCAGAGCAAGCGCACGGAGATGAGCACTGCCGTCCTCTCAAGTATTGGTAACTTTTCCGCAGCGAGACTGCTGTTCTGGTAAGCCGACCAAGAGATTCTCCAGACGGTCTTTGCTTTTACGGAGACGGGCTGCCTGACACGGCTTTCTTCGTAGTCAAGACAATGCTGCTATCCTTTTCCTGTGCAAGACGGCTACCATACAGTCAGACTGGCAGTCTTTATAAACTCTGAATTAAAACGACCGTGTTTGTGTGCCACTGGCGATCCGAGTAGTACAAGGCTAGCTATGATGGATTTTTAGTCTCTCAGTATTCCCCCCCCAGCTCGTAACAAAACGCTTCCTGGTTGGTCTTTCCCGCCGTCCACGTCCAGGTCCGGTGGAATACCTGGAGGCTGTTAGCGCATACAAGTGCTGGCAAAGGCCTGGCCAGACATGCAACTCACTGTCACCACCCGGATGCCGAAAAACATGGTCCGGATAAACGCCTCCTCTACGCGGTTGTTAAAGGCGAGGCGCTGCGAGCGGTCGAGGGCCCGGTTGACGGGACGGTAGGCCGGCACCCGTCGGTGGTCGGTCGGCCAGCCGCGGGGGTTGCCGGGGAAACCTGGGGAACCCGGGGAACCCGGTACGGCTGCCGCTTGCTGGCCGCGGCTGGGCGTCGCTTCGGGCGGAGGTGACTGGTGAAGCTCATAGTTGGCCAAGACCAGGCTCACGGCCGGCGAGATTGTCGTGGCTGTTGCAGACATTGCGAGGCCGAGCTTCACGCGAGTGACAATTGGGAGGAAAGGAACCGCAACCTTTTGCTGTTTGCTCGGTGTGGAATTATGTAGGGCAGATGTGCTTCCAGATGTCGGGACCGCAGTCTTGAGCCGCCCCCCCCCGTACGATACGAGGTCGCAAGTTGGGTGCCCGCCTTTTCTCCCCCTGCTGATTCGCCAAGATATCTCCCCCTGCTGATTCGCCAAGACACTCTGATATGCGCGTCTTCGCGGCCAGGCAGACGTGGACCGGGGCAGGACGCCCCGCAAATCCGGGATGTGGGGGAAACCGGCGGCTGTCGCTATGCCGCCGGCCGTGATGATGATGCCGTCCCGCAACGCCCACGGGGAGGGCAGCTGATGCAGAAGATGCTATTTCTTGCTGGAACAGAGAAAGAACTGCCACTCTCCGTTCCCCCCCTCCTCTCACCCCCCCTACGTACCCCAGCCTAGACTTCTTCACACCATGACGTCGTCTATAGCCCCTTCCAGCCCCCGTACGGCCTTCCCTCAGCTCTACGAGGCCTTTGCGGATGGGCGGCTGACTAATGTCTACTTCTGCCGAGAGCAGCTGGCCCGTCTGCGAGACGTCCTCGTGCAGTCCCGGCAGGCCGTTGTCGACGCCACGGTCCAGGATGCGCGGGGCACCACCGCCGCCGAGGCCTTTGTGGAGCTGTACATGACGCTCGTGGCCGTCAAAAAGTACCACGACGAGCTCAAGCCGCAGGAGCAGCTGGCCACCGAATACGGCATAGCAAAAGGCCGCGATGCGGTGGCCACGCGCAGAGGTGTGGGCATCGTCGCCATCATACCACAAGCACACAGCCTCGTCTACTCGGTGTTGGTGCCGCTGGCGGCGGCCATTGCCGCCGGGAACTGTGTAGCTGTCGTGGTATGTCCCTCCCTCTCCTTCTTTGGCCCAGGCTGATATTTCATCTTTCTTTCTTTCCTTTTGCGTAGTTGGAAAACACTCTGCAAAGTAGTCCAGCTGTGCTGGCAGAGATCCTCAAGACGGCACTCGACCCAGACATTTACGAGTGGACCAGCCGGAAAAAGGTGTCCGCCGTGAGTGGCGACGACTACATTGAAGTGGTCCAAGACGGCGACGTGGCCTCCTTTTCGGCCAAGCCGCACGTGCTGTTCTCTCCGAGCGACGCCCTGTCCATGGCCGTGGTAGACCGCACGGCGGACCTGGATGCCTCGGCCAAGGCGCTGGTCGATGCCCGCATGCGCTTCGGGGGGCGTTCGCCGTATGCTCCCGACGTTGTGCTGGTCAACGAGTTTGCCAAGCAAGACTTTCTCCAGGCCGTCGTCAAGAACGCCATCCGCTACATGACGGAACTGAACGGGACGAGCAACCCTCTGGGCGTCCCAGCGGACGAGGCCCGGAGACAAGACGAAAAAAAGCAGGCCGGGCCGCCCAAGGCAGGCATCAAGACGGTGACCTCTGGCTCCGACATCAGCATCCTCGATGTCACAGAGAGGTTTGTAGTTTTCTTCTCGCTTCTTTCGAGGAGCTTCATCAGACTCGCATCTTTGCTGACCTCGTAAAGGAGTGCCCTCTCTTCCGTGGGCAAGGTCCGGGCCCCGGCCTTTTACGTCCACGCCGTCCGCAGCCTCGACGACGCCATTGAAGTGTTTAGCGATCTGGCCCAGGGACGCGCCGCCGCCGCGTTTGCTTTTGGGGATCTCAAGACCTGCAAATATCTGCTCCAGTTCATGGACGCAGACGTGGGTCTGGCCAACTCTTTTCCCTCCGAGTTGTTGGGTAAGCACACGGCGTGTCTTGACTCGTCCTTTACGCATCGCCGGTTGTCTAATCCCGTAAGTCGGCCCTGTGGCCCCCCAAGGCAAGCTATCCGACATCTTGGCCACGCGCTATCCCGCCAGCCTGTTCAGCGTGCCTCGCCCCCGGTATATCGAGCGGACAGCCTTGACCCAGCAGGTGGACCGTCTTCTGGCGGACGCTCCGGCAGCCATCCGGGCCCAGACCGAAGCAGACCTGCTCAAGGACCTCGAGCTGGAGGCCCGCGCGCCGGTGCGCCATATCTTGGGCTATTTCGAGAGCGCTGCCCTGGTGGGCCTCGTCACCATCACGGCTCCTGTTCTGGCGGGACTGGGCACCTTGGCCGTGATTGGCATGCGCAAGACGTTTGCGGCTTGGTGGAAGTAGAAATACAATGGTCACATTTAGTTATATCTGTAAAGGGTGTAGGATCCGGCAACGACTTTCATTTGACCTGTTATACAACTATTTTCAGAAGCTGTCCATCTTTTCCGTGTTCCATAATTCCGCTTGCAACTACTACAGTGCATTCTGCTTGCTCCGTCTTGGCCTCTCACGACGCCGGCACAAGGACAAGCGGGGTTCGGCCGTCAATCTTGGCCTTGTACGTCGCCTTGCCGCCATGGTCGGCGAGAATGTGGTCGCCCGTGCTCAGGTTGTAGCGCGCGTTGGGGACGAGCCGGTCAAAGCCCAGGCGGAAGACGCCCGGTTCGTTGCCGTTGTACAGGACCAGGTCCAGGCCGCGGCCGTCGTAGCTGTGCGCCTTGGCCACGAGCACGTCTGGGAAGGCGGCCTCCTCCAGCAGCGGGCCCTCCAGGGCTTCCCGGGGCGGGCCGTGCAGCGTGGCGTTGGCCAGGTCGCGGTTGTGCAGCATGCGGCCCATGAGCGCAATGTTCTGCGTCGTGGCCGAGAGGCCCTTGTTGTGGAGCGCGCCCGAGGCGGTCGTCTCGACGGGGAAGTAGAGGTGGTCGAGCTGGTCGAGCGCCTCCTGGCGGACCTTTTCGTCGCCAAACTCGGCCGCCGTGGCCGCGATAAAGGCACGCAGCGGGCCTTCGCTGGCCCGGTAGTTGCCCGGATCCATCTTGTCGGCGCCCTTGAGATCCCGCACCACGAGCTGGCCGTCTTTGCCGTACTTGATAAACTCCTTGCGGATGATGGCCCAGTTGCGGTGGGCCAGGTGCGGCAGGTAGGCCGTGAGCAGCATGGCGTTGATGCAGTCCGTCAGCGTGCCGCAGAGGCCGGGTAGCTGGGGATCCCTGGATTAGAACATTTGCAAATCGGCGTGGCGCGCCGTGATTTCTTTCTTACCGTCAGTCCGGTGAATTCGCTGCGGATCGGCAGGATACGGCCGTCGCACTCGGTGAATTCCTCCTCGAGAGATCTCTCAAACCGGTTGCGCAGCTTCTGGCCCAGGTCACGGCCAAGGATGCGGTCCGAGATGACCAGTCCGGCCATTCCAGTGAGACTGCAATGTCAGTTTGAAGAAAGAAAAAAGTTCAAAGGAAGAAGCATGGATCACGGACTTGCAGAGAGAGTACGTCCAGTTGGGCTCGCAGGGGTAGAGACAGTACGGATTCTCCGTCATGTTCTCGTTGAGCGCATCGGCAAGCCCTTCGTAGTTTGTCTTGTAGTGCTTGCCGTCGTCAACGACAAACTCGAGCGCGTTCTTCTCATTGTAGCGCCGGTCGCCCGATGCCTGCGCGTACAGCCCAATGGCAGCGCTGAGGTAGCCCGTGACCATCTGCAAGATGTCAGTAAGGGTAGGCGCAACCAAAGCACTACACAGAGGAACCTACGATATTGTCCTTCTTGATGGGGTTCCAGTCGCTCAGAGTAAAGCGGCCAAAGATGGACTCCCACTTCCAGTAGCTACGCACAGCGGGCATCAGTATGGACTCGGTCGAAGGAGGTCAAGCGGCTGAAACGTGCGCTGATACGTACGACATGATGCGCTTCTGCAGGCTCTTTTCGATGCAGTTCTGCGACGCCCTGGACAGGTAGCCGTGGAAGCTCGGCGCGTAGTGGCACTGGTACAGGCTCAGCACGTCGACCACGCCGTACAGCTGGTAGCGGACGGCGCCGGTCTGGAACTGGTCGATGACGTCGTGGAAGCTAAAGTCGTTGTGGGCGCTCAGGCCGCGCTCCAGCACGTGCTGGACATGGCGCAGCGTCTCGAGCGGAAGCTCGCGGTCCTGGGGCGCCGGCGCCGGGGCGGCCTTGCGCTGCTGCTCGCGGACCGCGTCCACGAGGTACCTGTTCCGTTCCTGGGCCTTGGAGTAGCCGGCCGCGTTGAGCGAGCGGGCGTTGCTCATGAGCCAGAGGATGGACCCGTAGCAGAACAGCGCCCACACGGGCGCCGTCTTGTCGTAGAGCGAGTCTCCCGCCATGTAGCCGGCCGCGAGGCTGCTGCCCGCCCACAGCGCAATGGGGAAGAAGATGCCGCCCATGCCGAACCAGACAAAGATGGTCACGGGGATCAGCGCAGCCGTCACCAGAAAGCCGACCAGGGCCGGGACCGTGCCGACGGCCGTGAAGCCGGCGCCGGGAAACAGAAAGCCGAGCGCGGCGGCCCGGTACGAGGGGCTCTGCACATGGTAGAACATCCAGAGACCGAGCAGCGAGAGCGCCAGGTACTGATACAGCGTACGGCGTTGGTGGTACTTTTTGACCAGGCCACGGCCGGCATGGGGGGGGATGAGAACGTCTGACGCACAGCAGATCTTGTGTGAGCATGCCATGCGGGAATCAACGCAACAAAGGTCGGCGCAGCGTACCTTGGATGGTCCAGGGTCCCCAGCCAAAGTCTCCCACCGTCTCGTTCTCGTACTTGCTGGACTTTTCTTTCACTGGCGGGCCCGTGCCATTGGGACGGTGGATGCCCTCAAGTTTGGCGAGCGTCGCCGCATCGGCATCGTGCACGCCGTTGGGCGCTGTGACCGTCTTGGTCAGCTTGGCCATGTTAGCACCGCATACCCCTATTCGGGAAATCAAAGACGGTCTTACAGTTAGAGACATATCGACTGAGGATTGCTATTCCTTTTTTCAGTTACATTTGTAATCCAGCTGTGGTCGGGCGTGATCTCGGGCTTCTGCTTCCAAGTCCATGGCATTTTATAGGGCTCTCTCCTTCACCTTGGGCAAGGTGGGTATAGCGGTCCGCCTCCTCGTGGTGCGAGTCTCTCCGCGTACTACCCTACCACAGCGGCTATCCGCTGTTCCCCTCCCGCCTCCCTGGATTCATCGCGGATCGATTGCGGAGCGATTGCGGGGAAGTGGAGCCTTTGCAATGCAGTGGCAATGAGATCTGGGTTAAACAGGACTTTCTTCCTAGCATCAGAAGCAGCCGTGCAAAGAGACATGGCTGCTCTCAAAGTACGAAAGCATGACGGTCACAACTACCAATAACAGACACGTACGCTGCCACTGGGATATTATGCTGTATTCCATGGCGGTATATAGTTCACGGGACAGTGATACTTGACCTCCCGGGACAGCTTGCCGCAGGGATACTTGACCTCCCGGGACAGCATGCCGCAGGGATACGTGCCTTGAACGATGTGTCTTTGTGCACAAAACGTTTATCCACTTTGCGGCTACTGCTTCCCCGCGACGCTCCGAAGGACCGCCAGACCGTTGGGGGTCCGAGAATGGTTTCGTTCGGTCCGTAGGGGCCGTAGTTGACTTGCTGTTTCCGCTCCGCTGGATTCGTGAGATAGTTACTCACATGTCCGTCCGTCTGGCTCCCTAGTAACTTCTCCATTATCCACACTTTACATCACATCATCCATCAGTCTGCCCTTTTATCATGGCCAATTACCAGAACACGACGAGGGCCATTGTGTCTCGTCCGCCGACTGAGGGCAAGCGAAACTGGGTTCTCGAGGACGTACGTATCGGAGAACCGGGCGACTACGAGGCGATTGTGGAAATCATTGCGTCGGGGGTGTGCCACACGGATCTCGGCTGCGGCAGCTTGCCCGACGGCTCCCCCGGCTTTCCCACCTCTCCCTACCCCAGAGTTCTGGGCCATGAGGGTACGTTGACTGTATGGACCTGTTTGAGTAGCGGTTGTAGCTGATGCCGTCCAGGTGCTGGCATCGTGAAGCGCGTGGGCTCTCGCGTCAGCAAGGTGGCTCCGGGCGATGCCGCACTTCTTTCGTTTGCCTTTTGCACCCAGTGTCCCAACTGCCAGTTAGGGGCGCCCGGCTACTGCGCTGCATTCTCGTCTCTCAACTTCACCGGAATCAAGGATGCCTTCTCGGCCGTGGACAACAAAGCCGAGGAGACCATTTCCGGTGGCTTCTTTGGGCAATCGAGTTTTGCGCATGAGACGCGGGTGCAAGAGACCTCAATGGTAAAGGTGAACCACCTGATCAGGAGCATTGAGGATCTCAAGCTTCTCGCGCCGCTGGGCTGTGGCATCCAGGTAGGCACCCGCAGAAACCACTGCCTTGCATAACTCTTTCCCGAGGCGCGTGCTCATGCTTTCCAGACGGGTGCCGGTACCATTACCGAACTGGCCAAGGCCAAGCCAAACGACACCGTGGCAGTCATGGGACTCGGTGGCGTCGGGCTTTCGGCGATCATGGTAAGCACATGGCTTCCCTTTGTGTGAACCCCGAGTGTTTCGCGCCCAGACTATCATTCTGACGTGACCTCTGCACCACCAGGCGGCAAAGCTTTTCGGATGCAAGGAAATCATCGGCATCGACCGCGTAGCTGGCCGACTCCAGCTGGCGAGCAGCCTGGGGGCCACCTTTACCATCAACACCTCCAAGATGACTGGCTCCCTCACCGATGCTGTGCGCGCGGTCACAAGAGGCTTTGGGACCACGATCACCGTTGACGCCACCGGCGTCGTGCCTCTGATCCGGGAAGGCATCGAGTTCACGGCAAACCAGGGCAAGATGATTCTGCTCGGCGTGGCACCCATGGATGCCGGAATCCAGCTCCAGGTCGTCCCATATATGGTGGTAAGTTGAGGTTGTTTACCCTCTTTGCGGTCATGATGGGCTCACAATTGCACAAGACGGGAAAGCAGATTTTTGGGAGCATGGAAGGAGGCGTCTACCCCGAAGAGGTAAGCCGGCGCAACTTGAGCTTTTCTGACTGAAATTGGATTGGGACTATGTACTGATGGATGCAGTACATCCCCAAAATGATTCAGTGGTACAAATCCGGCCGCTTTCCCATCGACAAACTGGTCAAGTTTTACAAGGTATATTAGGTCAACTTCCCATCCACATACATGCCAGAATCTAACACGTATCCAGGCGGAGGACTTTGAGCAAGCCGTGGAAGATATGGAGAATGGTTCTACGATCAAGCCTGTTCTTTTGTGGTAGCGTTGTCATTGATTGTAGCTGTAATAATTTTCCGTGCAATAAACCTACGAAGACGGCAAGCATATCTCGCAGTAGTAAACATTGCACAGGGCGGTCCGCGTCACGGACCGATGGCGAAGCGGGGAAGAACAAAGAATCAATAAAAAACCTGAAACGGCTAGTTTTCTTGATTTGTTCTACTTGGTAAGCTTAACAAGGCACAGTAGGGATGTGTCCGAGCACGTTTCTGCACCGAGCACATTTCTGCACCCAAAAATGCGTGGCAAAAGCTTGGAGCCTTGAAAGGAGAAATTTCTAGGCGTCGGACTTGATCAAGGCATGAATAAGAGACGGGAATCACGAATGATTGCATTAATGTACCGCAAAGATAGTAATATATAAAATAGCTAGCAATTCAATTCTGAAATCAAGAGACAATGTGCTTGTTGCAGAAAATCGTCTGAACGTTGCAGAAGCCCTTCAGGCCGTTTGTCCCCCACTCTGTGCCAATGCCGCTTTCTTTGTGGCCTCCAAAGGGTGCCATGGGAGACAGATCAAAGTGGGTGTTGATCCAGATGCTTCCGGCCTGGATCGACTTGCCTATCCTCGTGGCCCGTTTGATGTCATTGCTCCATACGGACGCCCCGAGGCCCATGGATGTGTTGTTGGCACGGGCAATCACTTCGTCTTCAGTCTTCCAGCTGAGGAGCGGCACAATAGGACCTGCACACGATGAGCCTACACTCTGGGACTCTGCCCAGACACAGTTCTGCATGGGGGGAAGCTTACCAAACGGCTCCTCGACAACGATGCGCGAATCTTCGGGAGGTCTGTCGATAATGGTCGGAGGCACAAAGTATCCCGAGGACGATGTAAACTTGCCGCCGGTCGCGACCTTCCAGCCCTGTTTTTCAATGTCGTCGAAAAACGTCTTGACCCGGCTGTACTGCATAGCGTTCTGCAGCGGGCCATGGCTGACTCCTGCCTTTGAGCCGTCGCCAACGACAAAGGACTGCACTTGGCGGACCATGGCATCTCTGAACTCTTCGTAGATGGACTCGTGGACGTAGATTCGCTTCAGATTGAGACAGATCTAGACGAGAATTAGTACAGGTGCTTTTGGGACGGCACCGGGAAATCATACCTGGCCAGAGTTGAGGAATGCATAAAAGGCAACCTGCTGGGCCACTTTTTCCACATCTACATCCGGGAGAATGATGGCCGGGTCGTTTCCGCCCCTGGATGCTGTATCAGTATCTTTGTCTCGGTCATTTGTAGGCATGATGGCGGATCAAGAACTCACAGTTCCAGAGTCACACGCTTGAGCGTCTTGCTTGCACTCTGCAGGACCAGCTTTCCGGTAGCGGTTGATCCCGTGAAGCTGATCTTGCCAATGCCCGGATGGCTCGTAAGCCACGGGCCCAGCCTGTCGTCGCCACTGAGCGACTGCACAACACCAGGCGGGAAGAACTTTTGCGCAATCTCAACCAGTTTGAGGCCACAGTAGGGTGTGAATGGGCTATAAAGGGTTAGCCGTACTCCTTCTTTTCCAACTCTGTATTTTCCCCCGACCCTGTGCTTGTTCTGACTGCATTTTCTGACTTTAGGTTCATTCGGGAGCAGTACATACGATGGTTTGACAATAATCACATTGCCCGTGAGTAAGGCCGGCGCAATCTTCCCTGTTGCGAGAAGCAACGGGAAATTCCATGGGATAATGGCACCGGTGACGCCAATAGGGACGTAGCGAGTATACACTGTGTGCTGCTCGTTGTCCTCGATGACGTCCTCTGGAAGGGCAATGTTGGCCATACCACGGATCCATTCAATGGCAGAGTTTGTCTCATATTCGGCCTGGGGGATCTAGTAGGCACATGTTAGAAGCGAAAAAAAGAAAAAAAAAAGGATAAAAAAAGGATAAAATCAACACACCGGCTTCCCCTGCTCAGCGGTGAGCAGTTTTTGGAACGGAACTCTCAGTTGATCGATCGCATCGGCATAGTCCAAAACGGCCTTGCGCCGATCTTCGTACGGAACTTGCGACCATGTTTTAAAGGCTTCCTGGGCGCAGGCCACGGCGCGATCCAGATCGTCGTGCGTAGCAAGGGGAACTTCGGCCTTTGGCTCAAGGTTGACGGGATTCACTCCATGGCGGGTTTCCTTGGTCGCGCTGGGCTTACCGCCAATGATCTGGACAAAGGGGCCATCGAAATCGAAGTTCTCAATCTTGGGCACGCCCCGGTCAGCCGCATCAGGAAGTGCAGATGGTGCCATGTCGTAGAAAAGAACCAAAGAAACCAAGCTTCTGTAATGGGAGTACAAGAATAGACTCAAAATGAAAAGGGGTTTGCGGTGTCAGCCAGCACGGGACTTGATTTGTTGCTTCGGACAAGTCGTGCTATAAGTACTCTACAGACCAAAAGAAGACTAAGCGGCGTTTCGGCGGACCGTTTCCGGATATGCAGCAATGCTGCCCATTTCCCCAGATTTTCCACCGGCGGCCACTACGGTCCGGGCTAGTGATTGGGCCAAGGAGAACCCCCGTGTTGGTAGACTGCACATGACCACGGACTGCATGCCTACGAACTGCCGAGATGGAGATGCGATGTTACATTACTAAAAAAGGAAGAGGGGAAACTCCTTGGCCCCAGAATATACATTTTTTAACCTTGATTATAAGCCCCGAGAAACTCCGTTTTAACCCACAACCATTGTATCCTCAGTATGGCGACTTTTTCCAGTACTCCCTTGTCAATGCTGCTCACTTCTCCCTTTTACAACCGAGGACAGATCCCCCACCGGGATCCTGACGGGAAAATCGACAATCTCAAACAGGATTGCGACAAGAATGTACCACCCTGCCACACACGTCACAAAAAGCGAAGCACCAGCTCCCTACAATGGGTGAGTTACTCGTACTTTATGCCGTAGAAATGGACTGGCACTCACCACGAAGAGTCTGTTGACCTTGGCCGAGTCGGCAGCTATGCCCTGTGCCTCGTACCAGAAGGCAGCTGTGAGCATGCCGAAAGCCGGAATAAGGCTCAGGAATATAATGACGAAAACAACGTTTGTTCGGAGAGCACAGATCAGATAGACTAGGGCGAGGAGGCCCATTACAAGCAGCCAAAATCCTGGAGAATGGTCAGTTGACTAAAAGATCTTTGCGACTGCTGCCTCGCTGCATCTTTTTCCGTCCATCTCTGCACGCGTACCGAGGCTCGCCTGAAAGGCGGGATCCGCCATTCCCGCGGTGGGATGGCCCAGATCTGCAGCGTAAAAGGAGTAGGCGCCAAAGCCGGGGTTCAGAGTCCCCCCAAAGGCAAACCAAAAGCCCCCAAAGCTGCAAAAGACGGTCGCGGGAAAGCTGTTTCCCAATATCCACTCCAGAAGCCCGCTCAAAAACATCAGCAGACCCCCCATGAAGAAGTAGACAGCACTATCGTGTATGTTTCAGCAAAGACATCGGTCCAAACGGCAAGAGAAAAGAGACAGTCGGTGTGTGTTATCGCATCGGGGCAGACGCACATTGTGGCTACACCAAAGTCGCCAGCTCCTCTCCAACCCATCAGGTCAAAGGAAAGAGGCATCAGAGAGAGTAGAAACCCGACAAGAGCCCTATGTCAAAGGAAAGCGTCAGCAGAGCGTCGGCATAGTGAGCGCGGAGATGCAGTAAGGCCAAGCGCCCGGGGTCTGTCATACATGGGAGTCGGGTTGCCAAAAGTGCGGCGCAACTCGCCCTTGACCTTGTTATGTGGCGAGAGGTAGAGCTTCTCAAACAGCTCGGGGCTCATGTTTATGCTCTGTGCAGTGCGGAGCCGCTTGAGCGTATCATCGCCGGCAGCCTCGAGATCCTTGGCGCTGTTGCCGCTGCATTCGAACTCCCGGTGCGTGGCCGACATGATTACCGGATGAATTACGGAATGTGTAAATGTATTAAAAAAACGAAGCATTTACAGCCAAAAAAAGAAATGCAGATTCCGGCATGAGCATTTGCTTCAGTGGCGCCGTCCAAAAAAAACAAGCCCCCTTAAGTGCTTTGAATAAAAACACCCGAGCCCGCAAAGGACGGTGCTGGGCGGACCGTACTCGTGAGGACAGAGTCAGCTTCAACGTGCATCCAGAGACAGCGCCACCCATTCGTTAGCGCTGGTACCAAGTACGATCCTCTCGTGGTCGTTGCGGGGTGGTCAGATTAGGGGGATAGGCTGCCGAATCCGGGGTGTCAGCATTCTATTCTGTGGAGAGGTCCCACCGGTCGTTCTGGCCGAGAGTCAGACACGACAGGGCAGTAGGACCGCCGTGACACGGCCACGCGCCACAAGCGGACCGGGAAAGCGGGAGCACGCCGTGCACGCAGGCTACATTCTTTGTCACTGTGGTGGGGAAACGGAGTGCAAATTGCGGAGCGTTTCTATCCGATTGCTGCCGGCCATGAAAGTCATCATATACTGTCCTTTTTCCTTACCTCGTCCCATCCTCCGTATACCCCTTTTTTTTTTACTCCATGACAAGACTACAGAATTCCACTGGAAGAACACTGGATGGGAGGAAAGCCTGCCTCCGGGGGCATCAGGTTGCCCGGCTCCGGCCCAAAGTCGGAAAAGTCGGCTGTCGGTTCGACCATGTCGCCGAGATCCATGGTCTGCAGATAGGCACTGTCACTGAGCCATTCCGGCGTGGCTTTGGCCCCAGCGGTCAAGTTTTCCGACCCCAGGCGCGTACACATCAGGCCGTAGTCGACAATGGGCCAGAGAAGAGCCTCGATTTCTGGGCCGATGTCTGCTGGCAGATTTGCGTCGAGATTCATCGTGGATGCCAAGATGCTGGCGTCGAATAGCAAAAGTTGGAGATGCTTTGCGGACGTTAGCTGGGACTTTTTGATAGCAGTAGCCTGAGAGCTATCAGGGATATTACCATTTTTGAAGCGTGCTCCCAGACATTGCCCATGCTCTCCAAGATATCGAGCGCCTGCTTCCTGTTTTCCTGGAGCTTGGCGCTCGTGGCCACGGCCAGCTGCTTTTTGGACTGTATGGCCAGCACGATGATGCTCCCAACCAGCGTGACAATGTAGGCGTAAAAGGACGCCTGGATGGGAATGCCGGCGGCGGCGGCGTCGTGGAGGAGCTCAATGGCCTTGCTGGCATGCTCGGTGCTGGTGTTGAGGCAGCGGGTCTGGAAGTTGGCCGGGACGCGGTAGCTCAGCTTCTGCAGGCGCAGGTGCAGCAGGATGGGGTGGTTGAGCAGGCAGTAGCAGAGGTGAAAGACGGCGTAGGAAAAGACCATGTGTCCGGCGTCGCCCATGTCGGCGGCTCCGCTGTCCCTCTTCTGGCTCTGGATCATGTCGACGACAGACTGGCTGTCGACGCGCAGGTGATGGGCGACCAGGTGCAGGTACGTGTTGATGGAGGCGAACTCGGACCGCTGGTCCCAGGGCGCCATCTCGTCGGCCTCGCGCTGGTGCAGGACATATCGTGCGCAGCGGCCCAGCGCGGAGGCCGCCAGGATGGTCAGGGCAAAGTGGCCATGCACCCGGTCCGACTCGGCCGTCCAGTTGGCGACCTGGTAGATGGTGGCCGTCTTCTGGGGCAGCCCATGCAGAAACGCGTTCTCGTCGCAGGGCAGCTGCACGTGGCAGTCCTCGTCGTACATGGCCGGGGGCCGGCTCCGGCCACAGGACACGAGCTTATCGAGCAGGTATATCGACCAGAAGATGCGCCGCCGCTCCTCCTGCTCGACGACCGAGACGGTGCCGAGGGGTTCCTTCATCAGCTGCAAGTCTTGCGCGATGCGGACGGCCAGGCCGATCTTGAGCCACCCGGAACTGGTCCTGCCGGCTAGCCGGTGTGAGCTTGTGCGTCCACCATTCCACATGTCCACCATTACATGTCCACCATTACATGTCCACCATTGCACAACCCTGAGCTCGGTACTCACCCGTGAAATCGATAATGGCCAAGATGTTTGTCGTCTGGGCCACGGACAGGTTGGGGCAGTTCTCGGCGGTCATGTGGTCGTTGAGAACAGACAGCCAAGCCTCGCGAGCGTAGGCTTCGGTCGCCTGCTGCTTGCATCCCTTGAAGTACTCGTCGCTGGAGAAGCGCAGGGCCGACGCCAGCACGGCAAACACCAGGCATTTGGGTAGCAAGCCGTAGTGGAGTTTCTCGCGAAAGCTCTCCTCCTGGAAGTACGAGTACGGCTGGTTGTGGACATGCACAAAATACGAGTCGACCAGCGACTGCAGAACCGAATGCGGTGGGAGCGTGGAAAACCGCCGCCTGCACACACAAGTCAGTTCGAGCCGAGAAAAAAAAAAAAAAAAACGACAGCAGCCACGTACATTGTGTCGGATGGAAACCCGGAACCGGCCGGCTGTGCTTTGCTCAGAGACAAGCGGCGCTGGGG
Source organism: Graphilbum cf. rectangulosporium (assembly GCA_019925645.1). Classification (NCBI taxonomy): domain Eukaryota; kingdom Fungi; phylum Ascomycota; class Sordariomycetes; order Ophiostomatales; family Ophiostomataceae; genus Graphilbum; species Graphilbum cf. rectangulosporium. The sequence continues at coordinate 125,894 of JADHKI010000034.1, forward strand.
CGACGGAGAATCGCCCAGAACGCCCACTTCCTTCATGCTGGTGTCGTCGGGAGGCAGCACCAGTGCGTGACTGGGGTCTTGGTCGGTGTAGGTTGTGCTTGTGCTGTGGCGATGGCGATGACCGGAGCCATCGGCTGGATAGGCCGAGGAAGAGTATGCGTCTGTGGCCAGTCCTTGGTTGCTGATCCACGCCAGCTGGGTTTCGATCTTTTCTATCCGTTCCAACAGCTCGGGCTGCCCAACACTTAGCAGGTAAACGCGTGGGAAAGTCTTGTGCGAAGGTGTTTCTTGACATGTTCAAACAGGGAATTCTCACATTGGTTGCCTCGGAGGTCTGCGGGGGCGAAGAGGTCGACAACGTCCGAGCCGGCCGCGGCTGCTGAGAAAAGGGCTCATACTGACAGGAAAGGCCAGCACGCTGGCAGTTATTGCAGTAAGGCTTCTCCCCGGAGCATTTTGTTTTGCGGTGACTATGCCAGAACGTTGTTGTGAGCATGGAGGGCGAAGAAGGCCGCGGAAGCGGCGCGGAAGCGGCGCGGAAGCGGCGGAACGACTTACCGGCAGTACGTGCACGCCTGTCGTATGCGACGGATGGCTCCCGAGATGGGAACCCCTGGGCAGGTGCTCGAGTCAGGGCCCGTTGTCTGAGCCTGGCCGTGGGAAGGGCTGGAGGCAATCATGCTGCTGAGGCCGCATCGACGAGGGAACGAGAGCGGTCGACTTGACGAGTAGGGAAGGGACCTGTGTGGCGGGGACTTTTCCTGGGCTGTAGCGCTGGGAAAGGCCAGATGTTGTCTGTGCCAGAGAAGGAGAGAGAGTCCAGGTCATGCCAGGCGGGGGGTGAAGTGGCGGTTCATCTACGCATTTCCCGGAGCCGCTAAGCGGTGGCGGTCACCTGAACAACGCCATAGATGCCAGGAGCGGTTAGCGCGAACGCAATGCCGCAGATAGGTGCCAAACAAGGAGTTCCCCACGGGGTATGGACTGTGGCGCCGAAGCCGGTAGTGGCTAGAGCGGGCACGTGAGACGCAACTCCCCGCTTTTGTACATCGGGCGATCATCAACCCCGCCCGGAGGACAATGAAGAAAAATCACGTGACAGAAAGGCATACTCCGTCAGACCGATGGGATGGAAAACAATTAAAGATTTACAACTTGGCGAGGCGTGATATCTACAGCTTGGCGAGCCCAGTCTTCAACAGGCGATTCCCAATGGCGCGCACAATGTGTTTCTGGTGCTTGCCGCTGCCCGTTTTGGGAATGTCCGCGACGACGCCGCCTTCGCCGACCCAGAAGATATGTTTCGGCTCCTTGACCCGGCCCAGAGCCTGCGACACCCAGCTGCGCAAGCTCGCGTGCGAGGGCCGCTCGGCCGCGCCGCTGGCGCTGCTCTTGAGGAAGCAGGCCACGGCCTCGCCATAGCGGTGGTCCTCGAGGCCGACGACACAGCTCTCGCTGATGGCCTCGTGGGCCAGCAGCCGGTCCTCGATCTCGGACGGCGAGATGTTCTCGCCGCCTGGACCTACACGTCAGCACAGGCGGGGACATGGGTCCGGACCGGGGCATAGACTCACCGCGGATGATCAGGTCCTTGATGCGGCCGGTAATGTGTCCGTAGCCGTCGGCGTCCAGGTATCCCTCGTCGCCGGTGTGCATCCAGACGACGCCGTGCGCGTCCTGGCGCATGACGCGCCGGGTCTGCTCGTCGTCGTGCCAGTAGCCCTTTTGGAGCGCAAAGCCGGCGGTGCAGATCTCGCCGCGCTGGCCAAAGGGCAGGGCGCGGCCCTGGCTGTCGACGGTCTTGGCCGAGGTGTGCGGCAGGACGCGGCCGACGGTCTCGAAGCGGCGCTGCGGGCTGTCGTCGAGCGAGGTGATAAAGGTCACGGGGCTGGTCTCGGTCATGCCGTACGCAATCAGCAGGCCGGGAATGTGCATCTCCGTCTGGATGCTCTGCATGAGCGACGGCGACACCATGGCCCCGGCGGCCAGCCCGGTGCGGACGTTGGCCAGTCGGTAGCCCTTTGCGCGCACCACCTCCAGCTCGGCGATGAACATGGTCGGCACCCCGAGCAGCGCCGTGGCCCCTTCCCGCACGACCGACTGCACCGTCAGCTCCGGGCTGAAGCTGTCGGACGGAAACACAATCGAGCTGCCGTAGCAGAGGCTGGCCAGCAGCCCCATCACGAGCCCAAAGCAGTGGAACAGCGGGGGCGGACAGCAGACCACGTCGGCCGGCGTCAGCCGCATGGCGCCTCCGACAAAGCGGCCGTCGTTGAGTATGTTTCTGGGGTTGTTGGTGGTGTCGTCAGCCGCGGCTCGGCAGAGCGTCTCTTTCGCGTCCATCATGTCCTTACCGATGCGTCAGGCAAGCTGCTTTTGGCAGGCCCGTCGTTCCTGATCACGATCACTGTAAGTCACCTGACCGGCCGGCAGAGAGATGCAACGCGTACCCGACGTAAACTGCAAGTTTAGGATATCCGAGCTCGTCACGCCGTCTTGGGCGCGTGCGACTTGCATGTCGTCGGTGCCTGTTTGCTGTGGCCTCTCAAGAAAGTCTGCGTAGGTGCTCGCTCCGTTGGCGGTGGTGCTGTCCTCGGCCGTGCCCGCAAAGCAGAAGATGTGCTGCAGATGCGCACTCTGCCTGCGAAGCTCTTGCATGCGGGCCACGTGCTCGTGCAGCGATCGGTGCCCAATCTGCCGTGCCAGAAACAGCACCTTGCAGTCTGGGTCCGTGTCAGTCTCGCACGGGGAAAAGGGGGCTGACGCAGGAACGACACAAAAAAGGGGCTGACGCAGCAACGACACGGAAAAAGGACTGACGCAGCAACGACGCGGAAAAAGGACTGACGCACTGGCCCGCTCGACGGCCATGCCGAGCTCGCTCGGCGAAAAGGTGTTGTTGAGCACGACGGCTGCGCAGCCGATGCGCCCCGTGCCCAGAAACACCTCGACGTACTCTGTGCGGTTGCCGGCCATGACGCCGACGGCATCGCCGTGCCGGAGACCCAGCGCCAGCAGGCCCTTGGCCACGCGCCAGCTGCGGTCGGCCAGCTGCCTGTATGAGAGCCGGGCCGCTTGCCATGGCACCACGACCGCATCACGGCCCTCGTAGCGCTGGGCCTGTTCGTCGATAAAGGTAGACAGCGTCTTTTCCCACAACGCAGGCGTATCAGGGCCGACAACGATGCCTGCATTGTCGTCCAACATCGTTTGCGTCATCTTTTGCGAACATGTGAGGGTTGAGATGTCAAGGATGAGTGCGTGCTAGTCAGGAACATGTGAGGGTTGAGATATCAGGACTGAGGGCCAGGAGATGTACTGTGGGCGTGGACCGGGTAGTCCCAAGTATGCCGGGTTGGCTTGTCTCCGTTGCCGGCCACGGCTCCTCTTTTTGAGCCCCCCCGGCCACATCCGTTCCCTGTCGGACCGCCAGGTCCGGCCCAGCCATGCGGGGGCGTTTGCAAGGGCCAAAGGCCTTGCTGGACATGTTGGAAACCGCTCAGACCAGAGAAGATGGCAGAGGCTCTTTTTTTTCAAAAAGAGACGCACGCCTTTGTCTGAAAGTTCTGGGCAAACCGCTGCCACGGAATCACTGCCTTGAGGGTTGTAGTTTGGCGAAACCACCTACGGGACCCCCCCTGGCTCTTCACTCAACGCGCGCTACCGGACCGCCAACGGAAAGACGACGGCCCCACTGCCCTGATCTGAAATTGGCGGACTACCTCCGCATTTTAAGCGGGGCTTATTTATGGAGCAAATCCGGGGATATCACCTTGGATATGAAGCCCATTCTGGTGGTCGCTGCTCCGACTCGCGAGCTTGCATCAACGTTTAGTTTATTTCGCCATGGCGTGCTGCTACATTGCCGCCTTTTGCATCCACCAGCTGGTCCGGACGTGCCAGTTCCTGGACATTGGAGAGCGGGTCCAGTACAACGAAGACCAAGAAGAAAGCAAAAGGTTGAGGAGCCAGCCGGCGGGCGTCCCCGGGGGGTCGGGAGGAGGAGGAGCCGAAAAAACCCATGGGGCCTCGCCGTCTGTGCTGGTGCTCTCTCTGTCGGGCATGACCTGCGCCGCATGCACCGCGGCGGTCGAGGCGGCCATTGGCGGCGTCCCGCGGGTCGGCCAAGTGTGGGTGTCCCTGGCCCTGCAGCAGGCCACGGTCCTTGCGGACGAGCCCACGGCGACGCTCGATGCGGACGCGGTCCTGCAGGCCGTCCGCGGCATAGGCTACGATGCGCAGCTGGGGCCCCGGTCGCCGCGGCAGGTGGTGGCGGCCCTGCAGGAGCGCGAGGCGACCGATCGCCTCCGCGCCGCGTTTGCTCTCCTCTGCCGCTGCGCGGCGCTGCAGCAGGTGCTGTCGTTGTGTCTGGCCGCCCTGCCGGAAGCGGAAGCGGAAGCGCGCGTTTCAGTGGTCGCCGCCGCGGCGCAGGGGCTGCTGCGCCTGGCGCGCATGGCCGTGACAATCTACATCCAGACGGTGCCGGTGGCGTGGATGCACGAGGACGGGTGGAAGTGGCTGCGGCGCGGCGGGGCGCTCAACATGAACACGCTCACGTCGGTGTCCATGGGGCTGGCGGCGGTGCTGCCGTGCGTGGACTGGCTGGTGGCCGGGCGTGTCGACGCCGGCTCGCTACACGCCACCACGGCCGGCCTCGGGCTGGTCATTGTGGCCGGCAAGTACGTCGACAGCGTGTCCCGCCAGGCCGGGGCCGCCAGCCTGGCCCGCATCTACCAGCCCCTGCTGCAGACCGAGTTCTGCACCCTCTATCCGGGGCTGCAGGTATGTTACTGGGTTGGGAAGTGGTCGTGGTTTTTTTTTTTTTTTTTTTTTTTTGCTTTGCTGACGCGACCAGAAAGTGCCCAGTGTCCATGTGCGGCCCGGCGACCAGATCGTGGTCGAGCCGCACGCGGTCGTGGCGTGTGACTGCTACGTGCTGCAGGGCCGCTCGCTCGTGTCGCAGTCCATTGTCACGGGCGAGAGTCTGCCGGTCGAGAGGGCCACGGGAGATTTCCTGCTGGGCGGCACACGCAACCTGAGCGGGCGCCTGGTGTGCGCGGTGCAGCGCGAAAAGGACGCGTCGTTCTACGCGCAGCTGGTGCAGAGCGCGGTGGCGTCCAGCTCGGCCGCCTCGGGCGAGCGCCGGCTGGTCGACGTGGTGGCGACGCACCTTGTGGCGGCCGTGCTGGTGCTCGCCTGCGTGGCCCCCGCCGTCGGCCTGTACGGGCAGCGGGGCCGGACGGGGCCGTACGATCTGTTCCACCAGTGGGCCGTGCGGGCCATTACCATCCTGACATGCACGTGCCCGTGTGCCGTCAGCCTGGCCATCCCCTCGGCCGTGGTGGCTGCGGTGGTGGCGGCGTGCGGCCGGGGCATAATCATCACGGGCGGCATCGGCACGCTGGAAAAGCTGGAGCACTCGCGCACCATTGTCTTTGACAAGACGGGCACGCTGACCCATGCGAGGCTGGAGGTGGGCGACGTGGACACGGTGTCCGAGTGGGCCGGCCGCCACCGGGCGCTGCTGTGGGAGTATGTCTGCGCCCTGGAGAGCCACGCCGTCGCCCAGGGGCACCCCGTGGCCCGGGCCCTTTTCAGCGCCGGGCTGCGCCAGCTCGGCGCGCAGTGGCCGGAGCGGCAGGCGCTCCGGCAGAGCCGGGCGGTCCTGAGCGAGGTTGGCCGGGGCATCCGGGGCGACGTCCGCATCGGGACGCGGCCGTGGCGCCATGTGGCCGTGGGCAGCCTGCGGTACCTCGCCGAACTCGGCGTCGACTGTGCGCCCGGCGGAGACCTCTCGATGCATGCTGATGCCAGCGGAGACCTCTCGATGCACGCTGACGCCAGCGGAGCCCTTGCTGTCTACCTGAGCATCGACCACCGCCATGTCGGCACGTTTCTTGTTGGCGTGCGTGCAGTATCCTTGCTTCTGTTACGGGCCCCGATCCCATGACACTAACGTGATAAGGACGCCGTCCGAGACGACGCACCCGGTGTCATCAAACGCCTGGCCAGCGACGGGTATGCATGCAGCATGGTATGCCTTCCACACCAGAGAACAAGGTCCATTGCGGTACTGATTTTTATTTCTGCTTGTTTTGCTCCAGCTCACGGGCGATACCCAAGAATCCTCGGCACGGGTGGCACGGCAGCTGGGCCTCCCGGTCCTCCAGGCCGAGGCCTTGCCCGAGGACAAGAAGAGCCAGATAGTGTGCCTGCAGGCGTCCGGCCAAGTCGTGACCATGGTGGGGGACGGCCTCAACGACGCGCCCTCGCTGGCCACGGCGGGCGTGGGTGTGGGCCTGCAAAAGGATGCGGCCCGGGGCGCGGTGGGCGGTGCGGCGGTCCAGATTGTCAACGCGCGGCTCGCGTCCCTGCCGGAGCTGTACGCCATGGCCCGGATGACGATGCGGCAGGTGCGCTGGAATCTGGCCTGGATCCTGGCCTACAACGTCGTTGCGCTCAGCCTCTCGACCCGGCTCTGGACGCCCTGGCAGCTCTCCTTGACACCGTAAGTCGGTTCTGCTTCCTTTCACGTGAGTCGGCTCTGCTTCCTTTCACGTGAGTCGGCTCTGCTTCCTTGACACGTGAGTGCTCTTGGTTGCTGTGTTGATCTGGCTGACCTCCAGCGCCATGGCCGCGCTGCTCATGTCGGCCTCTTCGGTGTTTCTGACACTGCAGAGCTACCGGCTGCGCAGGCGTCTCGAGAGGGTTGGCACTGAGGGGACGGATAGTATTCACAATCTCTGACAAGGCTCCGCCTCATCCTCGGGCAAGATCTTGGCCTCATGAATTGCTCGGACAGGATCTCTCATCATGCTCGGACGATTACATTACTGATACGCTCTATCGAATGCCTGACCTCACGCTTCCATTTTCTGAAACCCGTCCCAGCGCTGAAAGTTGCCCGTGTCGAGATCGACCAGATCCAGCAGGCGGCCGACAATCTGGCCGAGAATGTCGTCTATGGACGCGGGCTTGGTGTAAAAGGCAATCATGGGCGGCGCAATGATGCAGCCGGCGCGCGTGACCTCGCTCATGTTGCGCAGATGGATCTCGTTAAAGGGCGACTCGCGCACGGACAGCACCACGCGGCGGCGCTCCTTGAGGCACACGTCGGCGGCGCGCGAGACGAGGTCGTCGCAGATGCCGGCGTTGATGCTGGCCAGCGTCTTGACCGAGCACGGCACGATGATCATGCCGTCGATGCGGTAGGAGCCGCTGGCAATGGGCGCGGAGAGGTCGTGGGCGCTATAGGCGAAATCCGCCAGCGCCCGCACGTTGGCAATGGTGTAGTCGGTCTCGTACTTGATGGTCGCCGTGGCCCATTTGGAGATGACCAGGTGTGTTTCCACGTTTAGGTGCCGCAGCGCCTCCAGCGTGCGGATGCCGAGAACGGCGCCCGTTGCGCCCGTAATGGCCACGATGATGCGCTTCCTCCGCTTCTCGCCGCCCGCTTCGCTTGCTCCATGATTCATCTTTCTTGACGAGGCTGGCAGACTGCAGGTGATGCTTCGGGGGGGGGAGGGCAGGCAGCGCGTTCTTTTGTATGTTCTTTTGTATGTATGAAGGCACGTTCTTTGTATGTTCTTTTGTATGTATCAAGGCGCGTTCTTTGTATGTATTCAAATCGCTCATAACAGCGGACGTCCGAGGGTCCGCGTCGCCGCGATGACATCGTTTCAGTGGGGATGGATGGATCTTGGTGGGATCGGCGGGCTCGGCGAGCTCGGCGGCCTCGGCGGCGCTAGTTTTGGCCCCCCCCCTGCCACGAAGCTCTCGCTCTCGCCACGGAGCTTCGCCCCGGAGCTCTCGCTCTCGCCACGGAACTCTCGCTCTCGTCACGGAGCTCTCGCCACTCCTGGTCTGACAAAGCTGCAAGTGTATAAATAGAATGTATATATATGAGATGACTTTGCCGTTCTCGTAGCTCTACAAGTCACGCACCTTTTTAACCTTTTTATCTTGAAAAACTCATAGCTCATTCCAACATCTCTTTCGTTGCATCTGCCTTGCACATCCGCCATGGCCTCCGTTTATGACCTGCCGCACATGAGCTTCCGCAGCTTTGTGGACGCCCTGCGTGCCGATGGCGACTTGGCCGAGATCAACGACGAGTGCGATCCGCACCTCGAAGTCGCTGCCATCACCCGCAGGGCCTGCGAGACCGACGCCAAGGCCCCGCTGTTCAACAAGCTCAAGGGCCAGGACAAGGACGGCTTCTGGCGCATCCTGGGCGCGCCCAACTCGCTGCGCGCGGATCCCACGCAGCGCTTTGGCCGGCTGGCGCGCCACATTGGCCTGCCCACCACCGCCTCCATGAAGGAGATTTTGCACAAGCTGGAGACGGCCAAGACGACGGCGCCGATCCCGCCCATCACGGTGGCCTCGGGGCCGTGCAAGGAGGTGCGGCTGACGCCGGACCAGTTCGACCTGACGACGCTGCCGGCGCCGCTGCTGCACCAGTCCGACGGCGGCAAGTACGTGCAGACGTACGGCATGCACATTGTGCAGACCCCGGACGGCAAGTGGACCAACTGGTCCATTGCGCGCGCCATGGTGCACGACCGCAACCACCTGACCGGGCTGGTGCTGGGGCCCCAGCACATCTTCCAGGTCCAGCAGGAGTGGAAGAAGATTGGCAAGGACATGCCGTGGGCCCTCGCCTTTGGCGTGCCGCCCGCCGCCATCATGGCCGCCAGCATGCCGCTGCCCGACGGCCTGTCCGAGGCCGAGTACATTGGCTCGCTCGTCGGCGCGCCGCTCGAGGTCACAAAGTGCGAGACCAACGGCCTGCTGGTGCCGGCCAACGCCGAGATCGTCTTTGAGGGCACCTGCTCCGTTACCGAAATGGGCACCGAGGGCCCCTTTGGCGAGATGCATGGGTATGTCGCTCCCGTCGGCTGCATGCTGCATGCTTGGCCCTGTACTGACGCGCGCGCCAAACAGCTACGTCTTCCCGGGTGACGCCCACAAAGGGCCCATCTTCACTGTCGACCTGATCACGCACCGCAAGGATGCGATCCTTCCCATCTCCAACTGCGGCCGGCTCACGGACGAGACTGTGAGTTTTTTTCGTTTTCTTCTTTTTCTTCTTTTTCTTCTTTTTCTTCTTTTTCTCTTTCTCTTCTTTTCTTCTTTTTTCTTCCCTCACTAATCCGCTAGCACACCATGATCGGCCCCCTGGCTGCCGTGGAGATTGGCTACCTGCTCAAGTCGGCCAAGCTGCCCATCAAGGAGGCCTACACGCCCTTTGAGTCGCAGGTGACCTGGGTGGCGCTGCAGGTCGACACGGCCAAGCTGCGGGAGATGAAGACGACCGCGGCCGAGTTCTGCCGCAAGGTCGGCGACCTGGTCTACAACCACAAGGCCGGCTCAACCATCCACCGGCTTCTCCTGGTCGGCGACGACATTGATGTCTACAACTTCAAGGATGTCATCTGGGCCTTTTGCACCCGCTGCCGCCCCGGCATGGACGAGTACCTCTTTGAAGACGTCATGGGCTTCCCGCTCATCCCCTACATGGCGCACGGAAACGGCCCTGCCGCCCGTGGCGGCAAGATCGTCTCCGACTGCCTGATGCCCACCGAGTACACCACCGGTCGTGACTGGGAGGCGGCCGATTTCAAGAACTCGTACCCCGAAAGCGTGCAGAAAAAGGTTTTGGACAACTGGTCAGCATGGGGTTTTTAAAATCTTGCCATGAGATGGCAAAAGCGGCGGCCCTACATCGTGCCCATGTCTAGACTGGCATCTATAGGATCAGAAGTAATGTAATCAAATGCTTCCATGGGAAAGGCCGCATCAAAGTCCAGCGATCGCAGAAACTGTTCAAGGTCGCATGTCGGCGCAGGCGGCTCGTCGTACGAGGACGGGGCCTCCACGGCCCTGCTGGCCGCCGCCGCGCTCGATCGGTCTGCGATTTCGCGGTCCAGCTCCCGGTCCGACAGCTCTCGGAGCATCTGGAGGGCTTTCAGACACTTTTTGTGCGCATTGGTCAGGTGCTGGGTGCCGTGTCCCCACGACTCGGAAGCCCCCGGGTCGTTTCCGTCGGTGAGGCTGTTGATGATCTCGTCCTGGATCTGCCTCGACTCGGCCTCGTTCCTCGTTTCCTTCATGAAGCTGAGCAGCAATGCAGAGGTAAGGCCGTTGTGGATAAAGGCCCACGAGCGGCTGGCATAGTTGCTCACAGACCGCAGCCGCACAAAGGCCTTGACGCTGCGCTTCAGCGCGCTCTGGAGCCGCTTCAGGACCAGCTCAGAGTACGCCTTGTCCAGGTGGTGGTGGTGGTTCTGGTGGTGCTGGTGCTGGTGGTGGCGGCTGTTCTGGTAGGCCGTCGACAGGATGGGACGGCAAAAGGTGGAGACGGTAAAGTTGAAATGCAGCTCCAGGTTGTCAAACTCCTTGATCGCCGTGATGGAGTGGCACGCTTCTCGGCAGCGCAGATGCGGCTGCAGAGCGCCCTCGAGGGTGTCCATGTCGCGGAAGAAGGACGCCAGCCGCCCGATCGACTGGTCCTCGGCCTGTCTCGGAACGGCATAAGGCCAGTGTTGGAGCGTCAGGTGGCAGAGCCAGTTCATGGCCTGGCCATAGTTCAGTGCCGCCGGTCCGCCCTTTGTGGCTGCTGCACCCATGTCGGGCAGATCATCCACAGAGTCCAGATCCAGCGAAGAGGGGGGGCGGTTGAACGCCAGCGACATCAACACGTCTTGCCACACAATGGCCAACCTGATGGCCGTCGTCTGTGAGTAGCCCAGTCGCGCGGCGAGCAACGCAACAAGTACTTACCGCAAATGCCGCGCCGTGTCAGCCGCAATCGGCGGCGACCCGATCAAGGGCATGTTGGCAGAGGAGCGGATCCCCAGGGCAATGGCCATGCGCACGGTCGTGCCGCTCAGGATCCAGGCGGCTTGGGGGTTTCCGTCATTTTGCAGCACGTGCGCCAGGATGACCAGGGCAGACACGGCCTCGTGAAAGGGCCGGATCAGGTAGTTTGCCGCCCTGAGCGCTGCAAATGCATGCTGGACTGCAGGTATGAGCAGGAAAGAGAAAAGAGTAGCGGAAAGAAAGAGCAGGAAAGAGAAAAGAGTAGCGGAAAGAAAGAGCAGGAAAGAGAAAAGAGCAGCGGAAAGAAAGAGCAGGAAAGAGAAACACACCATGGCGCCGTGATATCTCGCTGCGCTCGTCTGCGGGCAGGTCGGAGAACTGGGCGGCCTCGGCCAGCACGGCATGCAGCACACACATGAAGCGGCTGCGGTCCAGCGCAGTCCGGGCCGCCGCGCCGTCGCTGCTGCCGGCATGGGCGCGCTGGTTGACAATGGCGCAGAGCTCGCTCTCGATGGCGTCGAGGTTGCCCAGCACCAGCCGGAACGGGTGCACCCGGGCCCGGTACACGGAAAACAGGTGCAGCAGCTCCTGGTTGTCGGGCAGATCATTGTAGGCGTCGTCGCCGCCCGGGCCCGGCTCGAGCTGCTGGCCGTAGTCGGCGCCGGCGGCGCCGAGCAGCGGCATGACGGCGTTTTCCAGCACATCCCCCCGGCTGACGTCGCTGCCGCTGTCGCGTGCCGGCGACCTGTGCTCTCTTGCCAGCGCCAGCAGCGAGCTGTCGCCAATGAGCGGGGTGCCGGAAGCCGGGGCAGCAGCGCCGTTGTCGTCTGCGTAGGCGGCGGCGGCGCTTCTGGCATAAAAAGGCTGTGCCGCTTCGGCGGCCGCCTCGACCGCCGGCGGCGGCGGCGTGCGCAACGGCGACAGGTGAGAGGGCCAGAGCTCGCGCAGGGCCTTTGCCTGTGCGCCGCTCGGGTAGACGCACAGGTCGGCGTGGTCACGCCGGAGGCACGTCGAGCACGGGCTCTCGTGGTTGCATCGCACCTTGCGCTCGCGGCAAGGAAGACAGGGGATGCGGCTGCGTGCTTTCTGCCTGTCGCGGAGAAGTCGGCCAATGTTGACCCCGGGTGTAAAGGCAAACGCAGTAGGTTCGTTGCTCGGCTGTGCGTGATCGGATGCTTCGTGTAGGGCGTTTCGTCGCATCGTGATTTGGTGCTTTGCGTGTTGAGAAGCAGTTTATATCCAAGAGATACATGTGATGTTGCCTAAAATACCGTCGGCCTTAACCCCGAATGCTAGCGGCAATCACTGGTGCCGCGCTCCACTTTAATCTTTCGCTAGTGCGCATTTTCGCGTGCCAATTAAGTGGGGCGTTCCGCGAGTTGTCTTTGCCGCATAAAGACGGCCAGCCTCATGTCGTGCCGTATAACAAAGTCGTGCTCGCCGAGACTGGTGCACGTAAAGAGCAAGGTCAATGGTCAGCGGGCCGTCACACAAAAGCTCTGTAGGTCCTCTTGGGCCGCTGGTGAAAAGGCACGGGTCTGTCCAGCAGACGTCAACCGAAGCACCTAGCCAGCCCTGCCTTGGTGGCAATGTGTGGCCGTCACCCCCGGGCGTAAAGTGATCTCTTGCCACTTCTCAATGTGGAGGCAGATGTCTGGTCGACCATCTTGGTCAGGATCACTGTCTTCTGTGTGCTATTGTGTGGTAATAAGGCAAGAGAAGGGACGAGCGAAGAAGAAGGATTACAACACCCACCTCGCACGTCATTACTTGTTTTTTTGGAACACTGCCAGACTAACTATGATTAATACTCTGATACAACGCCCATGATGGCGCATGATGGCGACGCGTGAGTTGTGTGGCCGATGCGGCTGGCACGCGCACCTGCAAGCCAATCACTCGACCACGAGGTGCAGGAACCAGTGCAGCAGCGCGGCGCCCTCTTCTCTCCTCGGGCATAATGCCGTTGATATGGCGCACGCGGTGGCCGGCGGCAGGGACAGGCTTGCAGCTGGTAAAGTAATTTGTGCGTACGACCGGGCGCACGGCCTCGTCGTAGCCGGACGCGAACTGCGTGTCGCCGCCCGTGCGCGGCCGCCGCGTCAGCCGCAGCACCGTGTAGTTGCTAGACACGCGGTCAAGGGTCCAGTACGCCACTGAGCTTCTGCAGCTGCCGCGCGCTCTCGGCCGGGATGCTCGCAGACGTTGGCTTAATGATCTGATCTGGAGACTACGGCCTAGAGCTTAGGCGGGCGCAGTCGCGTACATAATCACAACATATGGCTACCCGCCTGCCAGCTTACCACACATACACGGCTCTGCGAATGGTGTCGAACCTGTGTTTCCGATATGATGTGCTGTTGTCGTTGATGTCGTCTGCTCTTGATTTCCGAATCTAGAATAGCGTTGCCGATTGCAGCAGAGATGTGGCTGAGGGTGGCTGGGATGCACGGACCAAGTAAGGACTCCATACAAATTATTCCATCGCGATAAGATAAGAGAAAAAGTTATTCCTCACCTCTACCCTCACCTCACTCGACAACACCACCATGCCTGCACGAAACAAGGTGACCCGGCAGGAGTTCTGGCTGGAGAATAAGAAGCTCGCCGGCCGTGAGCGCATCAAGGCGCGCGCGGCGCGGCGGCGCGAGGAGGACAAGAACCCGGAGCTGCGCGCAGAGCGGCTGGCGCGCAACAAGACCATTACACTCGAGGACAAGCGGATATGGCCGGTGTCTGAAGACGACTGGGCGCGGCGGAAGCGGAGGCGGGTAGCGGCCGGGGAGGCGGCAAGGGAGGCGGGCGAGAAGGTGAAGGGGGGCGAGGAAAAGGGTGAGGAAAAGGACGAGGAAAGGGACGGCGGAGAGGACACGGACGACGACATTGGCAGCATGCTGGACGAGAGCGACGAGGAGCTGGAAGAGGCGCAAAAGGCCGACGCCAAGGCAGCAGCCAAGGCGGCAGCGGCGGCGAGCGGCGGCAGCAGCAGCACGGGCGAGGGCGGGCGCAGCTCACGGGAGGCGATGGAGGACGCCATGGCGGCCAAGTACGCGGCGCTGCTGCCGGCGGCGCCGGCGGCGGGCGAGGCGCCGCCCAAGATCCTGATCACGACGTCGCGGCACGCGACGATCCACCGGCAGGCGCAGACGCTGGTGGACCTGGTGCCGAACAGCCGCTACATCCCGCGGTCGGGGCACCGGTTCGTGGCGCACGAGTACAGCGTGGGGGAGATTGCGGGCTTTGCGGCCAACCGCGGCTACACGGCGCTGCTGATCCTGAACGAGGACCAGAAAAAGGTGGCCGGGCTGGACGTGGCGCTGCTGCCGCAGGGCCCGATGCTGCACTTTTCGGTGCAGACGTGGGTGGACGCGCGGCGGCTGCCCAACCACGGGCGCTCGACGGCGCACACGCCGGAGCTGCTGCTCAACAACTTTGTCACGCCGCTCGGCCGCCTCGTCGGCGGCGTGCTCGGGCGGCTGTTCCCGGCCAAGCCCGAGATCGCCGGCCGCCAGGTCGTCACCATGCACAACCAGCGCGACTTTGTCTTTGTGCGCCGCCACCGCTACGCCGTGCGCGACAAGCGCGCCACCGAGCGCTCCGTCGCCGCCGCCGACGGCCGCCCGCTCGCCGGCATGGAGGACCTGCGCGTCGCCCTGCAGGAGGTCGGCCCGCGCCTGACCCTCAAGCTGCGCCGCGTCGACCAGGGCATCGCCCGCCGCTCCGGCCAGGCCTTTGAGTGGAAGGGGCGCATGGACAAGATGCGCACGCTGTGGCAGTTGTAGGTGCCGTGGTGCCGTGGTGCCGTGGGCAGAGGTCTCGCTGGAGGTGCACGTGGATGGATCATGTATGGTAAATAGCTAAACGAGCGGACTGACTCTACATGGTCTGCGCAAAACGCATGCCGGCGGCAAAGTGAAACAGCTTGGCGGCCACCACGTGGCGCTCCTTGCCGGCGTACTCGACCAGCCGGTCGTAAAAGTCGGCCAGCGGGATGATGACGCGCTCAATGTGCTCGCCGTCCTCGAGGCGCTGCTCCGGCTGGCCGGCCGGCCCGTCCGGCCCGGCCGGCACGTCCACGTCCACCATGACCAGCTGCATGTTGGCGTTGCTCATGCCCGGGTCGGCGGCCTGCGGCGGGCTGACGCTGACGACGCGGCAGTCGTAGCCGGTCTCCTCCTTGAACTCGCGCACGGCCGCCTGCTCCGCCGTCTCGCCCGCGTCCACCAGCCCGGCCGGCCACTCCACCGTGTACGCGTCCAGCGGCGGCCGGTACTGGATCACTACCAGCGTCGCCGGCGCCCGCCCCGACCCCGCCGGGTAGCGCAGCACGTTGCCCATGGCCACCGCGTCCACCCCGGCCGCCCCGCGCGTCTTGCGCGTCGCCACCTCCCACGAGCGCGCCTTGCCCGTCTGGTCCACGTACTCGATCTTGCGCAGCGCCAGCCAGCGCGCGTCGCTCGTGTTGAGGTCCGTGACCGCCGTAATCACGGGCTCCTGCGTCTTGGCCGACATGCTAAAGGGTTTTTTCCTCAGTCGTGGAGGGGGCAGGGCCGGCCACCAGAAAGCTGGCCGGAGCGGAGCCGAGAGCGAGTGCCGAGAGTGCGTCCGGTATAGCGCGTGCAGCCCGAGACCGCGGGTTGCTGGCATGAAAGCGTCTGGAGAGAGCGTCTGGGAAGAGGAGGTGTGTTGCGCTACAGAGGCTGGTTGGAAAGCCGAGTTTGTCCAAACCCCAACGTCATGCCTTGTCACGTGACACGGTGGGTCTCCGCACGGCACTCGCAAAGTCTGGAGAATCCTTGGACACGTAATATCGCGCTCGTATTGCTCCCTGAAGCGCACTAAATCCTCCGTGTTTCATCTTCGCACGCCGGGACGCGTTTTGCGCAAGGCAGCCGCCGGAGCGGCTACATAACATGCGATGCGTCGCTTTGATCGGCCGTGCTGGTGCCGATATTCTTGTCCCGGAATAGCGGCAGCCGGGAATTCTTGTGTTTAGCGGCAGCCGGATTCTTGTTTAGCGGCAGCCGGACCTCAAAGATCGACGTGCCCAACCATGGCCCTACAGTGGCTCCGCCGCCGCCCTGCGGACAAGGAGGCCAGTGCAGTGGAGGCCAAGGTGGAGGCCGGGATACACGCCGGGACACACGCCGACGCCGACGCCGACGCCGACGCCCACACCGGAAGCAGCCGCTTCGCGAGTCTGCCGGCAGAGATCCACATGCAGATCGCGCAGCAGCTCATCTACCCCGACGCGCTGTCGCTCAAGCACACCAGCCGCTACTTTTACGGCATCGTCGACACCGGCATCGAGCTCAAGATCGAGTGGCTCGTCTCGCGCCGCCGCCTGCACCTCGACTGCCCCAACGAGACGCGCTGCGACCTGGGCAGCGACCTGCGCTTCTGCCGCGGCAGTGTGCCGTGCGTGTTCTCGTTTCTTTCGTTTCTTTCGTTTCTTTCTTCCTTCTTTTCTCCTTCTTTTCTTCTTCTTTTCTTCTTATCTTCTTTTCTTCTCTTCTTCTTTTCTTCTTTTCTTCTTTTCTTCTTCCTTTCTTCTTCCTTTCTTCTTCTTCTTCCTCCTTCTTAAATTCCACCATTTTCCTTCAACTTCTTCCCCCACCGCTGACCCTCAGACTCCTGATGAAGCGCCGCCGCGAACACATGGAGTGCGAGAGCCGCCCCGGCCTCGGCTGCCTCGTCTACGGCACCAGCCGCTGCGTGCACCGCCAGCCGCCCTTGCGGCGCTGGCTGCGCAGCCGCCTGACCATTGAGACGTGGTGGGTGCTGCTGGCGCTGGTGCCGCTGCTGCTGTCGTGGCTCTGGTTTGCCGAGCTGGTCGGGGCCTGAGCCGATGACGTATCTTACGACTTATGAGGGATTCAATAAAAGTAAGATACATGTAGTTTTGCATGCCCACGCACAGTGCCCAGGACAGTGCGCGCGGTCATGTGACCTCTTGCCTGGCGGCGGGGGTGGCTGCCTAGAGCAGACGTCACCCCACGCGAGCCGGCTTTTCGCCGCACAACACACGTCTACACCGCGGCAGAATGCATGGCGGCCGCCTCCTCCTTTGTTCTGGGCATGAACACGCTGCCCTGTTGTCATGGCTGCCGCAGGTAGCAGCTGCCACGACCGCACCCTCCGCGCCCACGGCGACAGCGACAACGACAACGAGAGCGACTACGGCTGGGACGCTTCGCTCGAAGAGGACGTCCACCAGCTGCTGACGGCGACGGCGACGGCGAGCCACGCGGCCGCGCCGAGTCACCATGGCCTCTTCGAGGGCGGCCCTGCTCTGCCGACTCTGGTGGCGGTGTCCGGGGAGGCCGGAGCGGCGGTTGCGGGCCCCGGCGCCGAGCCGGTCGTCATCTACCCGGATTGTGAGTCTGTCTGTGTCTGTGTCTGTCGTGTCGTCTGTTGTTTACTTTCTCGCGACCACTTGTTGACTGACAAGCGCCTAGTGAGCAGCGCGCTGGCCGAGCTGAGCTCGGACGCGCCGGCGCCGAGCTCGGACGCGCCGGCGCCGAGCTCGAACGCGCCGGCGGCGGACCGGCGGTCGCCGCTCGCGCGCTTCCGCACGTTCCCGCGCAAGCCGTGGTCGGTCAGCGACCTGACCTCAGGTGCCTGGTGCGAGCTGCAGTATGAGTACACGCTGACGCGGCTGCCCGGCGGCCGCCGCACGCGCACGACGGCCATGCGCGCCGGCACCGCGGTGCACTCACGCCTGGAGGAGGACGTGCACACGACGGTGCGCGTCGAGGTCGCGTCCAAGGAGGACGTCTTTGGCCTCAAGCTGTGGAACATTGTCCAGGGCCTGCGCACGCTGCGCTGCACGGGCCTCACGCGCGAGCTCGAGGTCTGGGGCTTTGTCGACGGCCAGCTGGTCAACGGCGTGATTGACGCGCTGAGCTTCCGGGCCGACGCCGACGCCGACGCCGACGCCGACGCCGACGCCGACGATACCCGCCCGCCGCCGCCGCCGCCACCCGCGCGAATCACCGACTACTTTGCTTCGCCTCCGGTGTCGCAAAAGTCGCCCCCGCCCAAGGTCTACATCACCGACGTCAAGACGCGCGGCTCGGCCAAGCTGCCGTCGGGCGTGGCCATGCGGCCCTCCAAGATCCAGCTCTTTCTGTACCACCGCTTCCTCTCGGCCATGGCCGCGGGCGAGCTCGACCTGCTGCGCGTCTTTGCGCGCTACGCCCTGGACCCGGACGCGCCCTTTTCCGACGGCTTTGTCGCCCAGATCGGCAGCCTGCACGAAGACGACATCTTTGACCACGACGAGGGCGCCGCCCTTTGCTACGGCACGCTTCGCAGCCTGGCCCGGCTGCTCCAGCGCGAGCTGGCCCTGGCCTTTCCCCTCGGCGCCGACTCGGTCGGCGCGCTCCTGACCATTGAATACCGGCTGCGCCCGCAGCCGCAGCCGCTGCCGCTGCCGGAGCCGGCGGAGGACCAGAAACCGAAACGGCAGACGAGAAAGCGCAAGAAGAAGCAGGCAGACGACGCCCCAGACAACGAGGCCGGCCGCTGCATCGGCAGCAATGTCTTTTCCTTTGACGGCGCCGTGCTCGACCGCTACCTGCAGCACTACCTGCAGTGGTGGCACGGCACGCGGCCGGCCGCCGGCGTGCAGATCGAGGAGGCCGCGCTCAAGTGCCGCTCCTGCGAGTTTGTCGCCGACTGCGAGTGGCGCGTCGCCCAGGACAATGAGCGGCTGCGCCGGGCCCGCGAGAAGATGGCCGGCAAACCGTGAGGGGCTGTTGCGCCGCGTGCACTCGCTCCGACGAGCACACGCAAAACACGCAAAACATCTTGTGCCATTACACCCGGGCATCAACATCCGACGCCGCTGTGAGCGGTGCTGGATAGACAGCAGACGACGCCGATGTGAGCGGAACAATACGAGTACACTTGACCATAAAAATACAAGAGTATGATACAGTTTAGACCACCCTCATCCCTGGTTCAGGAACGCGTCCATCTCGGGCAGAAAGTAGCTAAAGAGCCCCATGACGTCGGTGCCGTTGAGGTCGCCGGCGCCGGCGCCGAAGCCGGCGTCGTAGGCGAAGCCGTCGCCAAACGGGGGAAAGACGGCGGCGTCGGCCGGCCAGTCGGCGCCGCCAAAGAGGCCCATGGGCTGGGGCGGCGGCGGCGGCGGCGGCGGCGGCGGCGGCGGCACGAGCGAGAGGTCGGCCATGACGGTGTCGGAGGCGGCCGAGGACGGCAGCGGCGGCGGCAGCTGCGCGTGGCTGGGCAGCGGGACGCCGCCGCGGGACGCCAACTGCGGCGTGGACAGGCTCATGGCGGACGGCGGCAGCGGCGGCGGCGGCAGCGGCTGCTGCTGTGGCTGCAGCGGAGGCGGCGGCGGCGGCGGCAGGGCGGCGTCGGGGTCGTGGGGAGGGGGCGGGATCCTGCTGTTGGGCGGCGGCTCGGGCGCGTCGTTGTAGGCGCCGCCGTGGCGCTGGTACTCGTTGATGTAGTCGCGGGCAATGTGGGCAAACTCGGAGACGAGCGAGCCGGGCAGGGCGTTGCCGCTGGCGTACTCGATGCGGCTAAAGTAGCCGGCGCCCATGTCGAGCAGGGCCAGGTTGCGGGCGACGTCGGGGGCGGCCGGGTTGTGGACGACGAGGTCAAAGAGCACAAACAGGGCGCTCATGGGGATGACAGCGAGGGTCCTGGCGTGGAACAGGTCAGAAGGAACAAGGACAGACGAGGCAAGGAAACAGAGGTTGATCAAGGAACAACAAACTCACCACAGCGGAGTGTAGGGCTCGACGTCGATAAACGGGGTCAGCTCGAGGATGGCGCGGGCCGAGGCCTTGATGGCGTGCTCGCTGTCGAGCTGGCGCGGGTCGGCGGGCGGGACGGCGGCGGCGGCCTGGGCGCGGCGCAGGTGGTGCTGGCGCGTGCGCGAGAGGATGAGCACGAGGCTGTGGTAGAGGTAGCTGACGCTGAGGGCGGCGGTGACCTCGGCGGGCCCGCAGGCGGTCAGCAGCGGCGGCTTGCGGCGGCCGTCGTGGGGGCTTCCGGTGGGTGCGGCGGCGGCGGGAGAGGACGAGGAAGACGGATGGGTGGCCGCGGCCGCGGAGACGCCGTAGTGGCGCTCCGGGCGCAGGCCGCGGACATCGGGGATGCTCTGGCGCCAGGCCTCGGCCTCGTCGAGCAGCTGGTCGATAATGGCCAGGCTGGCGGCGGACGGGTGGCAGGCGGCGCCGACGGCAAACAGGGCGGCGTAGGTGCGCGACAGCAGGCGGGCGTGGCGCGTGCGGATGAGGAACCAGTTGGGGCGGGCGGGAGAGGTGGCGCCGCTGCCGGTGCCGGTGCCGGAGCCGGGGCCGAGAGTGGATCCAAAGGCCCCACCCATGGTGGGGCCGGAGACCTCGGCTTCGGGGACATGGGGGAACGGGCAGGCAATGTCGCTGTCGACAAAGGTGGAGCTGCGGCCAAAGTGGAAGCTCAGCGTCTTCTCCATGCCGTAGAGGACCCAAAAGGTGCGCTGGAAGGCGGTGGCGGGGGACAGCTGGGCGGGCGGGGTGGCCACGGACGAGAGCAGCTGGCGGCTGGCGCCGGCGCCGGCCAGGTTCTGCGCGCGGCGGGCGGCCTCGGCCAGCACGACGCGCTCAATGGACAGGCACGACACGCCCAGGCCGTAGACGGCCATGGCCGTCAGCGCCTGCAGCGTCGTCAGCGAGTCCGGCAGCACGACCAGGTCGGAAAAGTTGGCCAGCGCCACGGCAAAAAGCCGCCAGGCGGTGCCCTTGCCGGGCTCAAAGCTGCCGCCACCGCCGCCGCCGCCGCCGCCGACGCCGCCGACGTCGCCGCTGCCGCCCTCGTCCACATACAGACAGCCCATGGCCAGCACGGCGTGGTACAGCGACGACCAGGCCTTGCTGCGGGCCAGGCTGCGGGCCAGGTCCGGGTCGGCGGCGCAGGCCTCAAAGGCGGCGCGGTCCAGGAAGGGATACTGCACGTGGACGTGCTGGAAGTAGCAGGCGATGCAGGCGGCGGCAAAGGCAGGGTCGATGGCCGGCGGCGTGCTGGAGAGCGGCGCCGAGGAGGCAGCGGCCGAGGAGGCAGCGGCCGAGGTCGGGGCGGCCGCGGCGGTCGCCGAAGCCGGGGCGGCCGCCGGCATCTTTGGTCCGCTGCCGCTGCCGCTGCCGCTGCCACTGCCACTGCCGCTGCCGCTGCCACTGCCGCTGCCGCTGCCGCTGCCACTGCCGCTGCCACTGCCGCTGCCGCTCCCTCCACTCCCATTGCCACTGCCACTGCCACTGCCACTGCCAGTGGCACTGCCGCCACCGCCTCCCGCCGCCGCCGCCGCCTCCGCCGGCAGCAGCAGCGACGAGGCCTCCACCGGCGACGGCTCCGGGCGGCGGATGCGCGAGGCAACGACGGCGCCGATGCGCAGGGTCAGCTCGTTGACGCGGTTGTTGCGGAGGCGCGACGCCAGTGACTGCAGCCGGCTCTCGGAGAAAAAGGTGACGCTGTAGGAGTCGCCTGGAAGAGGTTAGTCCGGCGGCAGCCATGTTCCATGTGCTGTTACCCACCAAAGATGCCGTTGCCCTGATGGTTAGCGTACGCTCTCCTGCTCTCCTGTGGCGAAACTGTACACTTCATCTCACCTTGGCTACCGGCGTGTCCTCCTTGCCCGGCGCCTGGCTCTCGGCGCACTCGAGCAAATGGTCGACCAGCAGCGTCGGCACCGGGGCCACGGCCGGAGCGGGACGAGCGGCGGCGGCGGCGGCGGCGGTGCCGGTGCCGGTTCCAGTGCCGGTGCCGGTGCCGGTGGCAAGGTCGGTGGCCGGCGAAGACCGGAACGGCGACTGCGGCTGCGAGTCCGACGGCGTCAGGCCTTGCTGGCCATGGGCCACCGGCGGCAGCGGCGTGCGGCCCGGGCCGGCAGACGGCGTGGAGGCGGCGGTGCCGGCGCCGGCAGAAGCACAGCGCAGGACGTCGGGCAGCGCGGCCGCATAGGCGGCGCCGGCGGCTTCGGGGGTGGCGGCGGCGGCGGTGCCGGTGCGGGCCCTGTAGGGGCCGGAGCGGGCGTTTGTCTGCAGGTGTTTGACGACTGCACGGTCAGCGCGAGCTTTTTTTCGCAAGCTTTTCCTTCTTACGCCACCTTACCATTGCGTTTGGGCACTTTTTTGGTGCCAAAATGGCACACAGTCTTGCGGCGCTGGCAGATGATGAGCGCACGTCCGTCTCTTATCCGACCCGGCGGCTCGACTTACCACACAGTTGCCACAGGGTCCAGGGTAGTTTTCATCTGGCGGTTAGAGGGTAGTGGTGGTGGTGGGGGGGGGCCGAAAAGAAGCAAAGAACCAAAGAACCAAAGAACCACAGAACAAAAGAACAAAAGAACACCAGAGAAACGCACTGGGGCACTTGACTTTGCGGTCTTTGCAGGCGTCGCAGGATTTGTGGCCACCGACGCGAAAGGCAGGAGAGACCGAGCCCGCGCTCGGGGCCGCCGCCGAGGTGGTGGTCGGGCGAGGCGAGTGCATTACGTCGTAGTAGAGAGGAAAATGACACTCAAGGGTGTGATGGGATGGGAAAGAGGCAAAGCCGCATGCAGGCACTTCGTACGAGGCCCCGGCTGGGGCTTTATCTATGCGCGGCAGGAAAAAAAAGGGTCCGGCGGGCTCGGCGCCGAGCTCAGGCGCCACAGCGGCGGGGCCAAATTGCATCAGGGGCGCGGGTGTCCACTGTGTGGCGGCGCAGGCGCTAGCGCGGCTCGACCTCGGGCCCGAGCTGCGCGATCGGGCAAGGCGCGCGCGCCAGAGCGGCTAGCGGTCCGGGCAGTCGGGTTCGCACACGGCGACGGCCCCACCAGGAGCCCAGGTCGACCACGTCCATCGCGGCAGATGTCCCACGCTCTGATCTGCAGGGCCCAGCGTTCGGATCGCGCGGAGCTCCACCGGGCGCTGCTAATTATACAAGACGTGAGGCAGGGTTTTCTAATTCATGCCGCTTGTGGCGACGTGGCCGAGGCTGCAGCGTGTTTTTTTCCTCTTCGGTCTGATGAATCAGCCTGGCTGCGGCCTCGTTTCGGTGCGGACAGCTGTCCGAGATGCCTGATGGGGCCTGTGGCATCAACAGGTCGGCGCCGAGGCCGCTGGCGAGCTCGCCTGTCGGGCACGAGGCGCGCTCACGTACATATGTAAGACGGCGGCCTGTTCCGGGGCCGCTCTTGTCGTTGCTCGTGTTGCTCGTGTTGCTCGTGTTGTTGTTCGTGTTGTTGTCTTCTGCTCTCGACGCTCTTTTAAGCAGACGCAGACAAGCCACGCAGACGCAGACACACACACATGCAGACAGACCAAAAAGCCACGACGGCTTCCACGATGGACTCGGCGTCGGTCGACTCGGCGTCGACGGCCGACGTGGCGCCCATGACGGCGGCCGGGCGGCGGTCGTTTGACGCGCGGGCGGCGGAGCTGGTGCGGCACTACAGCGCGGACCTGTCGCGGTCGGCGTCGCACGCGGCGGCGGCAGCGGCGGCGGCGGCGGCGGGCGGGACGGAGAACCCGTTCTCGGGCCAGGACCCGGCGCTGGACCCGCTGTCGGCCAGCTTCGACGCGCGGCGGTGGGCGGAGGCGCTGATGCAGAGCTTTGCGTCGGACCCGGAGCAGTACCCGCCGCCGACGGCCGGGGTGGCGTACCGCAACCTGCAGGTGCACGGGTTCGGCAGCCCGACGGACTACCAAAAGGACGTGTTCAACGTGCTGCTGCAGGGGCCGCTGCTGCTGGGCCAGTACCTCAGCCAGCGGCAGCGCAAGGTGCCCATCCTGCAGCGCGGCTTCGACGGCCTGGTGCGCAGCGGCGAGATGCTGCTGGTGCTGGGGCGCCCGGGCAGCGGCGTGACCACGCTGCTCAAGACGGTGGCCGCCGAGACCAACGGCCTGCACCTGTCGGAGGACTCGTTTGTGTCGTACCAGGGTGAGTGCGAGTGGAGAGTGACTGACGAGTGCCGGGGGACTGTGACGAGTATCGATGGGGGGGGTCGATGGAGGGAGGACGACTGACGACTGACGACTGACGACTGACGACCCCCAGGCATCCCCATGCACACGATCCAGACGCGCTTCCGCGGCGAGGTCGTCTACCAGGCCGAGACGGACGTGCACTTCCCCATGCTCACGGTCGGGCAGACGCTGCTGTTTGCGGCCAAGGCGCGCACGCCGCGGGTGCGGCCGGCCGGCATCGGCCGCGATGAGTACGCGCGCTGCCTGCGCGACGTCATGATGGCCGTCTTTGGCATCTCGCACACGATCAACACGCGCGTCGGCAGCGACATGGTGCGCGGCGTCAGCGGCGGCGAGCGCAAGCGCGTCAGCATCGCCGAGGTCGCCCTCAGCGGCAGCGCCGTGCAGTGCTGGGACAACAGCACCCGCGGCCTCGACAGCGCCACCGCCCTCTCCTTTGCCCGCACCCTGCGCATGTCCACCGAGCTGGCCGGCACCACCGCCTTTGTCGCCATGTACCAGGCGTCCGAAGCGGCGTACCAGGTGGGTGCTCTCCGCATTTCAAGTTGCTCTTAAGAGTCCGCACTCTGTCCGC
The DNA here is from genome assembly GCA_019925645.1 of Graphilbum cf. rectangulosporium. Lineage (NCBI taxonomy): Eukaryota > Fungi > Ascomycota > Sordariomycetes > Ophiostomatales > Ophiostomataceae > Graphilbum > Graphilbum cf. rectangulosporium. The sequence goes on from JADHKI010000034.1 coordinate 150,275, forward strand.
ACTTTAGACTCGAGTCCACTAACCACTGCCCCCAGACCTTTGACAAGGTCTGCCTGCTCTACGAGGGCCGGCAGATCTACTTTGGCCCCGTGTCGGCGGCGCGCGCCTTCTTTGTCGACATGGGCTACCACTGCCCCGACCGGCAGACGACGGCCGACTTCTTGACCTCGCTGACGAGCCCGGGCGAGCGCACCGTGCGCGAGGGCTTTGAGAACCGCGTGCCGCGCACGCCCGACGACTTTGCCGCCTACTGGGAGGCCAGCGCGCTGCGCGCCCAGCTGCTGCAGGACATTGCCGCCTTTGACAAGCAGCACCCCATGGACGGCCGGCCGGTGGCCGCGCTGGCCGAGGTGCGCAAGGCGCAGCAAGCGAGTCTGACGTGAGTTTTTCTGATTTTCTTTGATTTTTTTCAATTTTTCTTTGATTTTTTTTTTTTTGATTTTTCCTTTGATTTTGATTCTTTGATTTTGATTCCTTGATTCTGTCATGATTCTAACCTCCTCTCAACACAGCCGCCCCTCGTCCCCGTACACGCTCTCGCTGCCACAGCAGATCCAGCTGTGCATGGTGCGCAGCTACCAGCGCATCCGCGGCGACATGAGCTTCTTCATCGTCACCGTGGGCGGCAACCTGGTCATCTCGCTCGTGCTCGGCAGCGTCTTCTACCACCTGACGCCCGACGCCACCAGCATCAACGCGCGCTGCACCCTCATCTTCTTCGCCATCCTCTTCAACGCGCTCAGCAGCTCGCTCGAGATCCTGTCGCTCTACGCCCAGCGGCCCATTGTCGAGAAGCACGCGCGCTACGCGCTCTACCGCCCGGCCGCCGAGGCCGTGGCCTCGGCCGTGTGCGAGCTGCCGTCCAAGACGCTGTCCAGCCTGGCCTTCAACATCCCGCTGTACTTTATGGCGCGCCTGCGCGAGGGCGCCGGCCCCTTTTTCGTCTACATGCTCTTCAGCTTCGTCTGCACCCTGGCCATGTCCTCCATCCTGCGCACCATCGGCCAGGCCTCGCGCACCGTGCACCAGGCGCTGACGCCGGCCGCCATCTTTATCATTGCCCTGGTCATCTACACCGGCTTCGTGCTGCCCACGCCCAACATGCAGGGCTGGATGCGCTGGATCAACTACATCAACCCCATTGCCTACGCCTACGAGAGCCTGCTGGTCAACGAGCTGCACGCCCGCGCCTTTCCCTGCGCCGCCTTTGTGCCCGCCTACGCCGACCCGGCCGTCCCGGCCGCCCGCACCTGCTCCACCGCCGGCGCCGCCGCCGGCGCCGACTTTGTCCTCGGCGACGTCGTCCTCAACGGCAGCTTCCGCTACTACCACGCCCACAAGTGGCGCAACCTCGGCATCCTCGCCGCCTTTCTGCTCTTCTTCTTCGCCCTCTACGTCCTCGCCGCCGAGCTCGTCACCGCCAGCCGCAGCAAGGGCGAGGTCCTCGTCTTCCGCCGCGGCCGCCGCGCCGCCGACCCCGATGCGCCTAAACCCGAGCGGCCCGCCGAGGAAAAAACCGCCGACACCCCCGAGCCCGCCGACACCGTCCACAAGGACATTTTCCACTGGCGCGACGTCTGCTACGACGTCACCATCAAGGGCCAGCCCCGCCGCCTGCTCAACCACGTCGACGGCTGGGTCAAGCCGGGCACGCTGACGTGTCTGATGGTGGGTTGAAATGCGTTTTCTTACTTCCATCCTTTACTAACTTCCCAGGGCGTTTCCGGCGCCGGCAAGACCACGCTGCTCGACGTGCTGGCCAACCGCGTGACCATGGGCGTGGTGACGGGCGACATGCGCGTCAACGGCGTGCCGCGCGACCCGTCCTTCCAGCGCAAGACGGGCTACGTGCAGCAGCAGGACGTGCACCTGGAGACGTCGACGGTGCGCGAGGCGCTGCGCTTCAGCGCGCTGCTGCGCCAGCCCGCCAGCGTCAGCCGCGCCGACAAGTACGCCTACGTCGAGGAGGTCATTGGCCTGCTGGAGATGGAAGAGTACGCCGACGCCATTGTGGGCGTTCCGGGCGAGGGTGAGTCTTGGTTTTTTCTTTTATTTTTGTTTTTTCTTTTTTTCTTCTTTTGTTTCTTTCTTCTTCTTCTCTTCTTCTTTCCTTTCTTTAATCCCCTTCTCTAACCCCTTCTCTAACCCCCAGGCCTCAACGTCGAACAGCGCAAGCGCCTCACCATTGGCGTCGAGCTGGCGGCCAAGCCCGACCTGCTGCTCTTCCTCGACGAGCCCACGTCCGGCCTCGACAGCCAGACGGCCTGGTCCGTGGCCACGCTGGTGCGCAAGCTGTCGGCACACGGCCAGGCCGTGCTCTGCACCATCCACCAGCCGTCGGCCCTGCTCTTCCAGCAGTTTGACCGCCTGCTGCTGCTGGCCGCCGGCGGCAAGACCGTCTACTTTGGCGACATCGGCCCCGGCGCCGCCACCCTGACCCGCTACTTTGAGTCCCACGGCGCCACCCCCTGCGGCCCCGACGAGAACCCGGCCGAGTGGATGCTGCGCGTCATCGGCGCCGCCCCCGGCGTCAAGGCCGAGCGCGACTGGCCCGCCACCTGGCGCGAGAGCAGCGAGGCCCGCGCCGTCCAGGACGAGCTGGCTGCCCTCAACGCCCGCGCCGGCTCCGGGGCCGGGGCCGGGGCCGGCTCCGGCTCCGAGTCCGCGCCCGCCGCCGCCGCCGCCGCCGCTCCCGCCTACGCCACCTCCTTTCCCGTCCAGCTGTACCTCTGCACCCAGCGCGTCTTCCAGCAGTACTGGCGCACGCCCTCGTACATTTACGCCAAGCTGGCCCTGTGCTTTGGAACGGTGGGTTTTGTCTTTATTCGTTCTTTCAGTCTTTTATCCGTTCTTTCAGTCTTTTATCCGTTCTTTCTGTCTTTTGTCCTTGTCTTCTCTAACCTTTCAGAGCCTCTTCATCGGCCTGTCCTTCCGCAAGGCCCCCCTGACGCAGCAGGGCCTCCAGAGCCAAATGTTCTCCATCTTCATGCTGCTCGTCATCTTCGCCTTCCTCGCCTACCAGACCATGCCGCACTTTATCCGCCAGCGCGAGCTGTACGAGGTGCGCGAGCGCGCCTCCCGCACCTACTCCTGGGCCGTCTTCATGCTGGCCAACATCATTGTCGAGATCCCCTGGAACACCCTTGCCGCCCTGCTCGTCTTCTTGCCCTTTTACTACATTGTCGGCATGGACAGCAACGGCGTGCCCACCCACTCCGTCGCCGAGCGCGGCGGCCTCATGTTTCTGCTGCTCTGGGTCTTTCTCGTCTTTGAGTCCACCTTTGCCGACATGGTCGTCGCCGGCGCTCCCACCGCCGAGCTCGGCGCCACCCTGGCCCTGCTGCTCTTTGCCTTTTGCCTGATTTTCTGCGGGTGAGTCTCTCACACTCTCTCTCTCCCTCCCCCCCCCCCCCTCTCTCCCTCCCCCCCCTCCCCTCTCTCCCCCCCTCACTAACAACCCAGCGTCATGGTCCCCAAAGACGGCCTCCCCGGCTTCTGGATCTTCATGTACCGCGTCTCCCCCCTGACCTACCTCATCGGCAGCATGCTCGCCACCGGCGTCGGCCGCAACCACGTCACCTGCAGCCCTCTCGAGCTGCTGACCTTCCAGCCCCCCGCCCCCGGCTCCGCCGCCGCCGGCAACGCCACCGTCACCTGCGGCCAGTACATGGCCGCCTACATGCAGCAGGCCGGCGGCGCCGTCTACAACCCCGACGCCACCTTTCCCGACATGTGCAAGTTCTGCGCCGTCGCCACCACCGACGCCTACCTGTCCGCCATCAACGTCGACTACACCGAGCGCTGGCGCAACTTTGGCCTCATGTGGGTCTATGTCGTCTTCAACCTCTTCGCCGCCCTCGGCTGCTACTGGCTGGCCCGCGCTCCCAAGGCCGGCTTCAAGGCGCGCCTGGCCCGGCTGTGTGGCCGCAAGGAGCAGGCATAGGAGGGGTGAGGCGCGGTATAGATTTGGGTTTTGGGCTCTAGACGGTTTTTTTCCCACTCGTTTTAGATTTCTTTGGTCTTAACCGTGTTTTTTCTTCCAATCACTCGTTTTTGAATCTTTTTTTGCAATACTCGTCTTTGCCTTGGCCGTTGCTTTTCGGCTTTCCGTCTTCCAAAATGTACGACCTTTTGGTCCGTCACTGGCTGTCGCTTTTTTTTTTCTTTTTTTTCTTTTTTTTCTTTTTTTTCTTTTTTTTCTTTTTTTTCCTTTTTTTCCTTTTTTTCCTTTTTTTCCTTTTTTTCCCTTTTTTATTATTTCCCCTTTTTTTCCCTTTTTTCCTGTTTTTTCCATTTCTGTTTCAGTCTTCTCGTTCTTCTCTTCCTCTCTTCCAACTCGCCTGTGCGGTCAAGGGTCCAGACGCCCAGTGCCGGCCGGCCGTGCACCACGCTATACATTTATTATGGCAATCATGCAGGCTTTAATGACTTTAATGCGCGAAAAGTGCTGAAGAAGCGCTCAGTTGGGGGCTGAAGAAGCCGCTCAGGGGGCTGAAGAAGACGCTCAGTTGGGGAAGAAGTGGCTTTAGCGCTGCCCCGGCCGAAATTAGCCTCGCTTATAGCGCGGCCATCAGGCGAGCAGGGTCTGCACAGTTCAACGATGCAGCACAGGGCAAACGCCGGGCGGTGCAAAAGCCTGGTGGGCACGGGCCTCTACGCAGCCGCTGCCCCTTTTTAGGCAAATCCGTAACTTCCGAGCTCGTGAAAAGACATCTCTTACAAACACACTACACACTGGGTGCCCTTCCGCCCTTTACGGGTCCGTCGTCTGCTTGCCGGGAAGGAGCGAGTCTCCAGAGCTGGGAAGGAGCTCCAGAGCTGAAAAGGAGCTCCAGAGCTGGGAAGGAGCTCCAGAGCTGAAAAGGAGCTCCAGAGCTGGGAAGGAGCTTCGTGTCCTCCAATCTCGCTACGGAAGGCGCAGCTCTCTCTGCCCCCTCTCCTGCATCGTAGGCCACCTTTATCGCGATTCCCACTTTTCCACCCTGGCACCATGTGTAGCTAGCCTTTGCGCTTGGCTTTTTTTACGAGGATACAGGGTGCCTGAACCGCCTCCGGCAACTGCACATGCGCCACTACCGCCGTACTCGTTTTGCCCTTCCCTCTTGTCATCTTACGAATTTGTATTTATGAAGAAGAATCCGCGCCGGTCGTGGCCTGGCTGCCGCCCTCGTTCGTTCCTGCCCGCCGCCACCCACCACCATGCTGTAGCACCCCGGGTGGTCCTTCCTCGACTCCTGGACTCCTCTCCTCCTCGCCTCCTCGCCTCCTCGACTCCTCGACTCCTCGACTCCTCCTCCTCCACCACCTCCTCCTCCTTCTCCTCGCAGCATCGTATCCTCGCGCCCACGTGAGCCACACACACGCCTTTTTTTTGCATAATGGCGACCACAACGACCAGGACGTCCGTCCAGCGGCCAATCACAATGCCACCCCTGACACATCACCTCCACAATGCCGTCCCCCCGACGACGACTCTGTCGACTCCTCTCCCGCCGACGACTACTACTAGTACCCCTACTACTACTACTACTACTACCACTCCTACTCCTGTCGACGCGCTCCGCCCGCCGCTCTCTCAGCTACACATGCCGATCAACTCTTTGCGCGTCGGCCGGAGCACCAGAGCCGAGCGCCACCGCAGCATGCCCGATCCCGCCATGCCGTCGGCCTCGGCCTCGGCCTCGGCCGCCGCCGCCTCGGTCTCTCCGGCTCCGTCTCCGGCTCCGTCTCCGGCTCCGTCGCCGTCGCCGTCGCCGGCTCCGTCGTCACCCTCGGCGTCGATCGGCTCACAGTCTCGGCCGCCGCCGCCGCCGCCGCTGACGTCGACGCCGCTCAGCATCCGCAGCTTTCGCTCCGGCGACAGCCGGGACCGCGGCGACCCCATCTCCGTCCACCGCCTCCGGAGCAACTCGGGCTTGTCGCTGCACACCAACAAGGCCGCCCTGCGCCGCTACACCGACTACAACCCCGACGGCTCGTCACGCCTCCCCTCGGCCGGCGACCTCGCCGGGCTCGACAGCGCCTCCGCCCGCGCCGCCCAGGAGCACGCCTCCAGCAGCGCCTCCCCGTCCGCCGCCGCCGCCGCCGCCGCCGCCGGACCGGCTTCCGCCTCGCTCGCCTCGCCTGCCTCGCCCGCCTCCCCGGGCCTCTTCAGCCACGAGACCGTCAGCGCCGTGCTGGATGACCCCCTGGCCCGCCGCCGCCTGACGGCCTATGCCGAGCGCAACGGCGGCGCCGAAAACCTCGACTTTCTGCAAAAGGTACCGTCCATGTCTCCGTTCGCATTCCTTGCCGCCTCCCCTATTCCCGTGCACACCGGCTCACCTCCCCAGGTCGACGAGTACAACAGAGCCCTGCACGACGTCACCGCTCTCATGGCCACCATCTCGACCACCTACACGTCCGTGGCCGCCACCAGACCACTCAGCCTGCCGCCGCCCCAGGCCAAGGCCCTCAACGCCGACATCAAGCACGTCTCGCGCTCCATCCTCCCCGGCCTCGAGATGCTCTTCGCCGACGCCGGCGCCCACGTCGAGCAGCGCATCGTCTGCGACATTTATCCCGCCTTTGTCCACCACCAGCTCGCCACCTGCATCACCGCCGCCCTCGGCACCCCCGCCGCCCCGTCCCCGTTCGCCCTCCCCGGCCTGGGCCACGCCTTCTGCCTCACCGACCCCCTGCGGCCCGACAACCCCATCCTCTACGCCTCCGACAGCCTCGCCCACATGACCGGCCACGCCCGCGCCGAGGACGTGCCTCGCTCCGGCCGCGTCCTGCGCATGCCCGTCCCCAACAACGGCCAGGACTACTCCGAAAGCCTCGTCATGAGCCGCCACTACGGCTCCAACCAGCCCTTTTGGAGCCTCGCCTCCGTCTGCCCGCTCAAGTCCTCCAGCGGCCGCGTGCGCTTCATGCTGTCCGGCATGGTCAACGTCTCCGACGCCGTCAAGACCCCGGCTGACATTATGCGCGCCCTGCGCGCCGAAGCCCTGCCCGAAGCCCGGCCCGAGGACCTGTCCGAAGCCCTGTCCGACAGTCATCACCGCCCCGGAGGAGGAGGACGAAGAAGGGGAGGAAGAAAAAGAGGGTCTGCCGACCAGTCGGAGCTGCCCGTGCTGTCCCCCGGCACACCGCCGCCAGCACCAGGCCACTTTGGCACGGCCGCCGGCAACAGCAGCAACAGCAGCCTTGCCCGGCCTCCCACCGGCAGCAACAGCAGCGCCGCCGCCACCGCCGCCGCCGCCGCCGCCGAGCCACGCGAGCGAGCCGACTCCACCGCGAGTGCCAGGCAAAAGACCTCGTCCACCCGGGCCTTTTTCCACTCCTTCTCGCGCAAGAAGCGCGCACCGGAGCCGCTGCAGCAAGCATCCGACGACAGCCACGCGTCGTCCGCCCAGACGTCGCCGCACACGCACGGCCACGCGCACCAGCCCGCCACCACGCTCCTTTCGCCGGCCGTCGCCCTGCCCCGGTCACAGACAAGCTCCAAGCTGGCCATTTACGCGCGCTTCATGGTGCTGCAGTTTGTGCCCGGCTCCAGCTACGGCTCCGACGAGCCCGCGCCGCCGCCGCCGCCCATGACACGGCGAGGCAGCCGCAGCAGCGCCAGCACATCTGCGGCGGCGGCGGCCGCCGCCGCCGCGCCCGCCGCGCAGTCGCGCCTCAAGATTGCCTTTTGCTCCCAGCCCCTGCTCGAGCTGCTGGGCCTGGGACTGGCCAGCGAGGAGACCGTCATGTACCACGACGTCTTTGCCGTCCTGGCCGAGCTCGCCGGCTCGCCCTCGATCACGCCCCAGTTCCGCACCACGGTGCGCCAGAAGCTGGCCGCCTCGGAAGCCGCCTGCCTCGAGCTTGCTGTCCCGGCCAGCGCCTCGGCCGCTCCCGGTGCCTACTCGGCCGGCCTCGGCGCCGGCATGGCCTCGCCGACCCACTCCTTTTCCACCGAAGCAGCAGGACGCGCGCCAGCCGCCGCCGCCGCCGCCGGCGCTGCCGCCACGACATCCCGCCGCTCCAGCATGTTCATCATAGGGAGAGGCAAGGGCAGCCGCGACCGCGAAGACGACGACACGGCCGCCGACGGAACAGAAGGCAGTCGTTGGATATCAGGCGGCAGCGGCGGCGGCGGCGGCGGCGGCGGCGGCGGCGGCGGCGGCGGTGGGCGACGGCGGCGGAGCAGCGAGCGCCCGCCGCCCGTCGACCGCAAACAACTCGAATCCCCGTCGCTGCGGCATCTCGTGAGCCACTGGACACCGCTCAAGGACGTTGACGGCGCCGTGGCCTGGGTCGTGCTCATCATCACGCCGGCGACACGGCACTGAGCCTCTGGGCTCATCGCATTGGTCATAACGCATTGGCTTGATATCGCATTTGCTTGATGTTTCTTGATATCGCTTTGCTTGATACGCATTTCTTGGCCGAGTTGGATACAGGCCGCATGTTCCGGGATACATTTTGCTAATTACAAAACATATGAGATACCCATTTAGTTCAATCTGCACCACTTGGCTCCAGCAGGCTTGGGACAGCGCATTTCATAGGACCCAGATTCCAGCGAGAAAGATGTTTGGGTAGGAACGGGCAACGACTTTTTCATAAGACTTGGAGCAGGCCAAAAGAGCGCAGTATACATACAAGTCACTCGGCCTTGAGAGGACGTGTTCGGAAGACATACGGTAGGCCTGGATGGTTGCACGCATAATCAACAGTGCTTCGATGCACCAAGACTGTACGATAACTCGGTCTCAAGACTGCACGATAATTCGGTATCAAGACTGCACAATAACTCGGTATCAACACAGCATGCCGAGTTTGCGACTGCGGCCGTCCGGCTCTTCCGTAATATCTGCTCGTCGTAATGACGACAGACGTTGGAGGCTCGGCACACAAAGCACCAGAACTCTAATTCGAGAGAACCTTGTTCGGAGAGTTGGAGGATCAAGTAGAACTCTATTCGGATACAATGGGAATCAGAGCAGCAGAACCTTATCAAAGAGTGGAAGAGAAAAGGAGCAGTCTACAGCCCGGTGCCCGTTTCCGCAAACTCTTTGCACTTCCAACGCATTACCATCCTTTGACAATCAAACAGCTCCCCGCCCAGCATGAAGCTCTCCGCCGTGATCTCCGCCAGCCTGCTGGTCACGACAAGCGCTGCCTTTCCGCAGCCCGGCCTGGTGGCCCCCGTGGTTGCCGTGGCCGGCTTGATGGTGGTCCCCGCCGCGGCGAGTTCGGTGCCGCGGTGCCACGGCCCGCCGCAGGCCAGCAAGACAACGACGACTGCGGTGCCGGCCGACGCGCCCGCGGCCCGCCTGTCGCGGCGCGGCACCAAGATCGGCAAATACATCAAAAAGGCGCTGACCAAGGGCCTGCGCAAGCTCTCGTCGGGCATCATGAAGACGATTGACTGGTTCAGGCGCCCGGGACAGCACGGCCCGCGCAAGGATGACCTGGTGGACATACTCCAGAGCGCTTACGCGGCCGGCGCCGAGGCCAACGGCACGGCGCCCTTTTGCGCCGACGTCGCCATCATCTACGCCCGCGGCACCGGCGAGATCGGCAACATTGGCCGCAGCGTGGGGCCGGCCTTTTTCGCGGCCGTGGAAGCGGCCCTCGGGACCGGCCTCACCAACAGCAGCAGCAGCAGCAGCAGCAGCGGCAGCAACAACAACAGCAACAGCAGCGGCAGCAACAACAACAACGGCAGCAGCTTTGCGCTGCCGGCGCCGCCCACGCTGGCCTTCCAGGGCCTCGACTACTCCGCCAACGCCCTGGGCTACCTGCGCGGCGGCGACGCAGAGGGCGCCGCGGTCCTGGCCGAGGTGGTGCGGCTCACGGCCACGTACTGCGCGCAGCACACGCGCCTCGTCCTGGCCGGCTACTCGCAGGGCGCCCAGGTGATCTACCGCGCCGCGCGCCACCTGGAGGAGGCCCGCGCCGCGCAGGCCCTGGCCATGGTCAGCTCCGTCGTCGTCTTTGGCAGCCCCAACCACGGCAAGCCCGTGCCCGGCATCGCCCCCGCCCGCCTGCTGTCGCTCTGCCAGCACCGCGACGCCTTTTGCCAGCACAAGGGCCTGCCCGCGGGCAAGCCCCACCGCATCTACAAGTTCAACGTCACCGTGGCCGCCGCGTTTGTCCGCAAAGTGCTCCTGTCCGACCTGGGCCTACCCCTGTCTGAGGTTGGGGGCGACGGGGGAGCGCAAGGGAAAGAGAGAGGAAAGCGAGGAAAGAGAATAGAAGAGTCGGGAGTGAGGAACAGAGAGGAAATGAGTGAGGAGAGGAAAGGAAAAGGAGGAATGTAAAGGAGGGCGACAACCGCCACTGAAACAGATGACAGCAAGCTGCAATGCAACAGGGCTTCCAAGCCGAGATGATATAGGCCTTGATAACTGATCGTAGACCTTGTAACTGATCGTAGACTTTACAACTGATTGTAGACCTTATAACTGTCTTTGCCTTTCGTGCTCTGTCTGCGCGAGTACGGACAGATGCTGGAAACACCAAAGCGGAAGCTGTGCGTAAAAGGAAGGAGCTACGATACGGCAGGTTTGTGCTCTTCCATCTACTGACAGTGAAATTCAGCTTCTACACACGATAACCTGCTAGAGTTTGATTTATATATATTTATATTTCTTTTCAGAGTTTGGCAACATTGCATTTCAGCCGTCAATATGGCACGCCACGCCATGGAGTTGAGAAAGCGAAAGCCCACTCAGATGGAGAGCAAGTGCTTGCCTGTCGAAGCAGCCGATCACGCTCAAACTGAGAGCGAGAGCCTGTCTGTCGAAGCAGCCAAGCACACTCAGATGGAGAACGAGAACCAGCCTGTCGAAGCAGCCGAGCAAGCCCAAACGGAGAACGAGAGCCTGCCTGTCGAAGCAGCCGAGACAGAGACACAGCATACTCAGGACGAAGAAGACGCTGAAGAGGACAGAGGCAACGAAGCGAAATCAGGGCACACAACGCATCGTCGATCGAACCGAGTCAGAGATCGAAACACCGTGTGCGGTCTGGTCCTGTCGCGAGAGGGACCACGTCTGCTGTTCATTCCCTCCACAGAGGCCGTCTTCTTCCGCATCACCGAGCTGTACCCAACCGTCGACGCCGCCGACACGACCCATCCGCTGCACGGGCACATTTCCGCCGTCATCGGCCACACCGGCCACCTGATCTGCCAGAGCGACACCACAAGGCGGCACAACTGGACCTGGATCTTCCACCGAAAACTCGCGCGCTGCAGGAGGGCCAAGAGCAAGGACTGGCTCAGCTTTGGCAGGAGCTTGCCCACACACGAGGAGTTTCTGGCCGCCAAGCTCGGCAGCCTCGACAATCGCCACCGGCAACACGTTGTCGACCTGCTCAAGGGAACCCCCTACGAGTACCGCCTCTATCCCAAAGTGGCCCGCCCAGAGTATGCCTCAAAGGCAGTGCAGACGGTCCGTCTTAGGCCGAGTCTCGAAAAGGGATGAGGCTCTGAGCCGGGGAAGTGGCCGCCCTTGATCAGCAACCACCGTCTCCTGGAGGCCTTGCGGTACTCCGGCACTTTAGAGTGGCACGGAATGGCAGAATAAACATGCATTTACAGGGAGCTTTTGGCGGCAGTTCAGAGTGAGCTGCGCGTTGGATACGAGAAGCTTGCCCATATAAATCACGTGACACTGCCACGTGATGGGTGCCGAAACCTGCCACTGCGGGGTTGCAAGACAGCGATACGAACTTGCTCTGAAGACGTTTGCTCCGAGCTTGCCGCAAGAGACTGCGTTTTACTACTCTGCTCTTCGTCCATCTCTTCATCCATCTCTTCATCCATCTCTTCATCCATCTCTGTAGACCGTACACCACAAACCGGCCAGCGCGGTGTCGGAGGCGGCCCCACCGCATCCCTGACAGGCCTTGAACGCCCAAATACAGCATCATGGCCCCTGAAGACCCTCTAAAAGGGGCTTATTGCCTTCCCCTTAATAGCGCCCGAAACTGTGGCCTGCCGCATTCCACTGACAAATTGCATTCCTGCTCTTAGCGAAGCTCAGCCTCTCGCGACACAAGGACGCAAGGCCAAGGGAAATTCTCCGTAGACCTTTTTGCCATGGAACAAACCCGGCTTCTGTGCCGGCTCGTCCACATCTTTCTTACACGTAACCAACAATGCGCTGACACAACGTGACGCAGAACCGTTTCGCCGTGCTGCGCCCACTGTAAATTATATACTTTACATACTTTGTGGTTGCGGAGTTGGTTTTTAGCGCTACTTCCGCTTCCCCCCCCCCCCCCCCCGCCGCCGCCACTATAGGCCGGTCCCCTAAAATCCCAGCTTGGGGCCTTCTCTCTATCTTTTGCATCGCCATCCCAACGGCCAGCTGCATGCACCGCCCATTCTCTCGTATTGTTTTCCATCATCCTCTTCTCCCCCCCCCCCTCCCCGCCACCACCTACCTGCATTGTCGGGACAGCTGCGAATCAGTCCAGCACCCGTTGGATTGCAGTCTTATTCGGCCCTGCCGCATCCATTACTCGCTCCCTCTCCGTCGGGCCGTTTGATCATCCTTTTCTCGCTGCTCCTCCCAATATTTTTTTCGACCCTTTTCTTGCAGCTCCTCTCCATCTTTTTTTCCCTCGAAAGCTCTCGTTCGTATCCCTGCCGGTCAGCGAAGCCGACCGAGTTTCTTCCGCCCGGACACAGCCCGCCCCTTCGGGTCTGCCTATCCAGACAATCGACATTAAAGTTATCAGGGACTTGCTGTCCAAACCCGGGAGCCCATCATGTCGACCTGGAAATTGACAAAGAGTAGGGCTTGTCAATGTTGTTTTTTTTTTTTTTTGTTTTTTTTTTTGGGGGGCCGAGATGGAGAGCAACCCGCGATGCTAACCGCTTTTTCTTCTTCTCTCGCCTCCAGAGCTCAAAGAGACCCATCTGGGCCCTCTCTCAAACTTCTCGCGGTCAACGTCGACGTCGACAATCACACCGGAAAAGGACGAAAAGGCGGCGGCGGCGGCGGCGGCGGCAGCGGCGGCGTCAGCTAGCGCCTCCGGAGCCAGCACTGCGGCCAGCAACATTGGTAAGCACTGCTTTTACTGCTCTCTCTCTCTCTCTCTCTCCCTCTTTCTCTCTATCTCTCTCCTTCCCCCCCTCTCTCTCCCTCTTTCTCTCTCCCCCTCTCTCTGCCCGGCCGTGTCGTGCCGCCGCCCTCTCCTGCTGACGGCTCGATATAGCCGCGTCAGAAGCGTTAAGCCAAACACCCGTGGTCACGCCGCCCAAGCCCGGCATCCTCGTCGTCACCCTCCACGAAGGTCAGGGCTTTGCCCTCCCCGAACAGCACCGCAACGCCTTCAACCCACAACACCACTCCTCCCACTCGACGGGAAATGCCCTGTCCGGCGTGGCGGCCGGCTCGGTGCGGCCCAACTCGTCGCAGCGCCAGTCGGGCTTTGCCAACGGAAGCGGCCGGCCGCAGACCGCAGGCGGCAGCGGCTTCAGCGGCATCCCGACCAACCACGGCCGCGTGTCGGGCAAGTACATGCCGTACGCGCTGCTCGACTTTGACCGCGTGCAGGTCTTTGTCAACTCGGTCGACGGCAGCCCCGAGAACCCAATGTGGGCGGGCGACAACACGCAGTACAAGTTTGACGTGTCGCGCGTGACGGAGCTTGCCGTGCACCTCTACCTGCGCAACCCGTCGGCGGCGCCGGGCAGCGGCCGCAGCCAGGACATTTTCCTGGGCGTGGTGCGCATCAACCCGCGCTTCGAGCAGCGCCAGCCGTACGTGGAGGACCCCAAGCTCAGCAAAAAGGACCGCGAAAAGGCCGCGGCCGAGCACGCGAGCCGCGAGCGCGCGCTGGGCTTCAGCGGCGTCGACTGGGTCGACGTGCAGTACGGCCAGGGCCGGCTGAAGATTGGCGTCACGTACGTGGAGAACCGCGCGGGCAAGCTCAAGATTGAGGACTTTGAGCTGCTCAAGGTCGTCGGCAAGGGCAGCTTCGGCAAGGTGATGCAGGTGCGCAAGAAGGACACGATGCGCATCTACGCGCTCAAGACGATCCGCAAGGCACACATCATCTCGCGCTCCGAGGTCGCGCACACGCTGGCCGAGCGCTCCGTGCTGGCGCAGATCAACAACCCCTTTATCGTGCCGCTCAAGTTCACCTTCCAGTCGCCCGAGAAGCTGTACTTTGTGCTGGCCTTTGTCAACGGCGGCGAGCTGTTCCACCACCTGCAAAAGGAGCAGCGCTTCGACATCAACCGCGCCCGCTTCTACACGGCCGAGCTGCTGTGCGCGCTCGAGTGCCTGCACGGCTTCAACGTCATCTACCGCGACCTGAAGCCCGAGAACATCCTGCTCGACTACCAGGGCCACATCGCCCTGTGCGACTTTGGCCTCTGCAAGCTCGACATGAAGGACGAGGACCGCACAAACACCTTTTGCGGCACCCCCGAGTACCTGGCCCCCGAGCTGCTCATGGGCCAGGGCTACAACAAGACGGTCGACTGGTGGACCCTCGGCGTGCTGCTCTACGAGATGCTGACCGGCCTGCCGCCCTTTTACCACGAGAACACCAACGAGATGTACCGCAAGATCCTGTCCGAGCCGCTCTACTTTCCCGGCACCGACGTCGTGCCGCCCGCCGCCAAGGACCTGCTGACGAAGCTGCTCAACCGCAACCCCGAGGAGCGCCTCGGCGCCAACGGCTCTGCCGAGATCAAGGCCCACCGCTTCTTTGACGCCATTGACTGGCGCAAGCTGCTGCAGCGCAAGTACGAGCCGGCCTTTAAGCCGAGCGTGGTATGTTGTGTTTTCTTCCCCCCCTTCTTCCCCCCCCTTCTTCCCCCCCCTTCTTCCCCCCCCTTCTTCCCCCCCTTTCTTCCCCCCCCTTGATTTCTCCCCTAACACGCCAGACAAACGCACTCGACACAAACAACTTTGACCCGGTCTTCACCGCCGAGGTGCCCAAGGACTCCTTCGTCGAGGGTCCGGTCCTGTCGCAGACGATGCAGAACCAGTTCCAGGGCTTCAGCTACAACCGGCCCATTGCCGGCCTCGGCGACGCCGGCGGCAGTGTCAAGGACCCATCCTTTGTGGGCAGCATCCAAGATAACAGATAAATCGAGCCTGGCAAGAAGAGGCTGTCGCGAGCAGGCAGGGAAGGAGAGGGGAAAGAGAACAAAGAGAGGGGGGGGGGCGGTTGGCTGGGAACCGTCTCGGGGCACGCCTTTTCTCCTTTTTGTCCCGCACCTTTTCAGCTACCTGTTCCGCTCAACGGCTCCTTTTCTCTTTAGCACGTTCCCTCGCCCTCGGAAGACCATTGACAAGTCGGCCTCTCTCGTGGCTCTGGTCGCCCCCAAGTCCCGCCAGGCCGGAGGAGGATGGGGTGGTGCAGAGCCTGCCTTTTTTCTTTATCGCGGTCTTTTTTTTGATCCTACCTGGCATTGATTACACTGGCGTGTTTTTGTTCCTGCGATCTCGTTTTTGATCTCTGTCAGATTTCCGTCCTTCTTTTTGTTTATCTATACTTTTTTTTGCAGATTGGCTCTTGATAAAGGGGGACTTGTTGCTATGCCGTCTCCGACCCATCCCTTTTAAAAAAACACTCGATAGTGATTCGATTTCTTTGCGGAAGAAAAATCACAAGCAATACAAAACCTAGAAAGCGCGGGAGCAGCCCAAGACCGGGTGCCGTGTCTTACAAGAAGCAACGTGGGACCGGCCAAAAACAGACCGTGAGCCGACGCCTTACTCAGCAGTCAGATGGAGGGGTATGACTCCGTACGGGAACACTGGAGGTGGGGGAGGGGCAGCTGGGATGATTCTTACTGGCTGCTGGGCCTGCTAGGAGCAAAACGGTCGCAGCCCGGCCCCCGCTCTTGCGGAAAGCTTCTACCTGCTTCGCTTTGCCCGGCACGCACCTGATTAGTGAGAGCCCAGGCAGTGAGCCCTAGCTGGGGAAGCAGGCTTGCTCCTTCCTGCGCAGAAAGAAAAGCATCTCCGACCTGCGCAGAAAGGGAAGCATCTCCGATATTTATGCAAAGAAAAACATTGCCGTCGTTTCTCCAGACTCGCATCCCACTGCTGCAAAAGCGCGCAATCACCTGTCAATAAGTGAGTTGCTTTCCTCATGCATAGGTGCACTTGTAATTCTAGGCCCGGAGAGGAGTCGTCCGAAGGCGCTGTTCCGCTCACGCTACTTTTTTACAGCAGCTGTGGCAACTAGTTTTCCCTGCACTGAGAGGTCCGAGGATCCGGCCCGCAAAAGAAATCCTGATAATACAGAAGAAGAGCACAGCACGTCTGCTCGGAATCGGCTGCTTAAATCCAAGTGCATTAACTTACGTCTGCTCTGCTTTGGGATCTGCCCCGTACCCTCTTGTGCTCCAGGTACGTGAAACGAGCGTCAGGGCGTGTGTTTCGCCAAGGGCCGTCTCTTTGCCGTTGTCGCAATGGGGGGGACAATGCTGTGGGGAAAGGAATGATCAAGATCGACTTCGGAGGGGGGGGGGGGGCACACGGCGGCTGGAATTTGCGCAGGGGGGGGAGAGGGAGGGGGGGGGGTGTGGCCTGGGTTCTGCACATATACCGGGCCCATCCGCGTCTTTCTACCTTTTTCTTTCCGTCCTGGTCTTTTTACTGATCTCTGCATAGGCGTTGTTTCAGAGTCTTTTTTTTTTTCTTTTATTCCCCCCCCCCCGACCGACAACAACTACGACGTACATTCACAATGCCGCAAGCCACCTCGCTGCCGGCGTGGGCCGAGCTCCAGAACCACCGCGACACGGTGGGCAAGACGTTTGAGCTCAAGGCAGAGTTTGCCAAGGACCCCAAGCGCTTCGACAAGTTCACGCGCGTCTTCAAGCTGCCCGACAGCATCTCGAGCACCGCGGGCGGCACGGAGATCCTGTTCGACTTTAGCAAGAACTTTCTGACGGAGGAGACGCTGGCCCTGCTGCTGAAGCTGGCGGCGGAGGCCAAGGTGGCCGAGAAGCGGGAGAAGATGTTCAAGGGCGAGAAGATCAACTTCACCGAGGACCGTGCCGTGTACCACACGGCGCTGCGCAACGTCGGCCCGGAGCCCTGGACGATGACGGTGGACGGGGTCGACGTCTTCAACGCGCCCGGCGGCGTCAAGGCCGTGCTGGAGCACATGAAGGAGTTCAGCGAGGAGGTCCGCAGCGGCGCCTGGACCGGCTACACGGGCAAGAAGCTGACCAACATTGTCAACGTTGGCATCGGCGGCTCCGATCTGTGCGCGTGCCCTCTACTTCTTTATTATCTTTGTGTCTTTCTAACACGCGCAGCGGCCCCGTCATGGTGACCGAGGCCCTCAAGCACTACGGCGCGCCCGGCATGACGCTGCACTTTGTGTCCAACATTGACGGCACGCACATGGCCGAGGCGCTGGCGGCGTCGGACCCGGAGACGACGCTCTTCCTCATCGCCTCCAAGACCTTTACCACGGCAGAGACGACGACCAACGCCAACACGGCCAAGTCCTGGTTCCTGGAGAAGACGGGCGGCAAGGGCGAGATTGCCAAGCACTTTGTCGCGCTGTCGACCAACGAGGCCGAGGTGACCAAGTTTGGCATTGACAAGAAGAACATGTTTGGCTTTGAGTCCTGGGTGGGCGGCCGCTACTCGGTCTGGAGCGCCATCGGCCTCTCCGTCAGCCTGTACATTGGCTACGACAACTTTTACAAGTTCCTCGGCGGCGCCCACGCGCTG
This sequence comes from Graphilbum cf. rectangulosporium, assembly GCA_019925645.1. NCBI lineage: Eukaryota > Fungi > Ascomycota > Sordariomycetes > Ophiostomatales > Ophiostomataceae > Graphilbum > Graphilbum cf. rectangulosporium. The sequence goes on from JADHKI010000034.1 coordinate 167,977, forward strand.
GACAAGCACTTCCGCGCCACCCCGCCCGAGGAGAACATTCCGCTGCTGGCCGGCCTGCTGAGCGTGTGGTACTCGGACTTTTACAACGCCCAGACGCACCTTGTTGCTCCGTACGTATTAAGCGATTTCCTCCCCCCCCCACCGCCGCAATATTTCGTTTCGCGATCTAACAGCCCCGACAGGTTCGACCAGTACCTGCACCGGTTCCCGGCGTACCTGCAGCAGCTGTCGATGGAGTCCAACGGCAAGACGGTCACGTCCGACGGCACGGCGGCCAAGTACACGACGGGAGCGATCCTGTTTGGCGAGCCGTGCACCAACGCCCAGCACTCCTTCTTCCAGCTGGTGCACCAGGGCACCAAGCTGATCCCGACCGACTTCATCCTGGCGGCCAAGTCGCACAACCCCATCTCGGACAATGTGCACCAGAAGATGCTGGCGTCCAACTACCTCGCCCAGGCCGAGGCGCTCATGGTGGGCAAGACGGCCGACCAGGTGCGCGCCGAGGGCGGCGTGGCCGAGGAGCTGGTGCCGCACAAGGTCTTTCTGGGCAACCGGCCCACGACGAGCATCCTCGTGGGTGGCCACATTGGGCCTGCCGAGCTGGGGGCCCTGATTGCCTACTACGAGCACGTCACCTTTACCGAGGGAGCCGTCTGGGACATCAACTCGTTTGACCAGTGGGGCGTCGAGCTCGGCAAGGTGCTCGCCAAGAAGATTCTCAAGTACGTTTTCGCCCGTGCACCGATTGCTTTTAGGTCACCGCTAACCAATGGCATAGGGAGATTGACGAGCCTGGCCAAGGAACGGGCCACGACTCGTCCACCAGCGGCTTGCTGGCTGCTTTCAAGAAGTACGGCAAGCAGTAGGCGGAAGGGAGCAGGAGGCCGGCCGGCCGGGGGATACAGATGTGTGATGGCAGAGAGGCAAACATTACGCCCAAGTCTGGTTAGAATACAAATCGAGTCTCTAGAGATGCTGGGTAAGAAGCTGCAAAGATATGGGTGCCTATGTCTGTGGCTGCGACTGTGGCTGCGGCTGCGACTGCAGCTGTGACTGCGGCTGTGGCTGCGGCTGTGGCTGCGACTGCGGCTGCGGCTGCGACTGCGACTGTGGCTGCGACTGTGGCTGCGACTGCGGCTGCGGCTGCGGCTGTGGCTGCGACTGTGGCTGCGGCTGTTCCGGCGGCGGCCCCGGCCCCTCCTCCGCCAGGCGGGCGCGGCGCTCCTTGTGCATCAGCGCGCGCTTGCGGTTGCGCAGGTCAAAGTCGAGCACGTGGCCGTAGCCGCGGCGCTGCAGCTCGGCCTGGATGCGGGCAATGGACCACTGGGCGGGCCCGGCCTGCAGCAGCCACTGGTCGACCTCGGCCTTGAGGGCGGCGGGCAGCTTGCGCGCGCGCGGGTCCAGCAGCAGGTCGGCGGCGGCATGGTTGTGGCGCGTGAAGCGGTCGCTGGTGTAGTGGGCGACGAAGCGGTCGGCGCCGGGGCTGACCTCGACGAGCTCGAAGCGGAACGGGCACTCGCACTTTTTCGAGATGCGTGCGTACGTGAGCTTGTGGCGGCGGCGGCGGCTGTCGGCGTTGTTGGCGTTGCCGGCGCTGTCGTTGGCGGGGGCGGGGGCGGGGGCGTTGCTGCTGCTGCTGGCCGGTGCGGGCGGCGCCTCCTTTGGGCGCAGCCGCGTGCGGCCGCCGCGGAAGCACACCATGCGGATCTTTTGGCGCTGGCCGTGCACGCGCGTGCCGCTGATGCGCATGCTGTAGCCGCGCGGGATCGTCCAGGCGTCCAGCTCCTCCTGCAGCGCCGCGCGCCCGCTGACGGAGAAGCCCTCGGGCAGGGCCTTGAGGTGGCTGTTCTGCACGCCCGTCGGCCACAGGCTCCGGGGCAGGCCGGAGGGCGGCGGCGGCGGCGGTGGCGGCGGCGGCGGCGGCGGCGGCGGTAAGAGTAGCGGCAGCCCTCGTTTGCCGTCTTTTTCGTCGTGCTCGTTGGTGATCTCGCCGTCTGCCACTCTAGTCGCCGCTGTCGTAGTTGCCGCTGCCGCTGCTGTTGCTGTCGCTGCTGCTGCTGCTGCCGCCGCCGCCGCCGCCGCCGCCGCCGTCCGCATCTTCGTGTTCCGCTTGTCGTCGGCCTCGAGCTCCGCTCGCCTTTTCCGCGCGGGTGCGGTCTGGGGCGTCACCTGCCGCGTGGACTCGCCCGACGAGGCCGATGCGGTCAGGGGCGCCGAGCCTGGAAAGCTGGGAGCCGGCCGCATGGCGGGCCAGTCGTCGCCGCTGCCGCCGCTGCCGCCGCTGCCGCTGCTGCTGGTGCTGGTGCTGCTGCTGCGGCGCCGGTGGCGGCCACCGCCAAACCCACCGCCAAGACCGTATCCATCCCGACCGTGGCCGCCGCAGCTTTCCGGGCCTCCGTTGCCGCTTGCGCCGCCGCCGCCGCCGCCGCCGCCGCCCACGCCCGCGAAACGGACCGTGGCCATGGAGTGAGCGACTGGAACCTGCAGCCTGTTCTCGATAAAGACCAGCCGGCGGTCAATGGCCGTCAGCGAGTCCAGGAGACCTCGCAGAATCGGGTTTTCGTCCGCCATGATGGGGGATGGGGGGGGGCGTCTGTCGAGCAGGAAGAAAGGTTCTCGTCAGACGGGAGAGGCGTGCAACTGCGGTTGTCCCACTCGGCGTCGCGTGCGTGCGCGCAGCTGGTTCGTGGCTCGCCGATGCCGGGGCCTGGGCAAAGCGCAGCGTAAGATGTATACACACACATGTGAAGGGCGCCCAGTCCGGGGTAATCTTGGCAACGGCGGGTAACGCCGACGGCTGGTCCCTGAGAGTCACGTGACTTCACGTGCCGCATCTTCCGGGCAAGGATCGACATCCTGTGCAACAAAGTGTCTCTGGTGAGGGTATATATGCGGCAATAGGAGCGACAATAAGCAAGAGTGGGTGGTCGAGTGGTCTTGAGCGGAGGATGTCATGTCCCCCCAGCCTGGGGCCAGGAGACTGCGCGTTTTCCTCGGGTTGGTTGACGGTCGACTGAGATCTGCTTCTCATATGCTGCCCCAACAAGCAGAGCGAGCGAAAACACCACATCTGTGCCAGCGTTCTGTTTCCAACACGGATTCACTGGCACTTTTTTTTTTTCTTCATCTTGCTTCGTCCTCGTCTTGCGCACCGGAGGAGGCGTGGCGACGGCGGTGCTCCCGCACCACAGCGAGTGACTGCGGTTGTTTTTTTGGCAGGCAGCGTTCCCAGACGTCCAGGGAATACGGCCTCATTTTTTCTACATTTATCCAGAGTGTTTTGTAAGAAATCGGGGCGTAAACAGCTGCGTGTGGCATAAAAAGGCAAAAAAAAAGTCTGCTGCGATCCACGGATCGACTCGAACTCACCGTGCCATTATCCAGATACACTGGCCAGAAACCATCTGATGTTTGCTTCAATGACGTAGTGGCATGGAGAGGTGATGGAGAGGTGATGGAGAGGTGAGGTTGGTGGCAGAGTCATGCCAAAGTGACGGAGAAGTGAGGTGTGAGAGCAGGTGCTGCCGTAGGCATCTGGCCTCTTTGCGTGCTGAAAGACGTCTGCTTCCATATAACATTTAATTCAAATTTCAACGTAGCATCAAAGACCTGTAGAGGCATCGTTATTTTATATTGGTCATTAGCAGACAACACAAGAGCATAAGCGCATACAAGACGATAGGACCAACTTGGAAGGACCAACTTTCAGCGCCTTTCTGACACCAGGCCAGCAGGGACAGACGTCTTGGAAGCACCCGGTCACGACAGACGTCTTAAGCACCCAGTCACGACAGACGTCTTAAGCACCCAGTCACGACAGACGTCTTGAAAGACCAGCAGGGCACGACGTCAGAAGCATCTGGTCACGGTCTTTCAGCTAATGTGTACCCATGCACTCCTGAGACCCGCTGAGCCAATCTCGCGTCTTTTACGTTACTACGTCAGCGGAGGCCGGGCAAACAACCCGAGCGGGCCCATGCAAAGGGGAGGCACAGACGGCGACGTGCAAAAGAAAGCAGACAGCCGAGAGGCAAAGACGGGAACGACTCCGAGTACGAGTAAGATACGTCTCTGCACGGAGCGGTGGAACGGCCCAGCACCGAACCGCAAGCGAGGCACAGCTGGTGCGCCGCCATGGAGCCTCTGTCGATCTGCGGGGTCGGCTAGACCAAAGGAGGAAACCCCCTGGCGGATCGGACCCTGCAGCTCAGACCCCCGACGGAGTTTTGTCGGTACCGAGCAGGGCAGGCCTTGCTCTGACGCCCGGATCTTGCTGGTTGTCATACTCCGCCAGAACAGCTTTTGCGTCCGGGCGTCCAACCGGCGTCTTGCAGCCATCCGCCACGTGGCTCGCGCGAGCAGGGACAGGGCAGCAGGCCAAAAGACCTGGGAGGCCACCCGCGATCGGCAGCCTCTGACAGCCAGGGAAAGTACACCGAGTACAACGTGCTCCGTAGTTGCCAAGACGGCTAAGGAAACAGCAGGGAAACAGCAGGGAAACAGCAGGGAAACAGCAAGGGACCAGCAAGGGACCAGCAAGGAAGCCGCGGCCAATGAAGCAAAAACACCCGACAAACCACAGCCGAAACAAAGCACTCCACCCCCCCTTTTTTTTTTTCTTCTTTTCATCTGCCGGCTCTGTTTCAACGCGCACGGAGCCCGGCGGGCGGGCCGTGGCACGAGAAACAACAGCCAGTGGGATGCGGTCATGCTGTGCGCGCTGCGCCAACAACAAGGCCGGCCTCCGTTCCACAGCGCGCGCGCGCAACGGGCGGCCGAAGGAGGCGCCTGCCGATCGGCGCCGCAAGGGCCCGTAGTATATTATCTGCCCGCTCGCTCCTTCCCTGCGTCTGCGTCTGTTCGTTTGCTGCTTCCTGCTGGCTGCATCCCGTCACTCGTTTCTCTTGTCGTTTATTCTAGTCACTCCTTGGCCTCACCTGGCCTATCAGTTTTTTGTCTTTGTATTTCTCTCTTTTCTCTTTTCTCTTTTCTCTCTCTTTTCTTTTTTTTCTTCTCTCTTTTTTCTTTTCTTTTCTTCCCTTTTTCTGTCCTAGAATGCGCCTCTACACTCTGGCGTGCGCCGTGCTGGGCGGCCTCGCTCTGGAGGCGGCGGCCAACCCGGTGCCCGGCTTCCGAGACCACGTCGTGGTCGACATTCCGGTGGCCCCGATGGCCCCGGCGGCCCCGCGAGCGCCGAGCCGGCGCGACATCCCGGACTCGCACATGCTGCACGAGCGGCAGCCGGCGCGCTGGGCGACGACGTGGCAAAAGCGGGAGCGCGTGCCGGCCGACGCGGTGCTGCCGATGCGCATCGGGCTGGCGCCGCACAACACGGACGAGGGCCACGAGCGGCTGATGGCCATGGCTGACCCGACGAACCCGGCGTACGGCCAGCACATGACGGCCGAGGAGGTGGTGGCGCTGTTTGCGCCGCCGCGCGCGCGCGTCGAGGCCGTCGTGGGCTGGCTGACGGGCGCGGGCATCGCCGTGGACCGCATCTCGCAGTCGGCCAACAAGCAGTGGATCCAGTTTGACGCCACCGCCGCCGAGGCCGAGGCGCTGCTGCTGACCGACTTTTACGTCTACGAGCACAGCGGCAGCGCCGCCACGCGCGACGTCGCCGCCGAGCACTACCACCTGCCGCGCGCCCTGCGCGAGCACGTCGACTACATCACCCCGGGCATCCGCCTGCGCCACGACGACGGCAGCAGCAGCAGCGGCCAGGCCGCACGCCACAAGCGCCGCGACGTCCGCGCCGCCCCCAAGGTGCCCAGAGGGCCCAAGGCCCGCCGCGGCATGCACGCACAGCACACGGCGCCCGAGACCGTCGACGGCCTCGTGGACGCGGCCATGGCGCTGATGCCGCTCAACGGCACGACGTGCAACCGCTACGTGACGCCGGACTGCATCAAGAGTGAGTGAGAGACACAGAGAGACACACACAGAGACACACACACACACACACACACACACACACACAGACTGATGACAGACTTTTACCACATCCCCAACAACACGCGCGCGACGCCCGGCAACGAGCTGGGCGTGTTTGAGAGCCTCGGCCAGCACTACAGCCAGCGCGACATGGACGCCTACTACCACCACGTCTACCCCGCCGTGCCCAACGGCACGTACCCGGTGGACCGGCTGATCGACGGCGCCAAGGGCGCGGCGGCGCCGGGCTCGTTTGCCGGCAGCGAGGCCAACCTGGACTTCCAGGCCGCCATCCCGCTCATCTACCCGCAGCGCACCGTGCTCTTCCAGACGGACGACGAGCGCGTGCAGCACAACGAGACCCTGCCCGACACGCCGTACCTGGGCTTCTGGAACACCTTTTTCGACGCGCTCGACGGCTCCTACTGCACCTCGAGCGCCTTTGGCGAGACGGGCAACTGCGTGCGCCCCGAGTGCCTCGACCCCTCCTACCCGGACACCGCCCCCGGCCCCGACAGCTACACCGGCGCGCTGCAGTGCGGCGTCTACCGCCCCACCAACGTCATCAGCATCAGCTACGGCGGCGGCGAGGCCGACCTGCCCGCCGCCTACTGGCGCCGCCAGTGCGCCGAGATCCTCAAGCTGGGCCTGCAGGGCGTCACCGTCGTCATCTCCGCCGGCGACAACGGCGTCGCCTCCTTTCCCGGCGACGGCGGCCACAAGAACGGCTGCGCCGGCGACGCCGGCAACATTTTCCTGCCCTCCTCGCAGGCCACCTGTCCCTATGTGCTGGCCGTCGGCTCTACCGAGTTCAACCTGGCCGCCTCGGCCGTGTCTGCCAACGGCAGCAGCAGCAGCAGCAGCGGCAACACCGGCGCGCTGACCGAGGCCGCCACCTCGCGCTTCCCCTCGGGCGGCGGCTTCAGCAACGTCTTTGCCATGCCGGCGTACCAGGTCGCGGCCGTGGACGGGTACTTTGCGCAGACGGGCAGCCAGCTGGGCTTCTCCGGCTACGCCACGCCCGGCGACCGCAACTTTAGCAGCGCCGGCACCGGCGTCTTCCACCGCGGCGGCCGCGGCTACCCCGACGTGGCCGCGCTCGGCGACCACTACGTCGTGCGCCTCAACGGCGCCTGGAGCACCATTGGCGGCACGTCGCTGGCCGCGCCCATCTGGGCCAGCGTGCTGACGCTCGTCAACGAGGACCGCCTGGCGGCCGGCCGCCGGCCGCTCGGTTTTATCAACCCGGTGCTGTACATGCACCCCGAGGTCTTTAACGACATCACCACCGGCTCCAACCCGGGCTGCCACAGCCCCGGCTTCCTCGCCGCCAAGGGCTGGGACCCCGTCACCGGTCTGGGCTCGCCCAACTACCCCAAGCTGCAGGCGCTGCTGACGGAGCTGCCATAAGGGGTAGAGGTTTTGATGCTTTCTTTTTTTGAATTTTTTCACTTTTTTTTTTTTTTCTTGGCTTGATTTGTCTCGTATCTAGAGTGGCAGTTGCCCTAATATAAACTTGTAGCAACGCTGCAGCTATGCCCCCCGTTGCCGCTTCGTGGCCCGCACCCACATGTCCTTTTGCAGGAAGAGATTGTGGTTGACCGAGCTGACCGGCCGCAGCGGGTTGACCAGCTGCCAGTCAAAGTGGCGGAGGAGCTGCGAGTCAGTGTGTGTTTGATAAAAAAATGGAAAAAAAAAAAAAAAAAAAAAAAACCCACCTCTGGAATGACCTTGCTGAGCTCGAGAAAGGCGAGCGACTTGCCGGCACAGGCCCAGCGGCCGTAGCCAAAGATGAGCTCGAGTGTTTGGCGCATGGCGTGGGGGTCCAAGTGGTCGGGCGACAGGTCAGGGCTGTCGCCGTCGCCGTCGCCGTCGCCTTCGAGCCAGCGCTCTGGCCGGAAGACGTCGACGTCGGCGCCAAAGACGTCGGTGCGCCGGGTGAGGGCCCAGATGCTGGGGGCGATGCGGGTGCCGCCGGGCACGAAGCGGCCGTCGGGCAGGGTGTCGCCCTGGGGCGGCACCTCCTTGAACGGCAGGCCGACAAAGGGCGGGTGCATGCGCAGGCCCTCGTAGATGACGGCCTGCAGGTAGGGCAGGTCCTGGGCAGCGGCGGCGCGCACAATGGAGGCCAGGTCGGCGGCGGTGTAGGCGGCGGCGTCGGTGCTGGCGAAGCAGGGCCGCGGTTCGGGCGGCGGAAAGGCGGCGTCGACCTCGGCCTGCAGACGGCGGTAGACGCGCGGCGTGGTGATGACGTAGAAGAGGGTCATGCGGATGGCCGTGGCCGTGGTATCGGAACCGGCGATGATCTGGAAGAGGGCCTCGGTCTCGCACTCGCGCTGGTTGAGGCCGTTGCGGACAAAGGAGCCCTGGGGGGGTGTGAGCGAGAGAGCGAGAATGAGAGAGGGGGGGGGGAGAGGGGAGAGGGTGAGAGAGAGGGGGAAACAGCGAGAGCTAAAGATGAGGTAGAGAGAGAGACAGCGAGAGCGAGTAAGATGGGTAGAGAGAGAGACAGCGAGAGCGAGAAAGATGAGGTAGGAGACAGCGAGACAGAAGACTCACAAGCATATCTTTGCGGTCCTTGGCTTCAGGCCCGAAGCGCTCCGAAACAATGTCGCGGGCCACACTATCCGTCAGCAACGAACCTCACTTCTCCCCCCTCAAGAGAAAGAGTGCTCACGCCATCAGGCGGCCAATGCCCTTTTGGTCGGTCAGCTTGGGCCCGGCCAGGCGCAGGACGAGCGGCGAGGCGACGATGCGGGCGAGGGCGGGGATCTCGCCGCACATCTGCATGACGGGGGCGATGTCGGCGATGCCCTGCAGGTAGGCGTAGACGTCCTCCTCGCGGGCGAGAAAGCCAAAGGGGCGGCCAAAGGCGACGTTGGTGATGGAGTCGAGGGTGAAGAACTGGGCGAGGCGGGCGAGGTCGAGGTGGCGCCGGGGCGCGACGTAGCGGGTGGCGACGACGGCGACCAGCTGGGCCAGCATGGCGTCGACCTCGGCCTCGAGGGCCGGGTTCTCGCGGCCGGCGTAGCCGCTGGCGGTGCGGGCCTTGAGGCGGTCGTGGGCGGCGTCGTCGCGCAGGCTGAACATGCTGTGCTCGTAGGGATCGAGGCGGTTGGGGTCGTACCAGGACGAGCGCCGGTACTGCGGCGTGCGCGTGGCCGACAGCCGGCGGATCAGGGCCGGGTCGCTGGTGATGAGCTCGCCGGGGCCGATGCGAGCCACGGCGCCGTAGCGCAGCGTCGCCTCGCGGTAGTAGATCTCCCACATGCGGCCGCTGAGCGCCGCCCGCGCCATCCACGCGTAGGAAAAGGCCGCCAGCCGCGGGCCCGCAAACACACGCAGCCGCCGTGCCGCCAGCACGGCCGTGACGGCGTAGTAGGCGACGGCGACGGCGGCGGCCAGCCCGGCGAGGGCCGGAAGGCCGAGGCCGGAGGCCGGGATGAGGGCCGGGAAGCCGAGGAGGGCCATGGAAACCGCGATAGATACGAGAAAAGAGAACAAGAAGACAAGAAAAGATGACAAGAAAAAAGAAACCAAAATGACAGAAAAGAGAGACGGAAAAGAGAGACGAAACGGCAAGAGACGAGAATGGTATCGAGAGAGTGCACCCGATGCAGCAGATCAGGGCTCAGGCACTCAGCCAACCAGACGTCTGCAGGGAAATGATGAGTAACGTGGCCACGGCCGCGACGGATGCACCTTCCCGTCGCACCGTTGCGCCTTCCCAGCCCAGCCACCCCGCACGCTGCGTTTAGCCGCCGGCGAAGTGGAGGAGGCATCCCTCCGCCAGACAGCACGGAACACGTGAGCGCAGAGAGCACGCACACAATGGGCGCGTTGAAAAACGTTGGACGCGGCTGCACCTCGCCGGAAGAGGCATGGCAAGCCGGCGCTAGACCGGAGTCGCAGACAAAGAGAACGAAGCGGACAGGGCAGCAGCGATAAGGGATCGAGAAGGGGAAAGCAGAGAGCGAGGAGAGACAGATCAAGTGGGCGAAAGGCGAGAAAGAAGCAAAGGGCGAGGCGAGAAAGAAAGCAGAGGCGAGAGGCGAGAAAGCAAACAAGCAGAGGGCGAGGCGAGACAGATCAAGCGGGCGAGAGCAGAGATGTGGCTACTCCAGACACAACAGCCAGACACAACAGCCAGACACAACAGCAAGAACACAGATTGCAACCCAGATCAGCAAGACAAGACAGCAACAAGACAGCAACAAGACAGCAAGACAGGACAGCAAGGACAGCCTAGTCGGCCCATGACATCTTGGCGCGTACAACTTTGAACAGCCCTGCACCCGGTCCGGCCAGCGTGGCCCGGAGCTTGCGGAGGCGCCGGGTGCTGCGCGACGAGGCCACCTTGGCGCTGGAAGTAGCCTCGACGAGAACTCCTCGAAAGTCTCGAAAGTCTCCTCGACAGGCTTTAAGAGCATACAAAACATGCATCACACAGTGAGTGTCCCGTTCTTTGTCTTGGCTCTTCTGGCTGCTGTCCCTGATGCGAGACAAAGAACGGCCCCCTCGGACCCCGGCTCGCCCGTTGGCTGTCCGCATCCGTCATGCTTCGGTCAAAGACGGCCCTGGCGAGCTCGTTCTGGCGAGACTATTGACCATGGCCTCCCTGCGTCTGCCGCTTTCGGCTAAGCAGCGGCCGGCACCCATATAAAGCCTCGGCCGGTCCAGCATCTGCTGCCATTCACTGCAGTAATCAGTTCACTGCCGGATCCACGCTTGTTCACTGCAGTATCGACGCTTCAATCACTGCAATCGTTCACTGTGTACTATTCATTGTACTATTCACTGTACTATTCACTGTACTATTCACTACTATTCACTCCCATGGCTCCCCGCAGGCAGAGACCGGCGGACCCTCCGCCCGAGGCCGTTCCGGCCAAGAGGGTCCGCCAGCCCAGCAGACTGGCCTTGGAAGCCGCCGCCAACCGGAGGGCCGAGGAAGCTCTGCGCGCAAGCAGAAAAACGCGTTCCAAAGGTTCTCGACCTGCTTCCGCAACACCGGCGGCAGCGGCAGCGGCATCCCCGGCAGCAGTGACAGCCCCGGCCCGGACTCGGGCAAGAACCCGGAGAACCCCGGCAGCCCGGGCCCCGACCGCTCCCGAAGCAACTCCCGAAGCAGCTCCCGAGGCCGTTCAGGCGGCTCCCAAAGTGGCCTCTCCGACACCTCCTGCGCGAGCTCGTGCGAGGGCTCAGAGAACCCCTCCAGAGGCCACGGCCCCCCCGGCTTCTGCGCCCCCTACCAGACAAATCGGAACGCCCACTCCTGCACCCGCGACACCACAGCCCCAACGATCCAGAAGAGCCCGCTCAGCGCGCCCCAGGGACGGCACATACCGCGACGACGGCGGTGACGACGACGACGACGACGACGACGACGACGAGATTGTGCGTCGCGCCTCTCCCGCGCGCCCTGCTGTCCGCCGCCACCACCGGCACCGGGACAGTACCTTTCGCCCAGATAGAGACGCGGACGACGACGACGACGACGACGACGACGACGGCGGCGGCGGCGGCACATCATCTCGCGGCCGAAGGAGCCGCCGTACCACCCCTCGGCCCGCAACCATGGCGGTCCGCCCGGCCCGTCCTCGAGCTCCCTCGGCGCCGGTTCAGCGGCCTGAAGGGGGCGCGCCGCCTCCGGCCCGGAACGTATTTTCTGATCGGGTGAGGTCGGCCCGGAATGTCACTCCTGGCCGTGTTCGCCCGGCGGCTCCGGCGGCACTCCCGGTCGTCCCAGCGCCTCCGGTTCCTCCCACTACAGATCCGGCTGCGTCTCCTCCGGCTCCTCCTGCTCCCCCGGCCCCTCCGGCTTCCCCGGCCCCTCCAACTCCTCCGGCCCCTCCGGCTCAACCTGCCCCTCCTGCTCATCAAACCCCCCCGGCCCCTCCGACACTGGCTGCACCCCCCCCTACAATGGCCCCTGCAAGCCGTGGCAACGAACGGCCGCCATACCGGAACACGCAAGAGGCCCTGGCCGAGGCCGCTGACGACTACCACCAAGCCAACGAGTACTTTGCCTGGGAGCAGCGCAACCAGCGACGCGCTCCGGCCGTCTTGCCCGCCGACGCCGCCATCCCGGCCGCGGCCTTCCCCGTGGTGGCCCCGGACTACCAGGACGACCTGTCCCGTCCGCGGCGGCCCCAACCGGACGATCTCGTCGTCGACAGAAACGGCCAGTACGTCCGCCTCTCTGCGGTCCCCTCTCTGCCGGACCCCCGGCCACAGCCTCTTCCTGCTGTTGCTGCCGCTGCCGCCGTCCCGTCACCACTACAGCTACAGCCCAGGATCGTGCCCGCTGCCCAAGTCCTCAGCGCCCACCATCCCGTGCAGGACCTCATGGCAGCCAACCGCCGGGCCTTTACAGAGCGCGTACGCAACCGGGCACAGGCACGGGAAGCTGCCGCCGCCGTCGCCGCCGCCGCCGCCGCCGCAGAAGCAGCAGAAGCAGCAGCTGCCGCAGAAACAGCAGCGACGGCAGAAGACGATAACAGTGCCCGGAGGAAGCGCGTGCGGCTCGATCTGCCTCTCCAGAGCGGCGATGACATACCACCGCAGTTTGCAGCAGCAGAAGCAACAGCAGCAGCTACAACTACGACTACGACTACGGCAGCCGCAGCCGCAGCCGCATCCACACCACCCCCTGCTTCTCAAGGTGAGTGCTGGCACCCAGAGCCTCTTGAGCACTTCCCCACGCCCGACTCCGGCGAAGGAGGCTCCGGCGACGAGAGCCCGCTCACCTGGGGAAGCGACGATAGCGAGGAAGAGGGCAATCCGTTGACCTTCCTGCAGTGAGCCGGCCGCATCTTCCGCCGCCGGGCGACCTGCTCCGCCACAGCTACAGCTACGGCGTCTTCCAGACCGGCGACACGCCCAGCCGCCGCAGCCCGAAAACCAGCGATTGGCTGCTTCCCCCGATCAGCGACCCGCCAGTGTCCCCCGTCCGCGCGCCTGAAGCGTTTATGGTGGCCGATGATGAATGGGAGGGGGTGATGGGGGTAGCTGGGGGAGAGGAGGAGGAGGAGGAGGAGGAGGAGGAGGAGGTGCTGGAGGTAGCAAAGGAGGACGAGACGGAGTTGAATGAAGAGGATGGGTTGGACGAAGAGGAGGATCTAGCGTTGGAAAAGGTGGAGTTGGACGAAGAGGACCTAGAAGAGGCATTGGAAGAGGAGGATCTCGAGACGTTGGAAGAGGAGGTGGAAATGGACAGAGTGGGCGGAGAGGACCATGTGGGCGGAGAGGACAGAGTGGGCGAGGAGGACCATGTGGACGACAACGTGGTCAGAGACCAAGTGGATGAAGACTTTGCTGTCAGTGCCACGGTTCCCGGCGTGGACTGGGGCCCGCCCTGGGGCCCGCGGCAGGACCCCGTGCCGCCCATGCCCAAGAGGTCCTTGTCCGTCCGGCGTGCGCAGCAAGAGGCCGAGAGGGCGGGCGGCGAGCCGGGGCCGGTCCCGGAACCGGAGCCGGAGCCGGAGCCGGAGCCGAAGTCGGAGCCGAAGCCCTCCGGGCGGCGGCTTTGCTCCATGACGGCCTTGGTCGAATCGGTCTGCGACATTGTCGGCTGCGAATACTGCTTCAGCGAGAGGTGCACGTGCAGCTGCCACCAATAGGAGAGGCTGCGAGAGCAGGTTAAAGTCAGTGTGCAGTATGTGTTTTTCAAAAAAATGTTGTTCTCTTGGTTCTTTCCCATGATTAGCCACCGTTTTTCAACCAATCATATTTTCACCGTGCGTCTTTCAGTGCTCTTTGTCCCAACAAAACGCTCGTCCTTTGCTTCTTTCATCATCTTTTCTCCTTGTTTCATCTTTGTCTTTCAAGCCTGGTCCCGCCATTGTTCAGAGAACAAGGCAGCATGCTGCTCGCATGCTTCGCCGGCAGCATAAATATGCGTCTTGCGACCACCGCGTCGGCGCGGCCGTAAGCTTCCACAAATCTTGAGCATCTTTTCGGTCTGCACAACATGTCCAGCCATCCGTCTCCGACCCACCCCACGACCAGCACCATGTCGACGATCGCTCCCACGGCCCGCCCGTTGGAGACCCGTGGCCAGGGCCAGAATGCCGCCGGGCGGCCCGTGCCGGGCGGCCAGAACGCTGCCGGGCAGCCCGAGTCGGCCGACCAGAGCACCCCCCAACCCATGAGTCTCCGCGAGAGACGGCGGAGGACGAGGGCACAGAGGGCCGCAGCGGCGAGGGCGGCGAGAGCGGCGGGCGCGGCCACGGCACCCCCACCCGCCACAGAGCCGAGACAGCGACCTCTGGCGCGGCTTGTCCCGCTGGGCGAGGAGGCCGGAGACCCGCCGATATCGCCGCCCGACGCGGTCCGGGCGGCGCTGCCGCGCTTCGACCTCTGCGGGCCGCACAACTGCTGGCTCCACGACGCCAAGCGGACGGCGGCGGCGGCGGCGGCGGCGGCTGCCGTGCCGCCGTGCCGCGACTGCGGCACGGCCATCGGGCCGGGCTCGCTGCACGCGCTGGGCTGCGGCCACGTGCTGTGCCGGGCCTGTCTGGTGCAGTATGTGGGCCGCATCCTGCAGCGCGTGCGCACCAACTCGCTCGAGATCCTGGCCCTGCGCACGGCGCACTTTTTCGGCCGGCAGGCGGCCGAGGCCCGCTTCAGGTGCCTGCTGCCGCGGCCGGGGCCGGGCCCGGGACTGGGGCCGGGACCGGGGCCGGGGCGGGCCCGCGAGGACCGCTTCAGCTACCTCGCCCTGGCCCTGCGCGCCGCCGGCTTCTTCTGCTGCGACCGGCCTGCCCGGCCGGACCTCTTCCTCTACTGCCTGCCGCGCGACCTCGCCGTCGAGCTCTGGTTCTTCACCGAGAGCCTGCACTGGCCGCCCGGCACCCGGCACGCCTACTGCGCCTGGCCCGACTGCCGCCGCCGCCTGATGCCGGCCAGCTGCCATGAGCGCAACCTCTACACCGTCTACTCCTGCATCGCCTGCGGGGGGAACACCATGCTGGTGGGCAGCAGCCAGTTTCCAGCCCGGTGAGTCGCGTGGGCATCTTTCGTCGTCTTTCGCCGTCGTCTTGCGTGTCGTCTTTCGTCGTCTTTGGCCTTGTTTTGGTTCCTTTTCTTTTTTTCTGCATTAGACCGCCAGACCGGCGGAAAATCTTAATCAAATTTCCTCACCGTAAATGTGCCAGACCAAAGCATCGCGATGCAAACGTTGTAAATGCGAATTGCGACGTAAAGAAATTGACAAGTAAGATGAGAAAGGGGGGGTCAGCCTGATAGGGCAGGCGCGATGGGGGCTTATCAGCATTGGGCGATCTGGCGACAACAAGCTTTTCTTCTCCGTGACCTCCACCAACCTCTCTTCTGTTCCCATCGGGTCTCCTCCACCTCGTACCTTTTCAGCCTGCCTCCTCCCTCCCCCGGCTATCCCCCCCCCCTTCCCCCCTCTCATCCGCGTGGCAAAGAGCTTGGGCCATGCCAGGCAACCCCGGAAAGACCGTCCCAGCGGCCCAGCCAGAACCTTTTCGGGCCTTTTTGGGGGCTGAGCTGCTGCCCTGGCCGCTGCACGCGAGATCGACCATTGACCGCAGCAGGCTATCTTTACTGTCCATCTGCTGGGTGAGCAGAATGGGCGGAGAGAGGCCCGTACCCTACGGAATACTAGGAGAAGCATAAAGTATATAAAGAGGACCGACTTACGACTAGACATGGGTGGATTGCCAAGGTCGCCGAACCGAGAAAATAGAATAGTCTGCGCATATTTACGGGATACGGAGTCCCATCCTCCCCACATCGGCGTCTGTTCTGGGGGGGGGGGGGGATCAATCTCGATAAAGTCGGCGTCTGTCCTTTCCGTGCCCTCTCACCTCTTGCCGGATTTATTCACCGGTGCTTCAGCGATCCTTTTCGTGTCCTCCTTTCCCTCCTCCTCTCGTGCCCTCGCCCAGCCATCTCGCCACCACGATATCGACGGACAGCACACTGTTCGCAACGACGGACAGCATACGATCTGCGACCGAGGTGCAACGACCGACAGCGCACGGTCTGCGACGGGGAGCCGACAGCGCACGATCGGCGACCAAAGAGCAACGACCGACAGCGCACAATCGGCGACCAGAGAGCAACGACCGACAGCGCACAATCGGCGACCAAAGAGCAACGACCGACAGCGCACGATCGGTGACCGAAGAGCAACGACGGACTGCGCCCTGATCTGCGACCGAGGTGCAGCGACCGAAGTGCAGCGACCGAGCATAATGCGCAACGGCGGAAGCAACAGCAGCATCGGCTTCGGCAGCTTCTGCGCCACGACCTTTTCCAGCGCAGAACCTTTTCCGAGGCACAAGTTCGTACTCCCCTCCCCTTTCTGCGAGACGGCAACGGCTGCCTTTGGGCGAGTTTCTTGTTTGCTTACGCGACGACCTTGGCAGGAGTGCTGGGCCACCAGAGACACACGTCGGCGCTCCACCCATGCCGCTCTCACGATCGCCACCGCTGCCGCCACCGCCGCACGTCCAGAGCGAGGCAAAAACACAGCGAATGCAGCAAGCGGCGGCGGCAGCGGCGGCGGCGGCGGCGGCAGCACCGGCGCGAGTCCAAACACTCCCCCAAGGGCCCTCTGTCGTCACGTTTCCCCTGCGGCACCGCCTGCGCGCCACCAGAGCCAGCGTGCCCAAGGTGCGCACAGGCTGTAGAACATGTACGTGTCTTCCCAGCTCAGGCGGGGGGGGGGGGGGGGGGGACGGACGTCTTGAAACTGGAGAGGCTAACACTTTCAGGCAAGTAAGTGTCTTGACGCACAGGGTGACGTGAGACACGACGCGACGCTGACCGAGTCAGAAAACGACACGTAAAGTGCGACGAGACGAGGCCGTCGTGCTTGCGCTGCGTCAAACTCCAGGGATTCTGCGATGGCTACGACTTTGCACCCCCGGCCGCGGCTGCGGCCGCGGCCGCTTTGCCCGAGACCACCGAGAAGAGCACCAACCCCGGCAAGCCGGCGCGTTCGCCAAAATCCCACGCGGCCCGCCAGAAAACCGCCACGCCCAGCTCTCTGGCCGGTTCGACAGCGGCCTCCTCCCCGAGCAGCAGCAGCAGCAGCAGCAACAATAACGACAACAACAGCAGCAGCAGCAGCAGCAGCAGCAGCAGCAACAACAACAACAGCAACAGCAACAGCAACAACAACAGCAACAGCAACAACAACAACAGCACGGCGGCGGCGTCGTTGGCTGTGGAAAAGGTGGGCGGCTACCCGGTGCAGCGCCGCGCCACCGTTACCGCCGCCACCGTTACCGCCGCCACCGCCACCGCCACCGCCTCGACAGGCCCAGTGAGCATCCTGCAGGAGCCGACCAACGGCATGTTTGCCAACCAGCACGAAAAGTTATACTTTGACTGGTGGCTGTCCCTCGCTCCCAACCTGGGCGGCGGCTGGTTCGAGCTGCCGCTCTGGACCAGCACCATCCCCCAGGTCTGCCGCGACGAGCCCGCCATCCGCTACGCCGTGCTGGCCGTGGGCGCCATGGCCCAGGCCATGTCGCCGGCGCTGCTGGGAAAGTCGTACCACCACGTCTTTGCCACCTCGGACGCCATCCCGCACTACCGAAAGGCCCTCGAATACCACAACCGCGCCATCCAGGCCCTCAACACCACCTACGGACACTCTTCTTCGTCTTCCTCGTCTTCCTCTTCCTCTTCTTCGCCTTCCTCGCTGGCCGGCGGCACCTATACCGGCAAGGGCGTGCGCCCTGCCCTCCTGGCCTGCCTGCTGTTTGTGTGCCTGCAGACGCTGCAGGGCGACCGGGAGGCCGCGCTGGCGCACATCAAGCACGGCCTGCGCATTGTGGACCAGTTCCTTGCCAGCAACGCGATGAAGTCGGTGAACGACACGGCGCGCGGAAAGGCGGGGGAGGGGCGGAGGCCGGGGGCGGCTGCGTCTGCGTCTGCGGCTGCGGCTGCGGCTGCGGCTACCTCTGCCACTACGACTGCGACTGCGACGGCCACGGCCACCGCAGCCGCGGCAGGACACGATACACCAGCCGATGGCAACCCCTTGGCGCACCTGCGCATCCTGCCGGCGACGTCGCCGGACCCGTACGTGCTGGAGGACGAGATCCTGCAAATGTTCCGGCGCCTCGACTTCCAGAGCTGGTCGCTGGGCATGTTCCACATGCGGCGGACGCTCTCGGACGAGATCCACTTCGGGGCGCTCGACTCGCTGGACCTGTCGGCCATGCCGGCCCGGTTCGACAACATGGAAGAGGCGCGCGTGTGGTGGGACCTGGTGCAGCACTGGACGCTGCAGTTCCCGCGGTACATGGTGGCGGCGCTGCAGCAGTACACTGCGGCGCACCCCGAGGCCGTGGACAAGGCCATGGCGGCCGGCCACCTGCTGGATCTGTACGACGTGCCCAACGCGCGCGAGATCCAGCAGACATACATGCGGTACCTGGACCTGTGGAAGCGCGCGTTTGTGCCGCTCTACGACATGGCGCGGGTGCGCCGCAACGGCGCGGACGAGCGGCCGTACCTGCGCGCGCTCAGCCTGCAGATGCAGTTTATCCTGGCGCGCATCAACATCTGGACCTGCGTCTACTCGGACTACGAGGCGCTGTACCAGGTGACGCCGCAGTTCCGCGAGCTGAACCGGCTCTCGGCCATCCTGCTGCCCAAGCAGCCGCGGGCCGAGGCCCCCTTTGGCTTCTCCGGCGGGCCCTGTTTCCGCGGCGGCGGCGGCGGCGGCGAGCTCTTCACGCTCGACAACGGGCCGACCATGGCCCTGTTTGTCGTCGCCTGCAAGTGCCGCGTCGAGGAGGTGCGCGAGGAGGCCATGCGCCTGCTGGCCGCCTACCCGCGGCGCGACGGCTTCTGGGACAGCAAGGTGCTGCACGCCATTGCCCGATGGAACCGCTCGGTCGAGGTGGAGAACGAGAAGCACGGCACCTACTACGAGCAGTACGTTTTTTTTTCTTTTTTCTTTTTTTTTCTTTCTTTTTTCTTTCTTTTCTTTCTTTTTTTCTTTTTTTTTCTTTCTTTTTTCTTTCTTTTTTTTTCTTTTTTCTGTTCTTTTTTCTTTCTTTTTTCTTTCTTTTTTTTTCTTTTTTTTCTTTTTCTTTCTTTTTCTTCTTCTCTGACAGACAGGTGGTTCCGGCTGCGACAGCGCGAGGCCGAGTTTGACGAGACCAAGCCGCAGGTGGTCATGTCGGCGCTGGTCAAGAATGAAAAGACGGGCAGGTTTGAGAGGAAAGGCGACGTCGTGCGGTGGGACTGAGGCTTGCATGGACCGGAGTAGCTGGAGCAGAGGGCATCACACGATCACACAGGATAGACGGATGGCACTTCACAGTTGAAAATTGTAAAAATATATACATTGTACTTGTACACGTGTGTGGCGTCCGCACAGCCAGCACAGCCACAGCGGGGCGCACGCGTCGCGATTTACGATTTCGTGGAGGGGGGGGGGGAGCTTCACGTCTTGTACTCTTGCACCCTGCACGCACTCTGCCTCTGCACTCTCACAATGGCCCTTCCGCTGCCGGCGGGCCTGACGCCGGCCGAGGTGGCCTTTGTGTGCGAAATGGAGCTGGTCACTGTGGTTCCGCGGCAGCGGCTGGAACCGATTCGGCTTCTGGGGGTGAGTGAACCTTTATTTGATCTGAGCAGGTCGAGTTTGGAGGGATAAATGCGGATGGGATTAACGGCCATGGGCCGACTCGGAGCGGTCCGGTCTGGTGCTGACAGCCAGGGCGACACGCCGAGCCTGCGGCCGCCGCACCGGGCGGTGCTGCCGTTGTGGCTGGCGCTGCTGCTGAAGCGGCAGCGCCGGGCCAACATTGTGGCGCCGCCGTGGCTACACCCGGCCAGCCTGCAGGAGCTGGTGGTGCTGGAGACGCGCGGCGTCGAGGGGGTGCTGGACCTGTCGGCGGGGGCGGGGGCGGCGGGAGCGGCCTCGGACTTTGTGCCGTTTAGCAGCCCGCCGCCGCCGGCGCCGGCGCGGGCGGACAGGCGGGGGACGGTGCGGAACGACAGGGGCAGCAGCAGCGGCGGCCGGGCGGTGGCGCTGTCGCCGCCGTTTTTGGCGTCGTGCACGGCCGACAGCCCGGTGGGCCACCTGCCGTACCACTGGTTCGAGGTGGCGGAGATTTTGGTGGCGCACGCGCCCGACGACCTGCCGGCGCCCGTGGGCGAGGTGCGCGCGCTGCTGCGCGACCTGGCCGAGGCGCGCGCGGCCAAGGCGCGGGCGCTGACGGCGCGCAACGCGCTGGCGCCGGCCGTGCTCAGCGTGCGCGGCATCGGCGCCATGGAGCTGGCCGAGTCGCGGCGGCTGTGGGCGGCCGTGCACGACGGCGCGCGCCGGCTCGGCGCCGCCACCGAGGCCAGCCGGCGCGACGAGGAGGCGGCGTACGGCGGCGGCGGCGGCAGCGGCGGCGGCGGCGACGACCGCGACCGCGGCGGCTACGACGACTACGACGACGACGATGACGACGACGGGATGCTGTGAGCAACACGACTGCGCTCACACCCATGCCGGGCCGTCCGTGCGGCACAGCACGCGGCCACAGTGCGGACCAGCGTCGACAGCGGCAGCGTGGGCGCTCTGGGCGAACCTTGTACGCCCCGAGCCCGGCCGAGATTAGAGTTCAAATGACGAGGCGTATGATGCAAAGGTTCGAGCACGGTTCGAGCAGGTTTGAGCAAGGTCCGAGCAAGATCCGGATCAAGGTTCGAGCAAGGTTCGGGCCAAGTTCGAGAACGCCACTTATACCCCGGGTTTTGTTGCAGACAGCTGTACCTCTAATCAACACCTTTTATCGACAAGAATCAACATACCAGAGAGCCGACATCCTGACATCTTTGCAACACAACTACTCGACTCATCATGGGCCCACACTACCAGACGGCCGGCCCCGAGGCCTGCGAGGCACACGCGGCCCGTCCGCTCTCGGTGCTCTCGGCGGTGTTTCTGGTGCTGAACCGGATGATTGGCTGCGGAAGTAGGTTGCGAGTGTCGCGCGTGCGCCTCCCGTGGGGGGGGGGGGGGGATTTCCAGCTGACAAGGCAGTCTACTCGGTGCCGACCATGGTCTTTGCCGCGACGGGCGGCTCGATTGGCGGCAGCATGGCGCTGTGGCTGGCGGGCGGGCTGATGGCGCTGGGCGGCGCGCACGTCTTTGTGGCCTTTGGCCGGGCGCTGCCGGGCGCGGGCGCGGGCGGGGAGCGGCACTATGCGGAGCGGGTGTTCCGGCGGCCGCGGGGGCTGGCGGGCTGCGTGGTGGGCGCGCAGGTGCTGCTGCTGGGCGTTTCGGCGGCCAATGCGCTGGCCTCTGGGCGGAATGTGGTGTACTTGAGCCGAGGGGGGGGGAGTGTGTTGGGCGGCGGCGGCGGCGGCGACAACGGCAACGACCCGGACGCCTGGGTGCTGGGGCCCGGCTCGCTGAGCGCGCGCCTGATCGGGGCCGGCTGCGTGTGCGGCGTGGCGCTGCTGCACAGCGTGGGCGGGCGGGTGGGCGGCGGGCTGATGAACGTGCTGGGGGCGCTCAAGGTGGGCGTGCTGCTGTTTGTGGGGGCGACGGGCTACGCGGTGCTGGTGTTTGGGCGCAACGTGCCGCTGGGCGCGGCGGCGGCGGGCTGGGAGGGCGAGCCGGCGGTGCGTCTGGGGCCGCCGGTGGGGCTGAGGAGCTCGGCGGCCGGGACGGCGTCGGCGGCCGGGACGGCATCGGCAGCATCGGCATCCGGGACGGCAACAGCCGACACCTACGCCTGCGCGGCGGCGCTGCTGCAGGTTCTCTACTGCTACCGCGGCTGGGAAAACGCAAACTACGTGCTGCCGGAGCTGCGGCACCGGCGGCCGGCGCTGGTGGCGGCGGCCGGGCTGTCGGTGCTGGTGTGCACGTCGCTGTACTGCCTGGCCAACCTGGCCTTTTTCGCCGTGATCCCGGCGGCCGAGCTGCTGCGCGCGGCCGGCGGCGGCGGCGGAGACGGAAACGACGTCCTCGTGGCCAGCCTCTTCTTCCAGCACCTGTGGCGCGGCACCGGCACCGGAACCGGAACCGGCGGCGGCGTCATGGGCGTGGTCGGCCCGTGGGCGGTGCGGCTGATGCCGGCGGCGGCGGCGCTCAGCAGCCTCGGCAGCATCATGGCGACCAGCTACACGCACGCGCGCTTCTGCCTGCAGCTGGCGCGCGACGGCCTGCTGCCGTGCAGCGAGGCCTGGCTGCCGACGGACCCGCGGCGGATCCCGACCAAAGCGGTAGGTTTTTTCTTTCTTCTTTTTTTCTTCTTTTCCTTTTTTTTCTCTTTCTTTGTTCTTCTTCTTCTTCTCTTCTTCTTCTCTTCTTCTTCTCTTCTCTAACTCGCAGTTTGCCGTCCATGCCGCCACCACGGTGGCCGTGCTGCTGGTGCCGCACCTCGGTGGCAGCTACAGCTTCTTGATCAACGTGTAAGTTGGAGTTTGGATGCTTGCGATCGGGATGCTGACGTCCAGATCCGCCTATCCGACGACGCTGGTGCACGCGGCGGTGGCGGCCGGCCTGCTGTATCTGCACGCGAACCGGGCGCGCGAGGGCTGGGGCCCGGTGCCGTGGTGGGCGTGGGCGGCGCTGCCGCTGGTCGCCATGGTGGTGCTCGGCAACGTCTATGTGGCCGCCGTGCTGGCGCTGTGGCGGCCGGGCCCGGGCTGGCCGGCCGGCGCCGGCCCGGCGCCGGCCGTGGTGCCGGTCCTGGGCGCGGCGGCGCTGCTGCTGGGCGGCGCGTACTGGCTGTGCGTGCGGCGGCGGCTGCCGGCAGAGCGCGGCTGGCGCGACGACGCCGTCGAGATGGGCCTTTACCGACGCGTGCTGTGATGGCAGGATGTTGAGGAAGTTATGGGAGAGTGGAGATGGTAAGGGATGTTGATGATAGTGATATTATGGTAGTGGATGTTATGGTAGTATGTTGATGGTAGTGGATTGAGTGGAGTGGATGTATGGAGTGGATGCATGGAGTATTGAAGACATACAGATCCTTTATCAGGATTTCAATGCATGAAAATCATGTTATCGGCCTCCACAGATGCCGGTCAGATCATAACCAGATGCTTTGGCAGGCGGATGTCTCGGGCTGGGAGCTAGCCGCTGTAATTGCGTGGCGCCGCTGGTAGGTGGATACAATCAAAGTCAGCAGGTTTTAACGTGGAAGCGGTGGGGCGGGCGGGGCTTCATTTCCGCCAGATGGGCGGTGCAGGGGTTCACTATGCATAGATTACGCTCGCCGCCGTTGGACCAGGGCCCCCCTATTCCGGAGGAGGGGGGGGAGGGGCGGCCAGGAGTAGCGAACCTACGGGGCACGGCGTTCTCTCTAGCCTGGCGCAAGGCTGCCCATCGCGCCTGCCCGCGGCGGCCCCGCCAGTTTCAGGTTGGCAAGTTTCCAGCGCCGATCCCAGAAGCATGGAATGGCAAGAGCGAGGCGAGACCTGGCGGCGGCGAGACCACACGAGACCACACGAGGCAGCGACGACGCAGCGACACACGAGATCACACGAGGCAGCGACGACCAGCGACGACCAGCGACGGCCAGCGCTGGCGAGGCAGGCGCGACGCCGGCCCAGACGCAGAGGCCCAGACAGTACGACGCTGCCCGTCTCTGGCTTACAGCACCGTCTGGATCTGCCGCTGCCCCCTTTTGCGCTCCAGTGCGCTCCAGTGCGCTCCATTGCACTCCACTGCGCTCCACCGCGCTGCTGCGATCTAGTTTCGTCTTTCACTCTCGCTTGTTTTTGGCGATCCGGTGGTTTCTTGGAGACGGTGTTCTCGGCCGGACGGCTG
The DNA here is from genome assembly GCA_019925645.1 of Graphilbum cf. rectangulosporium. Lineage (NCBI taxonomy): Eukaryota > Fungi > Ascomycota > Sordariomycetes > Ophiostomatales > Ophiostomataceae > Graphilbum > Graphilbum cf. rectangulosporium. The sequence goes on from JADHKI010000034.1 coordinate 191,687, forward strand.
TCTTTGTGGCTTCGTCTTGTCTGGTCGTCTTAACTTTGTCTTTGTCTTGTCTCGTCTTCATCTGTCTTCGTCTTGTCTCGTCGTCTTCCTCTTTGTCTTCGTCTCGTCTTCGTCTCGTTCCTCTTTGTCTTCTCGTCTTCTCGTCTCGTCTTCTTCGTCTTCGTCTTCTTCTTCGTCGTCTTCATCTCTTCTCGTCTTCATCTCTTCTCGTCTTCATCTCTTCTCGTCCCATCTCTTCTCGTCTTCATCTCCTCTCGTCTTCATCTCTTCTCGTCATTCCTTCTCTTGTTTCCCTCGCTTTCATTCCCTTTGTTGCCGACCAAGATGAACCTCCGCACGCGGATGCTGCAGCTGCTGCGGCCCGTGCTGTACCAGGCGCTGCCGCACGACGACCTCGGCGCCCTGGACGCCGAGAAAGCCGGCGGCCTGGCCGAGACCGGCCCCCCTCCCGGTGGCGGCCGGGCCCGCGGGCTGCGCGGGCTGCTGCTGCTGCTGCCGCTGCTGCTGCTGCGCACACTGCAGCTGGCCTGGCGCCTGGCCACGGCGCCGGGGCGCCTGGCGGCCGCCGGCTTCTGGGCCGTGTGGCCGGCGGTGTACGAGCGCCTGGGCGGCGGCCTGCAGCTGCTGGTGCCGCAGTTTCTGAATCCGCACAGCCGGATGGGGGCCCGGAGGCTGCACCCGTCGGCGTGGTTGGGTAAGCACGTCTGTCTTTGTGTTTGTGTTGTGTTTGTATTTGTGTTGTGTTTGTATTTGTGTTTGTGTTTGTGTTTGTGTTTCTCTTTGTATCCGTCTTCGTCTTCGTCTGCTTTCGTCTGCTTTCATTTACTTTTTACGTCCTCTGCTCATTACGCTTCCGCTCTTTACTTCGCTGACTGACCGCCAGACGGCCTCCGCGGGGTGGCGGCGTTCCTCGTGGTGTGGCACCACGCCAGCCTGATGTGGTTCCCCTGGAGCCTGCACGCCGGCTACGGCAGCGCGCCCGAGAGCCGGCTGTTTGTGCAGCTGCCGCTGGTGCGGCTGCTCCTGTCGGGCCCGCCGCAGGTGGCCGTCTTCTTTGTCATCTCGGGCTACGCGCTCAGCTACAAACCGCTGCGCCTGGCGCGGCAGCGGCGCTTTGCCGAGGCCGGCGATGCCGTCGGCTCCGCCGTCTTCCGCCGCTTCCCGCGCCTCTTTGCCATGCCCGTGGCCGTCAGCTTCGCCGCCATGCTGCTGGCCTACTTTGGCTGCTTCGGCACCGACGGCTGGGCCGGCACCGCCATCCCCCAGCGCCAGCCGCCGCGCTTTGCCTCGCTGGCCGACCAGCTGGCCGACTACGGCCGCCACCTGCTGCGCCTCACCAACCTCATCGCCCGCGACCTCGACCGCGGCCGCTTCTTCATGTACGACCAGAACCTGTGGACCCTGCCCGTCGAGTTTGACTGCTCGCTGCTCATCTTCCTCTGCCACGCCGCCTTTACCCGCCTGCGGTCGCGCGTCCGCATGGGCCTCGTCTTCGGCCTGATGGCCTATGCCCACTACTACCTGTACTGGCGCGAGTATCTCTTTCTGGCCGGCATGTTTCTGTGCGACCTGCACTTTGAGCTGGAGGAGGCGTCCGACGCGGCGCCGCCGGCGGACGCCCCGCGCCCGGACTCGGACCGGGACCCGGAACCGGACACCCTCGCCCCGACTCCGGACGCAAACGCCGCCACCAGAATCACAAAGCTCAAGAACATCAAGAACATCAAGATCTCCGACCCCGTCTGGATCGGCCTCTTCGTCCTCGCCCTCTACGTCCTGTCCATGCCCGAGAGCCGCCACGGCGCCGCCAAGACGCCCGGCTTCCGCACGCTGGCCGCCTGGGCGTCGGAGCGGTACCGCCAGAAGGAGCTGGTCGACCGCTTCTGGATCTCCTTTGCCGCCACCCTGCTCGTCTTTGCCGCCGACCGCTGCCGCACCCTGCAGCGGCCCTTTACCACGGCCGCCACCCAGTACCTCGGCACCATTAGCTACAGCATGTACCTCGTCCACGGCACCGTCCTCTGGACCGTCGGCCACTACCTCGTGCGCGCCTGCACCGGCCTCACCGGCACCGACACCGACACGCGCTACGTCCTGGGCATTGCCCTGACCGCCGCCTGCGTCTGGCCCTGCATCATCTGGGCCGCCGACGTTGCCACGCGCCTGCTCGACGAGCCGGCCGTGCGCTTTGGCCGCTGGCTGTACGACCGCTGGAGCGTTGAGAGCACGTGATTGGGGCATATATGGGAGTTTGGTGTTTTTGGGTCATGTATCACAGGTGATTGTGTATTACAAGCTAAGGTTCATGTTGAGCAGGTTCTTTTCAAGGCAGGTTTTTTCTACAATGCAGATTCTTTTTACAAGGCAAGGTTCGTAGGTGTAACGGGGCCACAAGGTTCGAGTGTACAAGTTGTGACCTTGTGAATTTGTTTCGACACGACGCAACACTGACACGCAACTACTGACACGCAACTACTGACACGCAACTACTGACACGACGCAACACATCAGTCGACTCGTTACAAGTGATACAACTATCAGTATCGACTCAAGCAACCACCATGCGCACTACTGTTCTTGTGGTCTCGGCGATGGCAGCCCATGCGCTGGCCGACGCCGTCCCCGGCCACTGCTCTCCGCACGGCGAGGCCTACCTCACGGCGCCCCTGACGGGTCGTCCCGGCGAGTGCCCGGTGCCGCTGGGTGCGGGCGGCCGGCGCCGGCACCGCTGGCTGCCGCGGCGCGGCGAGTCCAAGGAGGCGCTCCTGGCGGCGCCGGGCGTGCTGGGCGGTGGCGGCGGCGGCGGCGACGGCGACGGCGAGCAGCCGGCGGCCTGGGCGCCGTGGACGCACAAGCCCGTGTGCGGCAACCGCTCGACGCACTGCGTGTTTACGCTGGCGTCGATGGAGGGGGCTGGAGTGGGGCCCGGAGCCGGAGCGGGGCCCGGGCCCGGGCCCGAGGTGGGGCTCGGACCCACAGCACCGGACTTTCACGGCTTTAGCGTCATCACGACGCCGGAAATGGCCGCCTTTGCGCTGCACCCGCGCGAGTTCGCCCTGCACCCGCAGCAGTACGCGCTGTACCCGGGCGTGCGCGCGCCGGTGGGGGCGCCGTACGATTTCGGGGGCACGGGGGCGCTGTCGCCGGCCTATGCGCTGCAGAACCTGTCGCAGCGCGGCCCAGACAGCTCTCGCAAGGGCCTCGGCGCCGTGGCCCGGCGCCACATTGCCGCCGGCGAGCCCGTGCTGGTGGACCGGCCGGCGCTGCTGGCACACTGGAGGGACGGCGACAGCGACAGCGACAGCGACAGCGACAGCGACAGCAACAGCAACACCGGCCTCGGCAGCTGGCACGGCCGCCACGCGCCGGCGGGCCGCGAGATCCCCCCCGCAGACCTGCCCGGGCTGGCGCGCGAGCCGCCGGCGGTGCGGCGGCAGCTGTGGCGCGCGGCCGTCGGCCAGCTGCCGCCGCCGCTGGCCGAGCGCGTGCGCGCGCTGCACGTGCTGCCGCGGTTCGCGCGCGCCGTCGCCGCCGGCACGCTGGCGCGCGAAGAGGCCGTGCTGGCCAGCAACGCCGTCGCCCTCCAGCTCGAGGGCTACCCCTTCAAGGCGCTCTTTGCCGGCGTGGCGGTGAGTGGGCTGCTTCACGGAATCCCTTTCTCGCCAACTCTGACTCCTCGCTGACTCTGACTCCTCGCTAACCCTGACTGCAGAGAATCAACCACGACTGCCGGCCCAAGTGAGTTTCTTCCGGCCCCTCCCGGCCCTGCTCCCGCTGACCTCCTGACCCCAGCCTCGCCGCACACGTCCATGCCGGCCCGCTGCTCTTGGTCGCCACGGCCACGCGCGACATCCTGCCCGGCGAAGAGCTGACGCTCAGCTGTGCGTGTCCCCCTCTTTTGCGTACTGGGCCCTCTTTCCTGTCCTTCCCACGCTCACCCGTAGACATTCCCGACCTCTTGACCTACGACGAGCGCAAGTCCCGCCTGCACGACGGCTTCGGCTTCGCCTGCCAGTGCCGCCTGTGCCGCGCCCCCGCCGCCGACCGCGCCGCCTCCGACGACCGCCGCCGCCGCCTGCGCTCCGCCCGCGCCGCCATGCACCGGGCCCTGGCCGCCGGCGACGACGCGCTGGCGCTGGCGCTCGCGCTCGAGGCGCGCAATCTCTACGTCCAGGAGGGCCTGATGCGCGCCGACGCCGACGCCGACGCCGACGCCGACGCGGGCTCCGGCTCCGGCTCCGGTTCTGGCTCCGACGCCGAGCCCGGCGGCCGGCCGCGCTGCTTCCCCGGCGACCGGCCGTGTGCCGATCCTTTTGGCCCGGCCGGCCTCGCCGACACGCTCGCGCACCTCTACCTCCTCGCCGCCGACAACACCACCGCCGCCGACCGCCACGCCTACTACGAGGCCGCCCTGGCTCAGGTCCGCGCCGCCTTCACCGCCGCGCTGTGGCGCAGCGGCGGCTGGCCGTCTGCCCAGCAGCTCGCCCACATCCACGACCTCCAACACATTCTCGATGCGCTCGAAGACAAGGTGGCCGCGCGCCGCCGCAGCTGGAGAGAGAGGCTGATGTCAAAGCTGATGTACATGGATTAGACTGACAGAACTGGACAGACAGTGACAGGAGACAGTTAAAAGTACAGACAGTCAGTAGACAGTAGACAATCAAAAATACAGACAAAAAAACAATCACCACTCAGCCCAGTCCCGGAATGCCCAACAGGCGCAGGCCGTTCTCCAGCACCTGGCTGGCCGTCTCGTACAGCAGCAGCCGGGCCTTGAGCTGGCCAATCGTCGGCTGCTGCTTCTCAAGGGCGGCGCCCAGGCTCTCGAGAGCCGCCTCCAGGACAGCCACAGACGCCATGCCGGGAGTTTGCACGCGCACGGTGGCGAGGCTGGGGCTTGAGCGTCTTGGATGCACGGCTGTTTCGAGGAAAACGAGATGCAAAAAGAAACGAGATTCAAGATCCAGAAACGCACGAGCTGCGCGGCGGCAAAAGGCGTGCGTCGGTGCGTCGTCTTGTAGCCTGAGATACGCCGTGCTTGAAGACGGCGGCCCATGCTTGGGAGGACGCAGGGCATTGGGTCTTTGGACCGCTGACGCTGACAAGGACGGCTGTTTGGCTCCGTTTGCTCGAGAAAAAAGGGGGATTTGAGGCTCTTGCCCAGCGACCGGCCACCACAGACGGCCCATGGGATGATTGGCTGCGTGCTGTCACACGGTCTGCCTCGCCTGCGAGTCGGCAACAGCGGCCCAACATTGAAGGCCATGTGCATGGCGCCTTCTCTTCGCCGGGGTGCAGACCATGACGTATGTTCCTGCTCAATTGCGACGAGACAGCAGCCGTGAGAAGGAAGCGGCAATGGCTCCTCAGTCGCTCCTGCTAATCAGAGCGCACCACGAGTCTCTCTCTAGTCGCGCCGATTAAGCTTGGGCTTCTCCTGACTCCTGCGCTTTTTTCTAGCATGGTGGCCGGCGCCCGCACTTGACAGACTGATTTGGGAAGGTGCGGGGATGCTTGTGTATGGAGGAAGGAAGCAGAAGGGGTGGGGTGAAGGAAGCTTGGGGAAGGAGGCGGGGAGGGGGGGTGCATCGACATCTCGCCACTGCATCGACGACGGCTCAGCCTCAAGTGTGCCCTATGGGAGACGATGAGCTTGCGTTTAGGGTGGTCAGGCCCTTTTTTTGTGCACAACACGCGGCGGCAGCAGCCGACATCTCTGAGCTCGGCTGCACGGTTGGGTAGCAACGGTGCTTGTTCCAAGATGCACAGCACTGCCACTGAAACGGACAGTTACTGATCAGATACGCGTTTGGCCATCTGACTTCTTGCTGCAGCCGCACTCCACGGCCGGCTCCGGTCCTCGGAAGCTGTAGTCCGGCAGCGGCCGGTGACAAAGGTTGCTTCTGAAAGAGCAGCCGCCTTGTTACCTATTACAAGCCCGCAGGCGTCCTGCTTTGAGGCGAAAAGAGCGGGCCACGTTGGGCTGTGGCCGTCGGCATCGGACTGTGCCATTGGCTCTCGACGTGTGGTTGGTTGGGTCTGCATTGTGCCTTGCGGTTTCCGGTCCTCTGAACGAGGCGTCCTATGAAATGCTGCCGCATGTGACTTGCGGACGCTGCCTTTTTGCGCGACGGAAGCTTGGCTCGTGCAACTCCCGAGACACGACAAGATCATGGGAAGCACTCATGTTCACTTCATTGAGGGGCAGAAATCATGTTGATTTTCCGAGGCAGCAATCATGTTGAGAAACTCGCTAATTCGCTGATGCACCCGCCTTCACACAAAACCCAGACCCATGCCAAGAAATCTCCATGTACAGGCGGAGAACGAAACCATTGACCGACCGCCGCCGTGATATCCCGAAAGACAAAAACCCAGCCCGTGCTTCGTCGTCGTCTAAGCCGTCCCTAAGCCTCGCCAACCTGGAGTGTGCGCCGTCTCCTGCTCATGAGCCATCGCCCTCGATCGGTCCAGGCGTTTTGGTCGTCTTGATCGGCCTCGGCGACCGCGTCTGTTTCGAGCCCAGAGTGGTGCCCTGTCAAGGCCGCAAAGGGCGTGGAAAAGAGAGGCATGGCAAGACTGAGCGCGAAAAGAGATCTGGGCGTGATGGCCCTTCCGTAGCCCTGTGCTGGGCATGGGCCGGCAGCACTTCCGTAGCCCGACCCCGGCGCGGTGCATGGCGGCGGCAGCACGTCACCGGCGGCTGGCGGCACTGGCTTCGCAACGGCCTGCTGGATGCACGGCCATGTAGGCCTTTTTGCCACTGCAGGCCCGGGAACGTCGCCGTCGGGCTGGCCAACGAAGCCTGGTCTGTGCCGGATTGGCAGCGGTGGCCAGTCGCAGTCGAGCCCAACGGTCGTCGTCGTCGGCAGAGGAGGAGACGACTCTGGTGCTGAAGAAGACGTCTGCAGCGGAATCCAGGTATCCGGGCCTGCGCCGTAGGCCTGTGTGCCGCCCAAAGTGCTGCTAATCCTGTCGTGTCTGTCGCCCCGGGCGTCGTCTCGGGGGGGGGGGAAACGGTCGCCCATCTTGGTCTCGAGAGCACCGTCGTCCTCCTCTTCGTCGTCCACCTCGTCCAGCTCGTCCTCATCGCGCGCCTCTTCGGCCTCTTCTTCGCCGTCTCCCTCCTCCTCGTCTTCTCCGCCCATGCCCTCGGTCTCGTCTCCTGGGGCAATCTGCTGGTCTCCCTCTTGCCGGCCTCCCTGGCATCCTTTGCGGTCATCACCCATCCTGCAGGCGCTCTTTGATTCCTGCCACAACAGTTGCCACCGCTTCCACATCCTAGAGAAGGAGGGGGCATAGTTGAAGAAAAACTTCAGGGTAAAACTCACAGCCAAAAACACAAAGTAAAGAAGTATCAAGCCCAGCGGTTTGGACTGGACCTTGATCAGATTGGAAGACAGCGCGTTGGCAGCCAAGCTCAACGGCATGAGAAAATGCGTCTGTTTCGAGCCCGCGCTGTCAGTGTATGGACCCCCCCCCAGCAGAAATGAAGCACATGAAAAATGAATAAAAAGTATGCTCACCTGGCCGGCCTTTGTGCTCTGCTCGTGGATATCGCTCGTGTTTCGGAGCTTGAGCCGCTTGTCAAACTAAAAATGGCCCGTCCGTCATTAGCCGGGCCCAAAACAAGAACGCGCATAAGCCGGATGCCGTGCCTTTATGTCGATGCATTCAAAGGCATGGGCGATTTCCTCCAGCTGCTCGAGAAGCGTCGCTTGCTCGCCAAAGAGGTCCCCGATCCGGTCGCAGAGCAAGGAGCAGTTTGCGCGCAATCGCCCGTCTCCGCCAAGGCCTTCCAGGAGCTTCCCCAAGTCGCCGTTTCTGAACATCCTATAGGCGGAGAGGTTGTGCCGGATGCAAAACTGCAGGTTGCCCAAGACCTGCCGGGCGCGAGACCGCCAAATGTCAAAGTCGTTTTTCCGGGCTTCCGAGGCCTCGTCCGTCTGCAGGGACAAACTGTCCAGGACGGCGTTCTATGCTGGGCGTTAGGGGCGCAAAACTTTTGAATCTCAAAAACGGGGCACACACGCAGACACCCTGGGGGGGAAAGCTCAAACGGGGCACACGCAGACACCCTGGGGGAGAAAGAGGCTGGCTGACTGACGGCTTCCTGAACATTCGAGCCGATGAGGTCGAGCGACCGCTTCAGCTCCCGGACAACAAAGCTGAGCCGGATGGCAAAGACGGTCAGAAAGCGCTCTTGTGGCACGAGGATGGGCTTGTTGGCGTCGGTTTCGCCGCGCGTGGCCATGTCGCCGCAGTAGCCCAGCTTGCTCCGGAACTGGCAGTACTGCCCGAGGTTGGAGAGGCTGTCTTCGCTCTTGTCCCCGTCGTAGGCATCGTCGACCAGGACATAGCTGTCCCAGACCGTGTTGTCCACCCCGGCCACGAGGATGGAACAGCTGCATTCGTACACCTGGAGTTCGGTCGAGGCGTCACCGTCCCGCTGGCTGCTCCTGACACTGGGCAGTGTCTGCGACTTGCGACAGAGCTTGGCGCTGCCGCCCCATCGCTTGTCTTTGTACAGAGTCTGGCCCTCTCGGACGACCAGAGAGCGCAGGTGGCCCTCAATGGAGAATCTCGAGGACGGGGAACTCGCCGGTGTCTGAAAAAAAAACAAAAGAAAAAAAAATTCAATAAAAAATCAACATGTATATAAAAAGTAAGCCACTACATGGCACAAGTCGAAAGAGCTCAAGATCAGAGAGTGCGGCCAGCGTGCGGTCTTACCAGTTTCTGGAAACGAAAAAAGGACTGGAAATGGGCATGTCGGAGAACAAAATCCGCCAGAGCCGGGGCCAGGTCAAAAGGCGTTGACCCAAACAAGACTGCAGCCGTATACTCGTCCAGGTTGGGGATGAATCTGGGGGTGTGAGCAGCGTTTGTTTCAGCGCGGCAAGACCAAAACGGTTCCTCCTGCCTCAGAACTCACATCATTCTCATTCGCTCAGACTGCAGCCGAACGGGCTGTGTCCGCCCCCAGAACCTGAACCTGTTCACCTGACACGGGGCTGGCCCGGTGGCTATGTCCCCGGACGGCTGCAAGATGAGAAGGTGCCGTACATGAGTGAGGGGAAATAACGAAGAACAAAAGAGCAAAAAAACGGGTGGTACCTGTCTTGTGAGCGCCTCATAAAACTCTGTCGGGGTCATGGCGGTCGGCGGGATGTGAACTACATCTAGTTCCCCCGTCGTGGCTGACGGACGCGTCAACCACTCGTCCAGTACCACCGCAGGCACATTTCTGTCTGCCGGAAATGCGGCGCCGGATGTGATGGCGTTGAAGATCCACTCGGGGCAGATGACTCGCAAGTCGTTGAGGCTCACGCCGCCGGCAATGATCCCGCTGGTGAAGAAGCGAGCATAGCTGCTGTTCTTCCCGCTCGTCCCTTCGCCAGCCTCCCGCACCACCTTTGAAAAGGGCTCGTTGTCAATCTCCCAATTCCGTGTGCCTCCCTCCGAGCTCAGCTGGTAAGGACTTGGCATTGTGTCTTTGGTAGTGGATGCTAAGAGAAAGGGGGGGGGGGGGAAGAAAGGATATCCTCCCGAGAATCAAAGACTCGAGGCCTTCTTTAATATATGCATATCCTGAGGCTGCCGCCGCTACCTGCGCGCGTGACAACATGAGCACGTCGCCAAGGCTATCTCCTCCAAAGCAGGGCGATAGAGCTATGCGCGCCACGTGATAATGCATCTCCATGTGTATGAAAGATCAGGGCGTGCATAAGCACTGCGCTCATTGGGGGTGACTTTGGGGGGTGTATGGAAAATGCTTGTATAAAGTGCCGTTTTTGGGCATCCGCAAAGCGAGGCAGTGCCGATGCATTGGGTTGTGGTCAGGCCGTGCCGTTGATGCCCAACAACGACGTAGGAACAATGAGCCAACGAATAGGAATTCGCATTGCTCCATGCCGGAGTGATATCTGTCCATTATATAAGGTCCAGATTAAAATGAGACCCAACATCGACCTTTTCATGATAGCCACCCCCCCCCCCCCAAATCTCCAGCTCGACGACATGTCATAATCCTCCACCTAAAGAATAGCTTTTTTGGTTCTGGGCGGCGAGGGCAATTTTCGACCCTATCATCCCCTATAGCCGAGGCCTGCCCGAAAGTCGACGCGAACTTTTTTTCCTGACCGTCATCCGAAGCCTCACCTTGCGCCGCATAGTCCATTAGCAACAATCTCTCACCGCAAGCGAAATCAAAAGACGAGCAGGGTAGATACCGGATGGGGATTTTGACAATATTGCATCGTGCACATCGCAAGTGTCGACACATGGGGCACTTTTTAACATCTACTGAAATATTCGGCGTGGCGGTGATGCACTGCCACTGTCAGCATACAATCATCAAAACAACCATTGGGCCCAGTGTTTTACGCGGGAAGCAGATAAAACTCACGCAAACCCATAAGAAGGCGTATTTCTTCTTGTGCGGAGGCTGTTTTTGCCGCTGTTAGTGAAAAAAGAGCGCTGGTCGCTGAACCATTGACTCTTGCCATTTACCATTTTTCAAAAGAGACAAGACCGTCTAGAAAGCCCCCTTCCCCCCTTATAACATGAAACGCACAGGTTGCAGAACGGTAAACGGCTCAGCTGCGATGTGTCTGACAATTGCGTCTGGGGAAAAAAAAATCATGTATAAAAGCCATAATATTAGGGGCACAGACACTCAGCCAATCAGCCGTTGTACCTCTGCCTTTAAACAAGTGATCAGGCCTGGGCCGTTGTAAACAAGTCCTGTGTATACCATGGCCAGGTCGGCACCACCTTGAAGTAATCTTAATGCATTCCTGCCCGAGGTTACGCCGCCTGAAGCGAAAATGACCTTGTTCGCGTAGTCCGGAGCAGAGTCTCCATTTTCGGTGGTACGGCAGGAATGCGCCTGCCTATCGAGTCGCACGCGGTAGCGGCGCACCAGGTCCAGCGTGCGCTGGGCCATGGCCGGGCCGGAGAAGCCGCCGGTCTCGGCCAGGGCCAGCTCTTCCTGGGCGGGCAGGCGGGCGGAGGCGGGCACGAGGCCGGCGCGTCTCTTGGTGGTGTTGCCGACGATGACGCCGTCGACGCCGCTGGCGTAGATGGCGTCGCAGATGCCCTCGATCTGCTCGTCGGCGTCCTCGTCGGGGGACACCTTGACCATGACGCGGGGCGGGCGGGCGCGCGGCACGGGCCGCAGCGGCGCCGGGGGGGGCCCGGAAGCGGCGACGGCGGCAGCGCGCCGGGCCTCGTCGACGACGGTGCTCAGGATGCGCGTCAGCGGCTCGACGGCCTGCAGGTCGCGCAGGCCGGGCGTGTTGGGGCTGCTGACGTTGACGACGAGCACGTCGGCGTAGGGGGCCAGGCGGCGCACGCAGTAGGCGTAGTCCTCGGCCACGGCGGCCACGTCGTGCTCGTCCGTGTCCTTGTTCTTGGCCACCTGCACGAGCAGCAGCCGGCCCGGCGCCAGGCTGCCCACGGGCACGCCGGCCGCGCCCGAGAGCACGTCGGCCTCGGCCAGGCCCTGGGCACGGCAAAAGGCGCGCAGCCGCGCGCGCAGCCGCGCGGCCAGGGCGTCGGCGCCGATGCTGTTGAGCCCGTAGCGGTTGACCAGCCCGTCGAGGCTGGGCACGCGGAACACGCGCGGCTGCGGGTTGCCGGCCTGCGGCCGCGGCGTGCAGCCGCCGACCTCGACCACGGCGGCGCCGAGGGCAAAGAGCGCGTCCGGGATGTCGCCATCCTTGTCCAGGCCCGCCGAGATGCCAATGGGGTTGTCTAGGCGCTCGCCGAACACGGTTGTGGCCAGGCTGGGCCGCGGCTGGCTCGCGTCGTCGTCGCCGTCGTCGCCGGTGGCGGCGGGGGTGGCAGTGCGGTCGCGCGGGTGCAGGCCGAGCCGGTAGAGAACTTTAAGCGACTCGACCATGTAGTGGTGTGCGTCTTCGGCATCGGGAAAGAGGAGGCGGATCGCCGGGGGCACGACGTAGCGGTGCAAGGAAGCTCGTGTGTCGGTAACGTAGTAGGTGGTGAGGGCGACAGCGGCCGCGGCAGCCGCGGTATAGAAAACAGCGCGCAGGCGGGAAAACGAGGGAGAGCTAGTCGATGTGGCCTTGGCGGTGGTGGTGGTGGTGGTGGTAGTGGTGGTGGTGGTGCTGGAAGAAGACGCTGGCCGAGCGGACAACCGGAGCGCAAACGGAGCGCGCAGAGGCACTGGCCTATGCCTAGCACCACGACATAGCGTCGCAAGAGCGCGTGGCCGGGCGTAGACGGTCATGGGAGCAACGATCGATTCTCGTGATATGGAGGGAGCACGGCGAGAGGATGATAATATTGGAAGCACAAAAGCTAGCAAACAATGTGCACTTTAAGCGTTATTAGTCAGCCCCGCGGCGTTGGTCCTTTCCAGTCTTTCTAGGTAGCTCTATTGAAAGAAATTTTGGTAACCATTGCGAAGATTGCACGAATCATTTTATCCGATGTCTCTCTGATTTCATTATTTTTAACTGCTGCAGGCGGCGACCTGCAGGTTGCCAGTACGTGTAAGAGCTTGGGACAAAAAGATGGCATAAAAAATACCTGCACCCCGGTAAATACGCTAATCTGAATATAGAATAGCGTATCTACCGGGGCTCAGGTATTTTTATGCGATAATTCTGTCTCAGACTTAATTCTGTCTTAGACTTACATCGGATTTCCAAGTCTGGCTCAACAGCGAAAAAAGTCAAACTCAACTGCCGGACTGCGCGAGTAAGACATACATGAGTAAAAGAACGCCTTATTTGCACTATATCTCTAAAAAATCCCTCGTATTTAGTAAATTCACATTTTAGTGTAGCATTAGTCTTGTCTTACAAACCACAATGCCTGACCAAGACAGACCTCAGAGGCGAGAGGAACGTAGCACGAATTCTTGCTTGGCCAACTTTTTCTACTCGGCCGCGGCACGACGGGCGGCCTCGAGGTCTTCGGCCTTGCGGTTGAGAAAGGACAGGTACGACTGCCAGCCGACGGCAACGACGCCCTGGAAAACGCTGCGGTACTCGAGCGGGATAAAGGTCAAGCTGAAGGCGGTGGCCAGGGGCCAGACCCGGAGGGCGTTGACAAAGCTGACGGGCACGGTGCGGCGGACGCGGTCCCAGGCCTCGGCGGGCGTCTCGCCGGACAGCAGGGCGTGCATGGCGAAAAAGTACGAGTTGAAGACTGGCGTGTAGCAGATCTGGTTGACGACCACCTTGGTGGCCAGCGACCGCAGCCGCGACGCGTAGTTGAAGTTGTGCGCGAGAAAGACGAACCTGCGCAGGACGGGTCAGACGCCAAATCAAAGCACGACGCCAAAGCACGACGCCAAAGCACGACGCCAAATCAAAGCACGATGCCAAAGCACGACGCCAAATCAAAGCACGACGCCAAAGCACGATGCCAAATCAAGGCCACGACCAGCCGACAACGCACGGCAGCCGACAACGCACGGCAGCCGACAACGCACCACTTGTAATTGGGAATGGCAGAGATGCCGCCGATGACGAGCGCGCGCGCGGCCCGGGCCGGGTCGTAGGCGGCGCGGCGGCGGTTCAGGTACTGCACGGCCAGGTCGGCGCAGAAGAAGATGACCAGGGCGCTGTAGAACTGCGTCAGGTACGGCCGCCGCCGCTGGGCGCGTCCGTACGAGTCGGCCGCCCAGGTCAGCGGCCCGAGGCGCTGCCACAGCGGCAGCGGCGGCAGCGTGCCGGCCACCGGGATGGGGTCGTCGCTGGGCGGGTGCGGCGCCGGCAACGTGCCGGCCACCGGGGCCGGGTTGTTGCTGGGTGGGTGCGGCGGCGGCGGCAGCGACGACTTGGCCAGCGGCAGCTCGTGCTCTGGCCGCGGCGCGGACGACTGCCGCCGCCGGCCGGCCGGTGCAGAGCTGGCGGGCCGCGGTTCGGGGTGGAAGTGGGATCCGAGCTGTTGCCGGGGCGAGAGTGGCCGGGAAGATGACGAAAAAGACAGAAACCCGGCCCGGGACGAGCAAGCTGTCCAGGGGACGAGCGCGGGCCTTGCAGCCGAGCGGGAAAGCAGTCCTGCCGCCATGGCTGGCGGCGAGAGATGAGTCGGGGAGGGGGCGCCGAGAGCAAGAGGTCAAGGTCTAATATGGGACAAAACGACGCGTTGCGATTTTAGCGCTTATTGCGACGGGCCAAAGTCGGAGATAGCGGCGACGACCGGAGTCGCGACGCAGAGGTCCGTCTACACAGCTTTACGATTTGCGGCAACAGTTGCGGCAACAGTTGTGGCAAGCCTCTTGAGAAATTTGAGAAAAGTCTGATAAAATAAAAGCCACAACATAACACAACACTACTGCGGCCGCCGCAGCGGGTGCGCCTCGGTGTTGAGGACAAACTCGTCGAGGCTGACGAGGTCTGGCGACGCGTAGAGCAGGTAAAAGTACTTGAGCGTCTCGGCCAGCCAGAAGCTCTCCATGCTGTCGGACTGGGTCTTGCGCGGGTCCGGCCGCGTGCAGTCGGCGACGGCCGAGTGGGCAATGGGCGTCTGCGTGGCGCGGACAATGGCCTCAAACATGCGCCAGCCGTGCTCGAGCAGGTCGGCGTCGCCCGTCAGCCGGTACAGGATAAAGACGCTCTCAATGGCCTCGGGGCGCAGGATGTAGCGCGTGTCGTCGTAGCGTGTGACGCCGGGCGTCAGGCGGTGCGCGGCGACGAGGGCGGCAGCGTCGGCGGCGTCGGCAGCGGCGGCAGCGGCAGCAGCGTCAGTGCCGGCGGTGATGGCGGCGGCGGCAGCGGCGGCGGCGGCAGACTTTTTCGGCCGCAGCTGCTGCAGCACGCCGGCGTGCCAGGCCTCCTCACTCCAGGCGCAAGCCGGCGGCAGATCGCCGGCGGCGGCGGCGGCGGCGGCGGCCTCCGACGCCGTCGACGCGGCACCCGACCGGGCCTCCTCGTCGTCGTCGTCGTCGTCGTCTGGCCGCGGGCACGCCTGCAGGTGCATGACCTCGGGCATGATGCCGGCAGGCATGCTCTCATAGGCCCAGATGCAGCCGTCGACGAGCTGGCGCGCGGTCTGCATGTCGGCGGGCCGGGCAAAGAGGCGGGCGCCCAGGGCGACCATGCCGCCGGCAAAGCAGGCCAGGTGCTGGACGCGCGGCTCGACGCGGGCGTAGACGAGGCTGCGCGGGTCGCCGCAGGCGGTGTCGCCGGGGAAGAGCAGCGGCGTGGCGGCGCGGGTGCGGGCGCGGAAGAAGATGTGGCGGTGCATGGCCTCCAGAGCGGCTAGGTACATGTCGCGGTACTGTGGCGCAGCGCCGCCCAGCAGCAGGTACTGCTTGGGCAGGTACTCGTAGAGCGAGTCGGCCATGCCGCCAATGGTAAAGGCCGAGGCCGAGGCAAAGTCGCCCTTTTGCGGGTTCACCATGACCGGCCACAGGCCCGGCATGTTGCTGGCCTGCTGCTGCGCCGCGAAGCGGTCCATCAGCCGCTGCACCGCGTCGTAGTACTTGGCGTCGCCCGTCAGCTGGCTCAGCCGCGTCAGCTCCAGCGTGAGCGAGCCCAGCTCCGACACCAGCGACACGTGCGGCAGCGGCTGCGCCCGCCCCAGCCGCGCCTCGCCCAGCTTCCAGCGCGCCACCGGGATGTGGCTGGGCGTGTCAAAGGCCACGTACAGCATGTCGCCCAGCTCGACCGCCTTGCGCAGCAGCTGCGGGTACGCGCCGTCCGTCAGGTCGTGGGCCGCCAGCAGCCCGCCCAGGTAGCGGATCGTCGTCTCAAACACGTTGAGCTCCTCCAGGTCGGCCGTGGCAAAGTCAATGGCCTCGACCGCCTCGACCGCCGCCTCGAACTCGCCGCGCAGGCCCATGATCCACAGCGAGTCTGGATTGTGAGAAAAGGAAACACGCAAGAAATAGAGCACGCGGGGAGCACGCGGCACGCGGGGAGCACGCAAAATAAACACGTACCCAGCGCGTCGACGAGCGTCGCCGCCCACCCCCCAAACGTGGTGGCCGGCCCGCCCGACAGCGGCCGCACCTCGTCCGCCAGCCAGGCGTGCGTCTTGTAGCCCTGCCAGGCGTGCGTAAAGTTGCCCTTGACCAGCGCCAGCCGCTGCAGCCGCACCGCCCGCGCCTCGGCCGTCTCCGGCCCGAATGTGTGCTGGATCTTGGGCAGCGCCGCCAGCGCCGCCGCACTGGCCACCGGCACCGCCCGCATCGCCTCGCGCGGGATCCGGTAGTGCAGCTTCACGTCCGCCCAGCGGAACGGCCCGCCGCCGTTGCCCGGCTGCCGCCCGTCGGCGTATTCGGGCGGCGGCGGCGGCGGCGGCGGCCATGGCGGCATGGCTTCCGGCCGGTCGCGTTGCAGGTAGAGGAAGCCGAAAATGGCCAGCAGCAAAAGGGAGGCGGTCAGCCGCCGCCGGCTCCAGCGACCTGCCATGGCAAATCAAGCATCGAAGAACGAGGAGGGTAGTTGCCAAGTGGTGGTGGGCGCGGTGATGGTGTTGGCACGAGGATGCTTTGGTGGAACGCGTGCCAAATAGGGAGCCAGGCATGGCACGTGATTGACAAAAGTCACGTGACGGTATCGGATGGATACTCCGTACAAGGCAGCCACGACGCTTCATCCAAGGGAGGACACGCTTCCGGCACACAAGATGCAAAGCGACACAGCACCGGGGGGCGTGACGCCGGTCCAGCAGGCGGCTGCATCACAAGCGGCTGTTTCACCGGCGGCTGTCATGCGGATCGCTTCCTCACCGGCGGCCATCTCGCAGGCCACCTCAGCCGACATGACCCCCCCCGGAAACACCAGCACGTTCGCCAGGGGCCCCCGCCTCCCCTTGCGCGCAGCCCGACGGTCGAGAAAGACGCTGGAACGGTCGTGCATGGTGTGCCACCGGCGCAAGGTGCGCTGCGACAAGAGCCTGCCCTGCGCCCACTGCGTGCGCGCCGGCGTCCTGTGCTGCTACCCCTCGGGCGACCGGCCGCCGCGCCAGCCCAACAAGGCCACCTTGTCCGACATGGCCGCACGCCTCGTGCAGCTGGAGCGCACTCTTGTGGCCGTCTCGGGCGGTGATGTTGCCGCTGTCCTGGGCGGGGCCGTGTCGGGCGGGAACGAGAGTGTCCCGGCGACACCGGAGGCCGCGGCAGATCCTGTGCGGCCGGCCGACCCGGCCGAGGAGATTCTGCTCGAGAACAAGCGCGAGAGCCACTTTATCAACGAGGCGCTGCTGCTGCGGATTTTGGAAGAGGTAGGGCGTCTCCAGACCAAGCACAACCCCAGGGCGCTCAACACGCTGACCTTTTCTCCAAGGAGCAAGAGATCCGGACGGCCCTGGCTCCGCCGGAGGACGACGAGACGGACTCGGACGAGGCCGAGCCCGCGGGCGGCGCGCCCCTGGTCGGCCTCGCGGGTCTCTTCTCGGCCACGCGGCGCATCTCCTACCAGGCCTCCGTGGCCGCGCTGCTGCCGCCGCGCGCGCAGGCGCTGCAGCTGTGGCACACGTACCTCTGCAACGTCGAGGTGCTCAACAAGTACATGCACGTCCCCACCACGCAGGTGGACGTCTTCCGCGCCATCAACGAGCCGGCCAAGATGGCGCCCGCCTTTGGCTGCCTCATGTTTGCCGTCTACTTTGCCGCCGTCACCAGCAGCCTGCCCGAGGACTGCCGCGCGCTCTCCGGCCTCGACAAGGCCACCGCCATGGAGCAGTTCCGTGCCGGCATGGAGCTGTCGCTGACGCAGGCCAACTTTCTCGACGCGCCCAGCTTCTTTTCGCTCCAGGGGCTGGCCATTTTCCTGGTGAGTCCGGGCTTTTTTTTGTCTTTTTTTCTGTTGTATTTTTTTTTTCTTTTTTTTTTTTGCATTTTTTCCCCTTCTTTTCTTGCTCTGATCTCCACTGCTCTCTGCGCCGTCTCTCGGCTGACCGTCTGCACAGCGAACTTCACGAGCACGTCTGCCCGGGCGCTCTGCCTGGATCCTGTACGGCATGGCCATCCGCGCGGCGCAGTCCGTCGGCTACCACCGCGACGGCGAGAGCCTGAAGCTGTCGCCCTTTGAGTCGGAAATCCGCCGCCGCGTGTGGTGGCACCTGGTCGGCCAGGACGCCCGTGCCGTCGAGGACTACGGCTTCAGCGTGCCCAGCTACGACTACGCCTCCGACGTCAGCTACCCGCTCAACGTCAACGACAGCGACCTCGACCCCGCCATGGCCGCGCTGCCGCCGCCCCAGCGCCGCTGGACCGACATGACCTTTTCCGCCGCCATCTCGCGCATCTCCCACCTCGCCATGATGTTCGACACGCTCTTTCTGAGGCCCGCCGCCGCCGCCGCACCCACCGAGGTCCGCCGCCGCGACATGCTTGACCGCCACATGGCCTACGTCTGCGAGCTCGAAGATTACTGCAACCCCGTCGTGCCCGTCCAGCGCGCCGCCCGCCGCATCAGCCAGCTGGTCCGCAAGAAGCTGCAGTTTGTGACCCGCCTGCAGGTCGACACTTTTGCCGTACCGCCCGCCACGACGGGCGGTGGCAGCAGCAGCAGTAGCAGCAGCACCACCACCACCACCACCAGCGAGCGCCTCGCCAACGACAGCCACCTCGAAGAGGCCTGCCAGCTGCTGGAGATCCACGCCGAGATCCAGGCCGACGACATGCTGCAGCACCTGCGCTGGTCCGGCGAGATGTACCCGCAGTACTACGCCACGCTCTACGTGCTCTGGTACCTCTGCGTCAAGCCGGTCGGCAGCAAGAACACGGCCCGCGCCTGGGCCGCCGTCAACAGCTGCTTTGACGGCGAAAACGCCCGCCGCCGCCGCCAGACCCAAAAGGGCTCCCACACCAAGTGGGCCATGCTGACGGCCATGCGCGCAAAGGCGCTGCGCATCCGTGCGGCGGCGGCGGCGGCGGCGGCGGCGGCGGCGGCAGCGGCGACGATGACGGCGGCGCACCCGGGTGAAGCCGTCGTGCCGGCCGCGGATGTGGTCTCATCGACGAATCCAACGTTTGCGGCCTCGGGCACTGCCAGTGCGTCGGACGGCCTCGGCTTACCGGCCCCCACGCTCCCCGGCCTGGACGATATGGCGGCGCTCCTCGAGGACTCTTTCGGGGGAGAGCCCATCCTGCTGCCGTGGGACGGCGACTTTATGGACTGGACTGCCGTGGCCAGCGACTTTCAGAGCCGAATCGACAGCCCAGCCGAGCCGGGGGCATGATTATGCACAGGACTACGAGTTGGGCCACGATTATGCACAGAACCACGAGCCGGGCATATTATGCACAGAACCACGAGCCGGGCATATTATGCACAGAACCACAAGCCGGGCATATTATGCACAAAAATCATGTATTCTCTGAGTACAACGACCGGCTATCAAAACACAACCATCAGCCGGGCGCCCGTGTACAGCAGGCGGCTGCCGACGACGGCCAAGGTGCCTGCGATCAGGAGCACGCCGGCAAAGATCTTGACGCCGAGCCAGCCATGTGCGGCCAGGATGGCACCGGCAATGGGGCTGGTGGTCAGGGCCGGCCCGGCGGAGACGAGAAAGACGAGGCCGGTGCGGAAGCCAATCTCCCGGGGCGGCGAGACCTGGGCGACGAGCGAGCCGATGAGGCTGACATAGGCGCCGCTGAAGAAGCCAAAGAGCACGGAAAAGGCGAGCACGCCGGCGTGGCTGTTGGCGGGGATCCAGAGCGCCAGCACGACGATGCCGGCGGTGCCGACCGAGAACAGAAAGGCGTTGAACTTGCCGATACGGTCGGCGGCCAGGCCAGAGAGCACGCGGCCCAAGAGGCTGGCGGCGTTGAAGATGGCGACAATGTAGGGCACAAAGGCGGCGGAGAAGTGGCCGGTGGCGAGCGCCTGCGAGGGCAGGTAGGTGATGGGCACAAAGATGCCAAAGGTGAGGACGAAGAAGCCGAGCAGCAGGCAGGCGAAGCCGGGCTCGCGCAGCGGGCCGACCATGCTGGCGAGGCCGGGCGGGGGCGGGGGCGCGGGGCCGGAGCCGGGGCCGGAGCCGGGGCCGGGGCGGGAGCCGGAGGGCGAGTGCAGGCGCGAGCGCACCGTCAGATTGGCGACGACGAGCAGGCCGAGGATGAGAAAGGCCGAGGCGCGCATGGCCCAGCCGTAGCCGACGCGGGCGACCAGGCGGCTGGTCATGATGGGGAAGATGACGCCGCCGAGCGAGCTGCCGGTGGCGGTGATGCCGTAGGCGGCGCCGCGGCGGCGGCTGAACCAGCCGGGCAGGCAGCTGATGGACGGCTGGAAGATGGCCGAGACGCCCATGGCGCTGCACACGCCCTGCGAGAGCAGAAACTGGTAGTACTTGGTCGAGATGGACGCCATCATGAGGCCGAAGACGTGCAGCAGCGTGCCGCCGAGGAGCAGCTGCCGCGGGCCGTAGCGGTCAAAGAGGCGGCCGACAATGGGGCCCATGCCGAACATGAAGAAGAACTGCAGCGACGGGATCCAGGAGATGGTGCTGGACGAGTAGCTGCGCAGGGGGCCGGTCTCGTAGTATTCCTGGAACGTGCCGGCGCCTGGGGGCGAGTGGGGTGAGTAAGGGGAGAGGCAAGAAGAGAGAGACACAAGAAAAGAGAGACACAAGAGAAGAGACATGACGGATCGAAAACGCACTGTTGATCCAGCCGAAGCTGCAGAAGCCGATGCACCAGGCGCCGAGGACGACCAGCCAGGCCGTGACGCCGCCGTCGGGGATGTCGTCGGCGGCGTCGAAAGGCGGCGCCGGCTCGACCTCTAGCTCGGCATCGAGCTTCTCAAGGTCAGCTCCGCCGTCTTTCTGCACCGTCTCGGCGGCACTGAGGGTGGCATCGTCATTGTCCGTGGCCGGGCGGCTCTGGTCGCGGGTGAAAAAGGCCGACATTTGAGGCAGTAGATGGTGCAACGAATCCCGATGAATCAACCACGAGAAGAAGGCAGCGAAACGGGCGTGGCGGGCTATTATACCCACAGCACACGCCGAGAGCCCCTTTAACGCTCTCGGCCCGTGTTGTCGGACTACAGACGGATCAGCGCCGGTGGGGGCCGGCCCGCGCCATGTGTCGGTGGGGCCGAGCGCCGAAAAGTGACCTTTAGTACCTGCGAGCCTAGCGAGCTTGCGCCAGAATAGCTGTGCGGCTTGCTAGCGTCAAAGTCACTTTTACACTCGCCGAGGTACCTTTGAGGGGGCACTAAGCTTAGCCTTACAAATCCAAAACTATGGCGTAGCGCCGCCAGGAAAGTACGAATACTCAAAAGATACTTGCGGCACGTTTTTCTGCCAGGCTCATTTCTCGAGGCTGAAGCAAGACGATAACAAATCTCGGCTCGGCGTCTACAAATCACCAAAACGGCCCGGGCGCTCAAGAGAACGGTTTCTGGGAGGCCTGGCTGTGCACCTTTCAGGCGAGCCCGTCTCGAGCCCGACATGGCGGCGGCGGCTAAATCACGAGGCGCTGTTATTGGCGCCCGTGTGGCACTTTCGAAACGTCCTCCTGCATGGCTGCTGCGGCACAGGCGCCTAACGATGCCGGACCAGGGGGCTTGCAGTTTCCGAGACAGCGCGGCACCGGCGCATCGGTGGTACATAAGAGAGTTGGCCGCTTGTGGCCGCGTCTTTTTTTGCAACGTCGTCAAGATGGTGCTTTTGAGAGAAGACGGCCGCGGAACACTCACGGGGGCGAGCACACCAACACGCCACGGCATCCCTGCTCAGGCTGCAGCATGGGCTGTATCCTGGCTCGGCAGAGCCGACAGCGATATCGCTGCGGAGCCTGTCTCTTTGAGCTTCCCGAGTCCATCACCCCCGCCGACACGGACTGGTCTTTCCAGGAAGACATGGGACTGGACCGCGCCGCCGAGGCCGACTATGAATACAGCATCGAGGCGCAGGCCTTTCTGGACTCTGCAAAGCGAGGGTGCAAGCCATGCGCCGCGATCGCCTCCCAGATCTCGCGCCGCGTCGACTGCGCGGATCCGTACCAGGAGGTCACCTGGGAGCGCGGCGGACTGACACATGCCCAATTCCGGGGCCACTTGCAGATCTCAGCCTCTGGCCTCTCCTCCGATGTCGCCGCCGCCCTGGCCGAGGTCCACCCGTTTGTGGGTGCCGCGCACAGCCCGTCTGGGGACACGGCCAGTGAGCAGGCCTTTGCCACTCTGCAGGGCTGGATACGCCAGTGTGTCGGCGGCCACGCGAGACAGTGCGGGCCACACCTTGAGGGCAAGAGTATGCCGCATCGCCTTCTCCTCTTGGAAGGAAAGGGTGGTGGCGGTTTGCCGCGCGTGCGCCTGGTGGAGGATGCAGATCGGCTGCCGCCGGAGCCCTATGCGTGTCTGAGCCACCGCTGGACGCCACAGGTCAAGGCCTGCTGCCTCACAAGCGCAACCAGAGAGCGTTTCCAGCAGGCTGTGCCGCCCGAGCTGCTGTCGCAACTGTTTCGAGATGCCATGGGCGTGGTCTGGAGGCTGGGCATCAGGTACCTCTGGATCGACTGTCTGTGCATCTTCCAGGACGATGTCCAAGACTGGCACAGGGAGTCGTGCAAGATGGCAGACATTTACGAGAATGCCGCCATTACCGTGTCAGCCCTGCTTTGCGGTGCCGGAGACACCGCCACCGCCACCGCCGCCGCCGCCGGCGACGACGACCACCACCACCACCACGACGGCCACGGCCACGGCCACGACGACGACGACGGCAACGAAGCCTCGTCCCTGTTCTTTCGCCGTGCGTCTGCAGAGCCCGAAAAGATACACTCGGTGGCAGGGGTCGATATCTGGATGCGGCATGTCAGCCGGGACAGCCACCCGTTTGCGCCCGACCTGGACAGCATGGTGGTCACCGAGGCCCGGGCGGTCTCGGAGTTCCCCCTCCTGCCGAGGGGCTGGGTCTTCCAGGAGCGGCTGTTCTCGCGGAGAACCGTCTACTTTACCCGGTCGGAGCTCATCTGGGAGTGCCGGGCGTCCCTGCAGTGTGAATGCCGGCACCAGGTGCAGGCCTGGACCCATTACAAGCACAAGGTCGCGGCCTTGTCGGACCGCAAGTGGCACGACATTGTCGGCCAGTTCAGCAGGACAGAGCTGACCTACGAATGCGACAGGCTGCCCGCCCTGTCCGCCGTGGCCCAACGCTATGGCGCGGCGCGTGGCTGGGAGTACCTGGCCGGGCTGTGGAAAGAGCAGTTCGCGGCAGATCTGCTCTGGGCGGTGGCCACGCCGCCACCACCCGCGCGCGTGAGCTCGCCGGCTCTTCCGTCCTGGTCGTGGGCGTCGGCCGCCAGCCCCGTCTTCTTTCTGCAGACGGGCTCGAGCGTCCGGCTGGTGGCCCACGACCTGGTCCGCGGGCCCAACCCGTATGGGATGCCCGAGCGGGCGGCCGTGCGCGTGGAGGTACAGACCGTTCCGGCGATCCTGCGCCACGACGGCCCAGCCCAGCTCACCGCGATGATGACGACGAAAATGATGACGACAGGGCGGCCGCCGGCCCCTGCAGAGAGGGCCATGCCACGGAAGCGGATGCGGCTCGAGCTGGGAGGAACCCTTGTCCTCGGGCTGCAGCCCGACTACCAGCTCGACAGGCCCGGCGGGGAGGGCCACGTCACGTCTGGGACGCCCGTGCTGCTGGCCGTTACGCATGTTTCTCCACACAGGGGCATCAGCGGCATAGCCCTGATGCAGACCAGCCAGGCGCCAGACGCCTTCCAACGCATTGGGGCTGTTCTGGAGCTTCCGTGCAACCTCTGCAAAGACTTTGTGCGGATACAAGACAGACTACAGACACGGCAGCTTACATTGCTCTAGAGCAGGAGAGAAAAGACCAGCAGCCGTCCGACGAGGTGGGAAAGAAAGCGACCCTGCGCCGTCGCCAAGAGCCTGCCGCACTCCAGCACACACAGACACGCACACACGCCAGAATCGGTGCCATCCAAAAGGGAAAGAGTGTGCTGCTTGCAGTTCAGCAGTAGGGCTGTTGGTCTTTGCTCTTGAACAGGACGCGGGTGATCATGCAGCGACAGCAACGCTTGTGGTGGTGCTCGCAGGTGCATTGCGTGGCTTTGATTTGAATGCCACGTCGTCCGCACATGCACTGAGAAGCATTAGCAGAGGGTAACTTGAGTCATGGCGGGTTATGCTCACGCAAGTCCAGAAAATGGATAGTGGTGGCGGCTTCTTGTCAGTCAAGTAAAGATACTCTGTAGGTGAACTGGTCTGTAGGATTCAGCTCACCATGGTCAGATAGCTGTCGACCTATTGAGGGAAGATGGGGGATCGTCTGGACAGGCTGCGAAATTCGGCCTTTTATATCAAAGATTCCTACCACTTACCCGAGTGAAATCGTTGCAATGACTAGCTCACCAAGAGCTTAAGCATTGCGTATAATTCGTATCTTATACACGACCCCTGTCTCTCTTCACTTTAGTACTTTTGATCCCCCTTCTTTCTACCGGGGCTATACCTTTTGTAGTATAGCGTATTATAATGTCACTTTGGTTTGGAACTAACAAAGGAGAAATGGTGCCGAAACTCAGATTCCGAGGGGGCATCCTCGCCACCGATAAACAATATCTTGAGGCTCTACTTCTATACACGCCACAAATCCCAGCGTTTACTTACATTTAGATAAAAACCTTGCAATTTTTTTCTTTCATCAATCTCTGCAATACGCCAATCAGTAAAGTTCCTGGCCACAAAGCTGGTACATCGGTGGCCAACACACAATTCTAGACACATGCCCTCGGGCTGGAATGTTGGAGGTGTTTTATTTAATATAATTACTGGGCAGCCTCAGCTGGGCAGGGGTGCGATCGGCTATTGGTACCGGAGCAAGTGGCAACGATTGTACGTTTGATATCAATCGTTTGCAAAAGGTACCACGGCGTTCTCCCAGGAACAACACGGCCAGATCTGATGACATGGGTATTCATAGCGTACTTTGTATCTGCACAGGCCGTGTGAGGACCAGGACGTCGGGCCGTGGGAGACGTCCTCGTGCGTACGTAGGTAAATTGGCTCCACATGTGCGTGCGTAGGGTCGTGGCTCCTCGTCTATAGTCGTGGGAAAAAAAAGAAAGAAAAAAAGAAAAAAAAAGAAAAAAAAGAAAAAAAAGAAAAAAAAGAAAAAAAAGAAAAAAAAGAAAAAAAAGAAAAAAAAGAAAAAAAAGAAAAAAAAGAAAAAAAAGAAAAAGAAAAAGAAAAAGAAAAAGAAAAAGAAAAAGAAAAAGAAAAAGAAAAAGAAAAAGAAAAAGAAAAAGAAAAAGACTGCCCAGCGCTTTCTACACACCGGGCTAAGCGAGGGAGTCCGAGGGACATGTGCGGTTACGGAACTGCCGATGTGCTAAGACCATGCTGCGCAACAGTGCCACCGTTAGAGGTTCAGCAGCGCGAAGAGCTCTCACAGAGCACGGCATTGTAAGCGCAGCAGCGCTGTTGTTAAGAGGCAACATTGGTGCCCAACATTGAGCCGCGCACCTCGACCCCGCAGCGCGCCTTTCAAGAGGGAAAGCTTGATTCGATCCTGGCAGTTGAATTTTGTCTGCTCCGGGGGAGCGGCTACTATATACTGTCGTACCCCCCCCCCCCCCCCCCCTCCCCGGAGCACCTACGGGCGATTCAGATCACGCAGCGGCCAAGACATGATTTGAAGACTATTTCTCGCCAGACCAGCCAGCGCGCACTAGCGCCCCGCGAGGAAGCCGCGGATGACGTTGAGGGTGATGCGGGCGACGCTGTTGTCGTAGTTGTCCCAGGCGAGGGAGCAGCACCAGTTGATGCTGCCGACGGAGAAGATGCGGCCGCCGGCGGGGGTGCGGCGGTAGACCAAGTCGGAGCGGATGCGGTCGGTCTGGGAGCCGAGGGTGGCGGTGATGGGAAAGGTGACGTCTTCGGGGACGATGCCGTAGGAGTCGGGGTGGCCGGTGCTGGAGGCGAGGACGACGGCGTCGGGGGCGCTGCCGAGGGCGGGGTCGTAGCGGTCGACCTCGTCGCCGCTGGCGCCGCCGCCGAGGCCGCGCAGGCCAAAGAGGTCGGGGACGCCGGCAAAGATCCAGTCGTAGTCGTAGTCGGGGCCGGAGGTTTCCGGGTGGCGGCGGCGGCGGTAGGGCACGCCCGGGCCGGCGCCCTCGCCGGCGAAGCCGACGTTGAAGAGCACGTTGCAGGCCATGCCGCGGGAGCGCCACATGCCGCCCTGCTGGCCGGACAGGCTGAGGACGGTCTCGCCGCCGGGCAGGCCGTAGGTGCGGACGCCCTGGTCGGCGCGGCGGACCTCGAGGCGGTGGGGCCGGGCGGCGGCGTCGGTGGCGGTGGCCCAGTAGAAGCCGTCGCCGCCGAGGTAGAGCAGGCGGCCGCCGGCGCGGGCGTAGTCGAGGTAGGCGGCGTAGACGGCCGGCGTGGGGTACTCGGGGTGGCTGCCGGTGCAGACGGCGGCGTAGCCGAGCAGCGCGGTGTTGGCGGTGCCGGTGCCACCGCCACCGCCACAACCGCCGCCGGCACCGCACGCGTCCAGGTCGTGGTCCGTCAGCACCTCGTAGGGCACGGCGGCGCGCTCGAGCAGGCCCAGCAGCAGGGTGTCGGCGCTGAACTCGCGCGGGCGCTTAAAGGCCCACATGACGTAGCCCGGGCGCACGTTGAGCAGCGGCCGCCGGGCGGACGAGAAGACGACGCCGGAGCCGTCGTTGTGCACGTCGTAGCAGGACAGGCCCAGGTCGGGGCGGCGCTGCATGCGGGCCAGGTCCTCGGTGTGGGCGACGTCGGCGGCGTCAAAGCCGGGGCCGACGTCAATGGCCGAGGCGCGGCTGCGCTCCCACATGTGCTCGTTGGCGTAGGCCAGGTAGGTCATGGTGGAGAGCACGACGGCGAGCTTGCCGGCGCGCTGGGCGGGGGCGGGGGCGGCGGCGGCGGCGCTGGGGCGCACGAAAAAGGGCACATAGTCGGATGTCGTGGTGCCGTTGGTGGCGGCGGCCACGGCCGCGGTGACGACGACGGCGTAGGCGCCGGAGCGGGCGTCGGGCGGCACGCGCAGGCAAAAGTCAGTGGCCCAGGCGGCGTCGTCCAGGTCGTCGTCGTGGAAGTGGATGGCGCCGTAGCCGCGGGTGGCGCGCGTCCAGTTGGGCTCGCTGCCGTCCCAGTCGGGGCCGCGCACGGCGCGCGTCGGCGCGTTGACCAGCACGCCGTCGAGGCCGTGGCCGGACACGTCGCAGACGGCGTCGCTGGAGATGCGGCGCGCAAAGTCGAGCTGGATCAGCGGGGCGCCGTCGAGGCTTTTCAGGGCCGGGCTGTCGATGCGGCCGTTGAAGAAGTGGGAGGGGACGGCGGGGTCGGGGGCGGAGGCGGAGTCGGAGGCGGAGTCGGGGTCGGAGCCGGAGCCGGAGCCGGAGCCGGAGCCGGAGCCGGAGTGGGCAGACGAGTGCCCCAAACTTGCCATGACCGCCCCGATGACCAGCCGCCCCGGGGCGTCCAGGTTGACGGGGCCGCGGAGCACGGCCGTGACCTCGACGGGCGGGGTGCTCCCCAGCAGGCTCATCTCGCGCATGGACACGGCCAGGTGGGCGCCGTCGACGCGGCCCTCGACGGCGATCCAGGCCTGGCGGCGCGGGCGGAAGCCGGTGGCGACGGTCTCGACGGCGCCGGTGCCGGAGCCGACGCCGTCGCCGGCGCCGACGCCGACCCACAGGACGAGCTCGCCGTCGTCGGGCGCCAGCAGCACGGCCAGGCCGCTGCCGCGGGCGGCGTCGAGCGTCGACAGCAGCGCCTGCGGGTGGGCGCACTGCTGCGGCAGCCAGGGCTGGAAGGAAAAGGAAAAGGCCAGGCCGGCGGCGCCGGGCGGCAGCGGCAGCGGCGCCGGCACAAGCGCGTAGGAGCCCGGGCGCGCGCGCTGGAAGCGGCCGGCGGCGGTGCCGGGCGCGATGCCGGCGACGGGCTCGTCCTGCTTGGGCGGCGCGTGCGGCAGGTCGACGCCCTGGATGATGCGCACGGTGCGGTGCGTGTAGGACGGTTCGGTGCAGGAGATCTGGGGGGGTCAGCGGCGGCGGCGGGGGCGGGGGAGGGGGTGGGGGAGGAGGCGGCGGCGGCGGCGAGCCCACTGACCTTGATGGCGACCTCGTCGCCGGGGCTGACGATCCACGGCTCGGCGTAGCCGATGATCTCGGGGGGGTAGTCGGGGGGGGGAGAGCAAACGGTCATGGCGGAGGAGGGCGGACGGACAGGAAGAGAGGACAGGAAGAGAGGACAGGACAGGACGGACGGACAGGCAGAGGAGAGGACAAGACAGGACGGACGGACAGGCAGAGGAGAGGACAGGACAGGACGGACGGACGGACAGATGAGGCGACGGAGGAGGACGGCGGACAGATTAAACGTCTAGGACCGCCACCCTATCAGCCATCAGCCTATCTCGATAACAACTGATAACCACTACGCATACGTGTCTTGCGCGGTCTGCAGGGCGGCAGCAGCGGCGGCGGCGGCCACGGGGCGACGAGGACGGCGTGCCAGCCGGGCTCGAGCGGGGCCAGGCCGGCGACGGTGGCGGCCGGAGCCGACCCAGCGGCCGGGGGTGGCGGCCAGGTCGGCGCCGACACGCGCTCGTGCGGCAGGACGACCCAGGTGCGGGTGTTGGGGGCGACGGTGGCGTGCAGGCAGTGGAGGACGGAGCCGGGGGCGTAGTGGTTGAAGCTGGCCATCTCGCCGGGGTTGAAGCGGCCGTCGGGCCGCAGGCTGTCCGGGCACCCCGGGCATCCCGGGCATCCCGGGCATCCCGGGGCCTCGCCGCCGCCGCCACCGCCGCCATCACCTCCGTCACGTGCTCCAGGTACGCGTCCGCCACCAGCGTGCCGTCCGTGCGTGCCGCGCCCGGTCCAGCCAGTCGCCCAGCTGCCACTGCTCCGGCTCCCACAGCCCGTCCGGCCCGCGCCGCACCCCGCGCCCCGGCCACGCCGCCATGCTGCCGTACTGCCGCCGCAGCACCGCCCACCGCCCACGGCGTCAGCACCCGCCGTGTTGTACAGGAAGCTCGCCGACGGCGCAAACCCCTGGATGTCGCCCGTCCAGCCCAGCCGCTCGTCGCGCTGCGGGCAGTCCGTCGGCAACCGACACGAAATTGCCCCGCATGCTCCACACCGCGTTGAGCAGCGCGTGCGATGACGTAAAGTGGCCCGTGCGCGCCAGGTCCCGTGTGCAGCACCAGCGCCGTCAGCGCCGCCCGCAGCTCCGCCGCCGCCCCCGGCCGCCGTGTCGGCCGCCGTGTCGGCCGCCGTGTCGACCGCCGTGTCGGCCGCCGTGTCGACCGCCGCGTTCCACCCCGCGTCCTCCGCCCCGGCGTCGTACACCTCGCCGTCGTAGATTTCGCTGCGCAGCACCGCGCTCGGCCGGAACTCACTCTGTTGTTGTTGTTGATGTCGCCGTCGACGTCGTCGTCGTTGTTTCTGCCCGTCGCCACCACCACCCCAGCCGGAACACCCGCCGGAACCGCAGCGGCCGCAGCGGCTTGTCCGGCCCTGGACCCAGGTCCGTCGTGTACGTCGCCGCGCTCCCAATCACCTGCGCCGTCCAGTCGCTGCGCTCCAGTAGCCCGGCCTCCACCGCCGAACGCCCCGACCAGGCCGACCACGCAGGCTCCTCTGGGATCACTGCACTCTCCGCGCCCTCCGGAGTCTCCGGCCACGGCACCAGCACCGACTAGCCGCTCGCCACCCGGTACCTCTCCGCCGCCACCCGGTACCTCTCCGCCGCCGGCCCCCCCCCGCTCCACCTCCAGCTCGTACGCGCTCTGCCGCCACCCAGCCGCCGTCCCCGCGTCCTGCCCAAACCGCCACGACAGCCGCGGCGCCGCCACGCCAATGCCGAATCCCGTCGCGTGCTGCTCTGCCGTCAGCGCCATCACCGTTGGTTGTGCCATTGTTGGAGGGCTTTGGGACGAGGTCTGAAGACCGAACACAGCTTTTTACCGCGACCGAAAGCTTTATACCTCGAGCCTGCCAAGCCGACGTCGGCTGGCTTGCCCCGATGGTGGGGTGTCGGCTGAACTGCGGATCCGGACCGGCGGGCGACCTAAGCAGTCGGCACCCAGAGACCACGTGACCACGGGCGGGCCCAACAAACCGCGCTTCGTGGCGCCTCGTCCTTTTCCTTCACCACTTCACCTCGCCATCCACGCTCACCCCCCAGCGCGCTCCTCTCTGCGCGGCCCCCCCCCCCCCCATCAGCTCTCTTGACCTCGCTCTCCCGGCCCGCCATCCCCGCGCCCAACATGGCCGACTCGGCGCTCTCCCCCAAGTTTGCCCCCTTTTTCGGCATGGTACGTCGAGTCTGTCCCGGTTTGTTTTCGGCTGTTTGCGCGCCTTTCTGACCGTCTAGGCCGGCATTGCGAGCGCCATGATCCTTGGCTGTACGTCCTCTCTCCCCTTCCTCTCACCTCGCACTCTCTCCTTTCCTCTCCACACACTAACAGACAGGTGCCGGTGCTGCCTATGGCACCGCCAAGTCGGGCATCGGCATTGCCGGCGTCGGCACGTTCCGCCCCGACCTGATCATGAAGGTGCGCCGCCCGCCGCCCCGCTCGGCCCCCTGGCTCTTGGCCTCGCTCTAACCGCCCAGTGCCTGATCCCCGTCGTCATGTCCGGCATCATTGCCGTCTACGCCCTCGTCATCGCCGTCCTCATCGCCCAGGACCTCGGGCCCCCCAGCACCGGCGTCAACTACAGCCTGTTCAAGTGAGTCCCGCAGCCCAAGACGTGAAAAACGTGATCAACCCGGCGTCAGAACCCCCGCTCACGCTCGCTCGCTCGCTCGCTCGCTTCAGCGGATTCATGCACCTGGCCTGCGGCCTCTCCGTCGGCTTCACCGGCCTGGCCGCCGGCTACTGCATCGGCGTCGTCGGCGACAAGGGCGTGCGCGCCTACATGGAACAGTCCCGCGTCTTTGTGGGCATGGTGCTGATCCTCATCTTTGGCGAGGTCCTCGGCCTATACGGGTGAGTCCGTTCTCTCGTGCGCGGCGCCATATTCATCTCTAACCTGTCTGCCCGCCAGCCTCATCGTCGCCCTGATCCTCAACACCAAGAGCAAGGGCTAAACCCGTCGCCCAGCTTGGACTGTACAAGTGTCTGGATCGGCCATCAAAAGCAGCTGCTTGTCTTTGCCGATACATTAAAATCTGCCTCTGGCCAATGCATCTAAATCGTCTTTATACTGGCGCTGGGCGTTTGTTGGGTCCATGGAACTGTGCCGGGAGCCGGCATGTGTGACCGAGATTGAAGCAACCTGTATGCTACAAGCAGCATGTCCTGCTACGCCTAGGTGAATGCAAGCGTCGTGTCAACCGTTCTATGTAACTAGTAGGTATGTGGATGGGAATGAGAAGACTTTGCTCTTCAGCATGGCATAGCGCTGCCCAGCGTACCGAAAAGCACGCACTGAAAACCGCGCGCTGGATGGACCGTAACTCGACTCAGAGACTGCCTCTGCAATGTGATTGAGCAGCTTGACGTGTCATACAACTGTCGTCCCATCACGCCCAAGCCTTGACCTGCAAGTTCTGAGCCGGGCGACAGAACCAAAGACCACGCAGCGGCCAGACTCGTGTCCCTGAGCCCTACCGCGCCCTCGAGCAGAGCTTCCGGAGAGCGGTAAGCGGGCGGGGGCCGGGGTCCCGGGAGCTCTTGAGGCGCGCCTGCGTTTGGCCCCAGCTCTGTCTGTGTGTCCTGTGGGTCTTGTGTGTCTGGCCTAGAGAGAAGAGAACCAGGGCGAGTTTGTTAGTCCAGAAGAGAGAAAGAGCCACAAAGCAGGGGTGAGCTTGTGAGTCCAGGGCACAGCCGGAATCCAGGGAGCCTAAGAAAACCCGGCGAGGTGGCGGCGGGACGACGGCAGCACGGCACGGTGGGACAGGGGCAGGGTGGAAGGGCGAGCAAACGAACCGAGGAACCAGTCCCAGCGTCGGTCTTCGCGGGAGAGGGCATCGTCTCCGGCCAGGTGGTTTTCACGCGCCATGCGCTCCGAGCGGGCGCGGCGCGCCGCCGATTCTCCGACCAGGTAGGGATCCTCGAGCGGCCGAGGCGTGGCGCTGCCGGCGCTGCCGGTGCCGTGTCTTGCATGGCCACCGGCCACGAGGGCGGCGGCGGCATCGGCGTCCGCGTCCTGCTGCTGCTGCTCAAAGCGTTCCAGGACGGCCAGGCGGCGCATCAGGTTGCCAATCTCGGCGGCGGCGTTGGCGTGCTCGGCGGCGGCCACGCGGCGCAGGGCCACGGAGTGGTAGTGGCGGGCCGTGGGGTTGGAAGCGACGGTCGGCCAGGCGGCGATGCGGAACTGCGACAGGTTGGGCACGTCGCCGCGACGCCGGCTGCCGCCGCCGGGCGCGTGATGGGGCAAAGCAAAGACGGCAGCACGGGGGCTTCCGGCCGTCGTGCGCCGGGCCGGAGCCGGAGCCGGAGCCGGAGCTGGAGCTGGAGCTGGAGCCGCAGCAGCAGCGGGCGGCTGGTGGCGGCAAGGGACGGCGGAAGAAGCAGAGCCGGGCGCGGGTGGCGAGTAGGGAGGGAGGAGGCTGCCGCCACTATAGGGGACAGAGTAGTGGTATGCCGGCGCTTCAGAGGCTACATGTGTTAGAGGCGAAGTCACGCAGAGGGAAACTAGAGGCACGCAATCAGCCGAACCAGCGACACGTACAATAAGACGGCGCGGCAGAGCGGATGGAGGCCGTCTCAAAGTCTTCGGGGCTCAGCGCAGCGACGAGCTCGCTTGAGGGGCGTGGGAGAACGGTACCCGGCATGGCAGCGAGGCAGGAGAGGAGCGAGGAGGAGCAGAAGTTGAGCAGCAACCAAGACAGGCGGTTCCGGAGCGCAAAGACGTTTGCTTGGCCGTTGCAGCAGACGTTTGTGAACAGACGCGACAAAGGAGAGGGAGAAAGCAAGGGCGGGCGACAGCTCCAGGACAGGGAGGCGATCTGGCAAGCCGGGCAGCACAAGGAACGCAAAAAGAGGGGACCGCGGCTGTGTGTGTGAACCGTTTGACCCGGACAGACGGGCTGCCGTCGTTTGTCGAGTGGGACTATGCTGGCCAGGCGACCGACCCGTCGTGGTGAAAAGTAGCGACAGGGCTGAGCCGAGAGGTCGTGTGAGCGCGCGAGGCAGCCACGGGACGGTGTCATCCGATCAGGCTGCTTTAAAGCGCTGCCTTGCTGCGAGATACGGCAGTCTGGCCGCCGGCACGTGAACTCTGGCCAGAACCGGCGGGGCGTGGACGAGGTAGCATCCGCGCGGTGGCTGCATCTCGCCGAGAATAGGTGGAAGGCGATAAGAAGCGAGGGGGGTGGAGGGCGATAAGAAGCGAGAGGAAGGCGATAAGAAGCGAGAGGAAAGCGTGTAGAAGCGAGAGAAGAAAGCGAGTAGAGCGAGAGGCCGAGAAGGTGGGGAACAGAAGCGAGGCGGTACGCCCGGGCAGGCGCGACCGGCGCGGTTCGCAGAGGCCTGCGCAGCTGTAGCTGAGCGTGACATCACTGCGGACCTGCAGCTGAAAGAGGCGCAAGGCCGGCGGCGGGCCAGGAACGCCAGGAACCGCAGCACAGCAGTAGCCTGCCGGACGCTCCGCAGACTAGAAAAGGGCCTTTTGCAGCTTACGTGTACGGGTAAAGGAGAAAGTATCTCAAAAATGGAGAAAGTGTCTCCATGAAAACGAGTGAAACAACTCATTGAAACGGAGAAAGTATCTTTAAAAGTATCTCCATTTGCCAGGTTCGGCCGTTCTCGGACAGCCGCGCTGCCCTCTCGTCTACGGCTTGCCGGGCTTGTAATCCTTGATGTGGTCGAGGATCAGCTTGGCGGCCTGGTCGGGCGAGTGCTGGCGGCCCAGGGCCTCGACAAAGTCGCCGTCCGGGTCCATGAGGTAAAAGTAGATGCTGTGGTCGACGAGGTAGTCCTGGCCCGGCTTGACGTCGGAGGGCGTGCTAAAGTAGACGCGGTAGGCCTTGCACATGGCCTTGATCTGGTCGTAGGTGCCGGTCAGGCCGACGAAGCGCGGGTGGAACTCGGCCAGGTACGCCTTGAGCACGGCCGGCGTGTCGCGCGCCGGGTCGCACGTGACAAACACGGGCACCAGCTGGCCGGGCTGCTGCGCCTCGACGAGGTCCACCATGCGCGCCATCTTGTCGAGCTCTTCGGGGCAGATGTCGGGGCAGTGCGAGAAGCCAAAGTAGACCTGCGAGTCAGTGTACGTCCAGACGGCCACGATGGAAGCATGTTTGTCCAGACGACGGGATGGAAGCAAACCCACCAGAGAGTGCCGTCCCGCGAGGTCGGCGTCCGTCACCGTGCGGCCGTTCTGGTCGACCAGCGTAAAGGGCCCGCCCACCTTGGGCCGGCCGACGCCCTTGCTGGCCTCGGCCACCCGCTTCCGCTGCATGCGCTCCTTTTCGTGCTCAAAGTACCACATCAGGCCCCCGCCCGTCAGCACAAAGAGAAGGCCGGCCTTCCAGGAAAAGGGCTGTCCGGTCAGCAGGCACTCGGCAGGACCAAGAAGTTCGCCAGGTAGACCCTAAAACGCCGCAAACATGGACAACGCCGCAAACATACCCCGGACCGGTACCGGCTCTTGGCCTCCTCGACCGTCTTGAACGTCCGCCGCGGCACCCGCCCGAGCACGCTGCCGCCGCCGCCGCCTCCGCCCCCGCGTGCCGCCGCCGAGGCAGCGGGCACGGGCCGGGGCCGGGCGCCGCCGCTGTGAGAGCGCTGTGGAGGGTGCGCCGGCGACGACGCATAAAAGGCCCGCGCGCCGGGGCCCTGGCGCTTTGGCAGGCTGTGGGTGCACGCGCCGAAAAAGGGCGAGGCCGCCCTGGTGAGTGGCCGCATCGGAGCTGGCTGGCAGGCTGAAGGATCTGGCTCGTCCGGTAGAGTGGCCGGTGACTGGCTCGCAATGCAGGTCGAGGCTGTGGTCTGATCGCAGACTTTGAAGCTGCAAAAATCGGCCGTGCTGCGTGGACCCACATAGGCCTGTACTCATGGGCCCTGTACTCTGCACGCGTCACGCTAAAGTGCTCTACTTGGGGAGCCGTAGCCTTGCGAATCGCCTCGTCCCCTTTGCTCAGTTACTGCATACTATCCCCCCCCCCCCCCCCGCCCACAGCCCAGCATGGCTTTCAGCGCCGGCACGCTTGCCGACCCGGCCGCGACGGCCGCCTTCAAAGATGCCTTGGCCGCCGTGGCCGCCAAAGACGGCCTCTGCGACGGCGGCCCCGACGACTTTACGCAGCCTTCGCCGCTGCGCTCCGTCTCATCCGGACTCGACTCTTGCGCCGCCGACCATGCCAACACGGCCTCCTTTGCCGCCGACCATGCCAACACGGCCTCCTACACGGCCAACCACTTCCTCCCCATCCTCGACGACGACGACACCGCCATGACTGACGCAACCGACGCCGCATCACCCATCAAGACCGAGCAGCTCTTCTCCACCTCCTCCACCACCGCCGTCGGCCCCAATACCCGCGGCTCGGCACGGCGGGGCCGCGGCGGCGGCGGCCGGGGCCGCGGCCGTGGTGTCGGACGCGGCGGCGGCGGTCGAGGCGGGGGGCGCGGCGGAGGCCGGGGTGGCGGCGGCGGCGGCGGCGGCGGCGGCAGCGGCGTGGTGCGCAGCCAGCCCAAGACGCGGGGCGACGGCAGCGGCGGCAGCAGTAGCAGCCGAGGCGGAGGAGGCCGGGGAGGGCGCAAGCCGGCAGCGGCCGTCTCGGCGTCGCCGGATGATGGCGACGGCGAGGGCGGTCACGACAGAGCCGCCGACGGAGACGTGCAAGATGGCCAAGATGACCAAGACTTTAATTTTGACGACGACGACGACGACGACGATGACGACGACGAGGGCGGCGACGTCTCCGACAGCGGCCCCTACTGCATCTGCCGCGGGCCCGACGACCACCGCTGGATGATCCAGTGCGACGGCTGCGAGGACTGGTTCCACGGCGACTGCGTGCAGCTGCCCAAGGAGGAGGGCGAGCGGCTGGTGCTCAGCTACATCTGCCCCAACTGCGCGGTGCCCGGCACGCTGGTCACGCGCTTCCGCAAGCTCTGCTCGCGGCCCGGCTGCCGCCAGCCGGCCCGGCTGTATGCCGCCGACGGCGTGTCCGCGGCCGCCCCCGAGGCCGCCAGCCACTTTTGCTCCGACGAGCACCGCGACGCCTGGTGGGACGACGTGCTGGCGCTCCTCGCCCACGGCCACGCCGCCCTGCCGCCCCTGCCCGAGGACAAGCTGCCCGTCGGCCGCCTCACGCCGCCGCAGCTCGTCTACGTGCTCTCGCACACCGACCAGCGGGGCGTCGCCGAGATGCTGCTGCACGGCCTCACCCGGGATAAGAACGGTGCGTCGGGTCCTGTCTCTCCTTGTGTCTGGTCCGGCCCTTGGGTCCCCTTTGGCCTGGTCCGGTCCTTGAATCCCCTTTGGTCTGGTTGCTTTTCCGTCTTGTCCCGTCTAACCCCCAGCCCATCCCGACTCCTTCCTCACCGGCGAGGAGCTCGTCGTGACGCGCCGGTCGGCGGCCGAGCGCGCGCGCCTCGCCGAGCTCCTGGCCATGTGCCAGCAGATGCTGCAGCTGCTGGACATGGCCAAGGCCCGCGCCTACGAAGCCGTCCGCGCCGGCGCCATGGAGCGCGACTCCTGCAGCTACGACAACCGCCTGCAGCACGTCGGCGTCCAGCCCCATTTCGAGCACTTTCTCGCCAGCCCCGAGGGCGCCGCCATCTTCCGCGCCGGCCGCCTCGACGCCCCGCCCGAGTCGGCCCAGGACTCTGCTGTCGCCGCCGCCGCCGCCGCCGCTGCCGCCGCCAGCCCGCTGACCGCCGGCATGTGCCGCAAGCGCCGCTGCAAGGCCCACATCAGCTGGCTGCCGACGCTCGCCCGCGACGTGCGCATGCAGATGCAGGAAATGGCCAGCCGCGCCGCCTCCCTGCGCGACAATGAGATGCGCATCCACACTGCCGCTGTCCAGCGCGCCTTTCTCAAACAGCACGCCGTGGCCGAGGTGCGCCTGGCCGACAGCGCGTCCGAGTCCGGGTCCGGGTCCGAGACCGAGGCCGAGGCCGAAGCAGACGCCGAAGCAGACGCCGATTACTCCGACTCCGACGACCACACCGCCCGCAAGAAACAAAAGTACGACAGCTCAGACGCCGCCTCGCCGCCGCCATCGGACCGCCGGCCGGCCAGCACCGCGCGGAGGCGCCGGTACAGCAGCACCAGCAGCCGCAGCCGCAGCCACAGCCACAGCCGCAGCCACAGTCACAGCCACAGCCGCAGCCGCAGCCACAGCCGCAGCGCCTCCCGCCGCGAGAGAAGCCCGCACAGCAAGGACCGCTCACCACCCTACCCCCAGCCCTACTCCCCGGCCCAGAGCGCGAGCCACCGCAAGCTGCCGTCCCGTGCGCAGACCAACGGCCACACCAACGGCCCCGGGCGGCATGGCGACAGCCCTCGCAGCGAAGCATCGCTCAGCGGTTAGCGGGTGGATGTCAGATTTCACGCTCACTGTATATTTCACGCTCATGGAAGATTTCGCGCTCAATGTATTCATTGCATGGGTATATAACATGTCAGGCGCCCCCAGACGCACACTATTCTTAAACGGCATTACATGTAGAGACAAGCAATCGTGACGGACAGCCCAAGTGGCAGCCAGCAATCCAAAGCGGCCACCGCCATCATAACAGCCCCAGGGCCGAGCCATGCGCTGAATCCAAAGCAGTCAATGAGCCGTGAGGCATACCCCTTGTTGTGCCGGCCGTGAGGCTCCGTCTTCCCTCTTTGCGTCGTCATGCTCTTCGTCTCAGGCGGTGATTCTCTTGGCTCAGTTCCGCCGACGGTGGCCCTCTCGATGTCCCTCTCGGTGCCGATGGCCTTCTCGGGGCGCTCGGTGGTGGTGACGCGACGACGACGACGATGACGACGGCGCCGGCCCATCGAGCTCACGGTCTGCCTCCTCCAGACGCTGGCGGAAGTCCATGACGATCTCGCGGATGCGGCTGATGCGGTCAAAGTCCAGCTCGAGCTCCTCCAGCTGCTGGTCGATCATCTGGAAGCGGCGGATCTGCGCATCCGCGTCTTCCACCAGCGCCATCGACTGGTCGTACACACCCTGGGTGTAGGCCAGTGACTGCTCGCTGAGGCGCTGCATCTGCTGCTCGATGCGGGCCATGACGCGGTTCAGGTGCAGGTTCAGCTCGGCCAGCGAGTTGCTGTCGAGCCGCAGCAGGTTCTGCGACGACGCACGGCTGGCACCGCGCGACGGCGTGGAACCGCCGCCGCCGCCGCCGCCTTGGTTCCGGGCCAGGGACGCCTGGGTCTGGTGAAGAAGGGCCAACTCCTCGTGGGTCAGGTTCATCTGCGTCGGGTCGATCACGCGCGACGACATGGTGGCCGTTCTCTTCCAGCCCTTGCACAGGTGGAGCGAGCGCTTGCGAATCGAAGCTGGCGTCTAGATAAGCTGCCGGGGCAGTGTGCGGCAACCGCCGTGACGGCGAGCGGCCGCGCCTCTCCTAGCGGCAGGCGGGTCGGGGTGAGGTGAGGTGGACGGCAGCGGCAACGGTGCAGCGGCGGCGACATGGACGGCGGCGACCGCCGCATCTGCTGATCGTGAGGATTCGGGAGGCGCGGGCGGGTGCTCGTAGTCGGACAGGGCGAGGACGGGCGGCAGGTCGGCGGGCGGGTGGCCCGGGCAGGTTCGAGATCAGGTTCGGAGTCGGCGTCGGCGTCGGCGGCGGCGGCGGCGGGATTCTTCTCAAGGCTTGCAAAAGCGATTCCAGCGGCGCGCACAGCGTCATGGTTTCGAGCTGACCACGGCCGTCATGGCAGCAGGGGTAAAGACGATGGAGCGAGCAGCGGTGTCGGGCAGTAACTGATCGAGCTGAATAATGGGGCGACGTTAATTCTCCATCGGGGCCGACTGGGCTGGGGGCGCGATTTGGGTGCTCGCCCGGTGGGCTCTATCGAGGTTTCGGAGATTTTCCACCCAAACTGACAATTCTCATCTCGGGAGATGAGAGAGAAGGGAATCCGCCAAGACTAACAGCAGATGGCGGAAAAGAACATAAAAGGTCGCAGAGAGGCCCGCAATCCGTGCTAAAAAAAAAAGCAGGCGGGGGGGCCACCCAGACCCGGCTATCGCATTGCATCTGATAAGACCGG
Organism: Graphilbum cf. rectangulosporium; assembly: GCA_019925645.1. Classification (NCBI taxonomy): domain Eukaryota; kingdom Fungi; phylum Ascomycota; class Sordariomycetes; order Ophiostomatales; family Ophiostomataceae; genus Graphilbum; species Graphilbum cf. rectangulosporium. The sequence goes on from JADHKI010000034.1 coordinate 230,796, forward strand.
CCCTGGCTTTGCCATGTTGGTTGGCGAACCTCGCGCTCGACGATTTCTGGTCGAAAATGACAGATGTAGATGTTCTCGAGCGGATTGCTCTAGCCACCGCATGGGGAAGGTGGCAGGGGCATGCACCTGCCGTAAATACTAGCGAGCAGCTATTTTCTACAGTATGTACTTTCGAGTGCTTTGAAAGCAGGGTAAAATGTCACATTTTTGCTGTGACCAGCCATCTCTCGACACGGTGCAGCAGGGCGGCCAGCAGAAGAGAACGCGAGAATGCCAAGGAAAAGCAGAGAAAGGCAAGGCAGATGTTGGGCCGCCGCTTCTGTACAGCGCCGTCCCGAGGATCCCTGCCAGCGGCATAGGCGCGGCCGTGATTTGCTCTGCGTCTCATTGCGCACGCATCCAGGAAACATGTATGTAGTTGGAGGGGGGGCTACATGGCCCTCTCGGCCCTCCCGTGTCTGTGCCGGGCTCACCTGTGTCTGCCGGGACGTGGTCGTGATGGCTGCGGGATGCCGGTCGGACGCTGCGGGATGCCGGTCGGACACTGCGGCCTGACATATCCTTACTGTCGGAGCAGGCCGGCAGTCCAGCCGGAGAGAGCGCGCCAGGGGGCACCCAGGGCGCCCAGCAGGCCCGGCGCAGCGCGGCGGCGCCCGGGCAGCAGCAGCAGCAGTGCCACACCCAGCAGGGGCAGGCCGAGGGCGGCGGCGAGGCCGCGCAGCAGCACGCGGCCCTGGTGCTCGCTGAGGCGGACGACGTCGCTGTAGCGCTCGTTGCCAAAGGACACGCGCGCGTACTTTGTCTGCCAGCCGAGGCGCGGCACGTGCACGGACAGCTGCTCCTCGAGCCACTTGCGCAGGCGGTACGTCGGCCGCAGCACGGACGCGCGCATCTCCTCGTAGTTTTGCAGCGCCAGGTCGCTGATGGCGTGCGCGTCGGGCACGCGCAGGGCCGAGTATTCAGCCAGGGCGAGAGCCCTGGCAGCGGCGGCGGCGGTAGCCAGTGCGTCCGCTTTTTCCTCGGCCGGCGCGTCTGCTTCCCCGTCCGGCGCATCTGCTTCCCCGGCCGGCGCGTTGCCCTCCCGGGCCGCGTGCTTGTCCAGCAGCGAGTACAGCACGCGCACGTCCTCGAAGCCGGCGTTCATGCCCTGGCCGTAAAAGGGGACCATGGCGTGCGCGGCGTCGCCAACAATGACCACGGCCGCGCCGTAGTGGTGCGGCCGGCAGCGGATGCTGATCAGCGGCAGGTGCGGGTTGGCCGTGAAGGAGGCCACCAGCTCAGCCGGCGGGATCAGGCCCGTCACGCCCGGAAAGTGCTGGTCGAAAAAGGCCGGCACCCGCGCCGGCTCGGCCTCGAGGCGGGCAAACTGCGCCGCCGGCATGAAGAGCGTGCACGTAAAGGAGCCGTCCTGGGCGTGAGCGAGGGAAAAAGAGAAGAACAAGAACAAGAAAAAACAACCACATAAAAGAACAAGAATAAAAAAGAACAAGAACAAAAAAAAAAACAAGCATGACATGCCGCGTACGCCGCACCTACCTCGCTGGGAATGGCAATAAACATGTGGTCCCGGCCCGGCCAGATGTGCAGGTGGTGTGGCGAGATGCGGAAGCGCGACCAGCGGTCGCCGCCCGGCGCGGCCTCGGCGCGCGGCTTCAGCTGGAACTCGCACCACAGCGTGTCGATGTACTCCTGCCGGTAGTCCATGCGCGCGTACTTCATCAGGTGGTAGCGCACCGACGAGTGCGCGCCGTCGGCGCCGATCAGAAAGTCGAAGCCGGCCTCGATCTCCCGGGCCCGCTCCGGCCCCGGCCCCGGCTGCACCACCTCGAACCAGGCTTTGCGCGCCCGGAAGTCGGCGCCGGTCAGCTTGTGGTTGAAAAAGAGGCTGACGTTGGGCATCTGTTCCAGCGTATCCAGCAGCTGCGCGTTGAGGCCCGCGCGGTCAATAGCAAAGATGGTCTGTGAGGGTCGTAAGAATGAGAAGGAGAGAGAGAGAGAGAGGAAGACAGAGAGAGGAGAGACGCACCCGCCCGTGAGCGTCATAGTCCTGGCCCTCCTCGTACAGCTCGCCCGACTGCCGCTTGCCGTGGATCATGCGGCCGCGCATCGGAATGGTGGCGTCAACGACATGGCCGAGCAGCTCCTCGTGGCCCGACTGCCGCAGCGCGTGGATCCCGCGCTCCGAGAGGGCCAGGTTGATCGACTTGGTAAAGTGCAGTGGCGTCGTCGACGGGTCGCGCAGGTCTGCCACGCGTCAGCCGTGTCCCGGCCCCGGCCCCGGCCCCGCCCCGGCCCCGCCCCGCCTCCCGAAGCCGCGCCGCCAGACTTACCGCCGCGAAGCTCGTAAACCTCGACCACGTCGCCGCGCTGCGCCGCATACAGCGCGGCCAAGGCCCCGACCGGCCCGGCGCCCACAATGACAGTCTTTTGCTTGCCAGGCATGGCTGGAACAGCGTTGTGGCAGAGCTTCCGACGCTATTTCCGGCACGAGACTTACAAGTTTTATCCCCGCTGGTGTCCTCTAGATCTGGCTATCGCTTCAGCGCAATGCCTGCCAAAGTAAGACCCGTGAGTAGATGTACGAACGGACCAAACGCACTGTCAATAGGAGGCTTCAGGCCTAATAGTGATTAAGAACAAAGGTATAATTATACAATAGTCAAGGTGATGTAATGCACACAGGATCAGATTAATGTAGGAGGCCCTGGTGGGTCTGATGACACATCCTCACGTGCCAATGTCAAGCCCGCTTTTTGCCCGTATAGGTTAGAGCGGGGACCCTCAGGCCCCTTCACATCCCGCTGTGTGATTTTTCGGAACCATGGCGAGAATCTGAGCTGCATAACCAGATCCGCGTAACGGGAGCCGCGCAAAAAACACCTCTCGTGCCAGCAGCCGGTCCACCACGCGGCCAAACACAGCCTCTGACAGCCGCCGCCGCCGCTGCCGCCCACACCGTTGATCTCGGCCTCCCCTCCTCTCTCTCTTGTCTCCACAATGGCCGAAGAACCGCCAGCAAAGCGCAAGTGCCTCGGCGACGACTGCGACAAGGATGCCGGGTCTCTGCAGTGCCCGACCTGCCTGAAGCTCGGCATCGACGACAGCTTCTTCTGCTCCCAGGAGTGCTTTGGCCGGAACTGGGTCCGTCTCTGTGTCTGGGCTCAGCGTCAACATGGGCTCAGCGCCAACAATGCTGACCAGGCATCTTCTTCATAGGCAACCCACAAGGCCATGCACAAGAAAGAGCCCAGTAAGAGGGGTCCCATTGCCTGCTGTACTCGGCCGGGAGACTGACAGTCCAGAGGCCGTCAGCGTGTACAACCCGTTTCCCAACTTCCCCTTTACCGGCGCTCTGCGGCCGGTCTACCCGCTGTCGCCGCGCCGCACGCTTCCCAAGTCGATTGTCCGGCCCGACTACGCCGTCGACGGCATCCCCAAGACGGAGCGCTCCTACCTGCGCCCCAACAAGATCGACTACCTCGACGCCGCCGCGCAGGAGGGCATGCGCACCGTGTGCCGCCTGGCCCGCGAGGTGCTGGACATTGCCGCCGCCGCGGTACGGCCGGGCATCACCACGGACGCGCTCGACGCCATTGTCCACCAGGCCTGCATCGACCGCAATGTCCGTTTTCACCGCCGGCGTGGCCCCGCCATGACGCCTGCCCCCCGGGCCCTCTGCCTCTGATCTGTGCTTCATTCGCTGACCTGCACAGGCCTACCCCTCGCCGCTCAACTACAACCACTTCCCCAAGTCTGTCTGCACATCCGTCAACGAGATCATCTGCCACGGCATCCCGGACCGGCGCGTGCTGCTCGACGGCGACATCCTCAACCTCGACGTCACCCTCTACTACGGCGGCTACCACGGCGACCTCAACGAGACCTACTACGTCGGCGACCGCGCCCTGGCCGACCCCGACAGCGTGCGCGTCGTCGAGACCGCCCGCGAGTGCCTCGACGAGGCCATCAAGATTGTCAAGCCCGGCACGCTGCTGCGCGAGTTTGGCAACGTCATTGAGAAGCACGCCAAGTCGCGCAACTGCGCCGTCGTCCGCACCTACGTCGGCCACGGCATCAACTCCGCCTTCCACCCGCCCCCCAACATCCCCCACTACGCCAAGAACAAGGCCGTCGGCGAGTGCAAGCCGGGCATGACCTTTACCATTGAGCCCATGGTCGTCCTCGGCAAGTACCGCGACGTCACCTGGCCCGACAACTGGACCAGCGCCACCATTGACGGCAAGCGCACCGCCCAATTCGGTCAGTCCTCTCCCTCAGACTTTTCTCAGACCCCCAGACCTCCCCCTCAGACCTTTCAGACCCCCAGACCTAACACCGCCAGAGCACACACTCCTGGTCACCGAAACCGGCGTCGAGGTCCTCACGGCGCGGCTGCCGACTTCGCCCGGCGGCCCGGTGCCGATGCCGAGCACCGAAGCGACGGCAGCGGCGTAACCCAGGTACAGAGCCGCTTCTCACGACACCCGCCACAGCCAAACGCAGACTGGCGCAGCAGGCGGGGTGGTGGACGGGCAACGGGGCGCTTTCACAGACGCGCAGAGTTGCCAGGCTGGGGCGTCGGGACTTTTGCGATGCATTGCACGGTGTCTTTGTAGCCAGAATCCATCACATGCTGCTGCCTTTAGCATGCTAGCGACACTGAGCTCGCCTTGCTTTGGTGCTTCACGGCAGATGCAGCCGTTCTGTCAAAGAGTCGTTGCCATGATGCGTACTGTCAAGAGTCGTTGCGATGCACTGCGAAGCACGTAGTGATTGTTTCAAACTACAATCTGGCCTTTGCGTCTTATAAGCTCCGTGGAGAGGCTGGTGACGTTGGTGGTCCGAGCTCCTCAAGGCCCTGTAACAATCAATTGTCCCCCTAAAAACTGCCATTACAGCGATGTCGCAACGTACTACAGAGCAGACGGCCAGAGTTCCACAGAAGCCGGCCAGCCTCATTCATCGTCCGTTGTGTGCCGTAATATTCCTCCCCCATATGCTTAGTGATTTTCCTTGCTTTTTGCGCCAACGCCAGCAATTCTTCCACCTTCCACCACCACCAACTACCACCACCACCAGCCGCACGCAACTCGAGCGTCTCTTCCGCCCACTTGCTCCCTCCCCCCTTGCACCCTATCGGCTTCGACTGTCCGGGTCCAGCTGCCGAGTTTTCTCGCTTCTTACTTGCTGCTGCTGCGCGCGCTCGGCACTTGAGAAAGAGAGATCGGGCAGCCCTTTTCTTCTTTGTACGTCCCTCTGCTAGTGTACCCGAGAGCTTGGGTGCCGCACGCCCTTGCCCTCTGTACGTGCTTTCGCTTCCATCGGACGGCCCGAGGCTAACGAGCGTTGCCCCGTGCAGACATTCCGCTCCGTACCCCAGGCTCCGCTTGCCTCCCGATCCGACGCCGGGACCCCTCCAAAAAGAAAAAAAAAGAAAAAGACACCCAGCAACGCCAGCCGCTCTCTGTTGAGCGCCACCGTCTTGCACAATGTCTGGAGAAGCATGGCTATATCTGTTTGCCGTGTTGATCAATGCGGTCAATCTGTTCCTGCAGGTCTTCTTCACCATCATGTACAGCGACTTGGAATGGTACGTGCGTGCGTGCGTGCGCGGTGGGATCGGCAGTGTGCTGACAGGCCATAGTGATTACATCAACCCGATCGACCTCTGCAACCGCCTGAACACCTACATCATCCCCGAGGCTGCCGTGCACGGCTTCCTGACCTTTCTCTTCCTCATCAACGGCTACTGGGTGGCGCTGATTCTCAACCTGCCCCTCCTGGCCTGGAACGTGAACAAGTATGCCCCGCCCCCCTTGCTGTGTCGCGGCTTGCCAATCTGCCTCCGTACTGACCAGTGCGCAGGATCGTCCGCAACACCCATCTCCTAGACGCCACCGAGATCTTCCGCAAGCTGAACATCCACAAGAAGGTGAGTGCTGCGAACCCCCCCCTTCCCACGGCAGCCTCCCGGTGTACACTACTGACAAGATGCAGGAATCGTTTGCCAAGCTCGGCTTCCACCTCGTCATGTTCTTCTTCTACCTCTACAGCATGATCGTTGCGCTCATCAAGGACGAGGGCAACTAGTGGGGCCTTGGCTAGCGAGAGCACTGACGGCCGGCACGATACACAGACACAAGTGGCATTTCTTTCGCGCAGGGGGGGGTCGAGCGACGAGGGCAGAGAAGCGTAAGGGCGAGTGGGCTGTCATTGAAGGGGCGGGGAGAGAGGCTCGAGCCTGGACTACACCCCGCTGGATGCGATGCGCGCCGGATATGGCGGGACTAGGCGTGGGGTTTCGGAGTCGTTGCCACACGATTCTGTGACGGGTTACGGGGATGTGCATTCCTTCATCTTTTGCTGGTGCTGCTGCGCTGCTGCGCTGCTGCGCCGCTGCTGCTGCTGCTGCTGCTGCTGGGAATTTTGGTGCGACGGGCTGGAGGCTAGTTTGTGCAGGATAGACCAGCCGGCTGAGGGCGCAGCGGACAGCTGTTCTCACGGCACTCATGGAACTTGTTGGCAATCTGTAGACAATGGCGATACCCTGGATGCCGGGCTTTCAGTACCACCCCCTGTGGTTGTTTTCAAGTATCCGTATTGTCAACGTGTCCTGAACGAGGCTTGGCGATAGCGGGCATCACGTGACGATAAGCATCTGCGTTGACAAGTACGATACATGCTATCGAAGCGACCCACTGATTTTTTTGGACGTCAACACCGGTGATCAGCCTCACGACACGCGACGCAGTATCCGCCCTCTGGGGACTCGTCGTCATCTCGATCACGCCGCAGTGGGAGACTCGTGGCCATCTCGATTGGGACACAGCGGGACAGCGGGAGACGCGGTATCTCGATACGCCACAGTGCAGGCAGGCGACGCGCACACGAATCAGCCATGTCGGGCTTCCTGAACGAGTACCCGCCGAACATGGCGCCACAGGACGCGCTGGTGGTGCGGGAGCAGGCGGGCGCGGAGTACGCGGTGACGCGGTACTCGGCGGAGGACCTGTCGCGGCCGGTGATGGGCCCGGCGAATCCGTTCCGGGCGACGGGGGCGGCGGCGGAGGCGAGCGGGGCGAGCGGCGTGAAGCGCAAGAACGTGCCGACGGGGACGGCGACGGAGATTTTTCTGGGCGAGCACACGTTCCGCAGCAAGCACCGGGCGGTGGAGCGGCGCGGGGGCCCGGAGCGGGCGGCGGCGTCGGGGGCAGAGGTCAAGGCGGAGAACGCGCGGGTGCGGGCGGCGCGCGAGAGCAAGGGCAGCGCGCTGGTGGCGGACGGCGACGGCGCGTACGTGGGGCCGTGGGCGCGGCACGCGGTCCGGGCGCGGTACGCGGGGGAGGAAGCCTACGCGGGCGAGGAGTACGAGTACGAGGAGGAGGAAGAAGAAGAAGGACAAGGGGACGAAGAAGAAGAGGAGGAGGAGGCGGTGGAGAGCGGGACGGTGCTGCGGGCGCCGGCGGCGGCGCTGGCGCGGCGGGCGCAGCAGGCGCAGGAGGGCTCGGAGACGAGCACGTTTGTGGGCTCGCAGCAGTACGACTACCAGGGGCGGACGTACATGCACGTGCCGCAGGACCTGGACGTGGACCTGCGCAAGGAGGTGGGCAGCGTGACCAACTACATTCCGAAGAAGCTGGTGCACACGTGGAAGAGCGGCGGCGGCAGCGGCAGCGGCGGCGGCAGCGGCGGAAGCGGCGGCGGCGGCGCGGGACAGCCGGTGACGGCGCTGGAGCTGTTCCCGGCGGCGGGCCACGTGCTGCTGAGCGGCAGCGCGGACAGCACGGTGCGGCTGTGGGACGTGTACCACGAGCGCGAGCAGCTGCGGGTGTACGCGGGCCACAGCCGGGCGATCACGGACGTGTCCTTTAGCCGGGACGGCACGCGGTTCGTGACGGGCTCGCACGACCGCTGGATCAAGCTGTGGGACACGGAGACTGGGGCGTGCGTGCGGCGGTTCCGCACGGGCAAGACGCCGCACTGCGTGGTGTTCAACCCGTCGGCGGAGGCGGCGCACGAGTTCCTGACGGGCATGTCCAACAACAAGATTCTGCAGTGGGACAGCCGGGCGGCGGGCGAGAGCGAGCCGGTGCAGGACTACGACCACCACCTGGCGGCGATCAACACGATCACGTTTGTGGACGAGTGCCGGCGGTTCATGACGACGTCGGACGACAAGTCGCTGCGGGTGTGGGACTACAACATCCCGGTGCCGATCTCGTACACGAGCGAGCCGTGGATGTACCCGATGACGCGGGCGGCGCGGCACCCGTCGGGCAAGTACGTGGCCTACCAGAGCAGCGACAACCAGGTGCTGGTGTACTCGGCGCGCGACAAGTACCGGCAGAACCGCAAAAAAGAGTTCCGCGGGCACAACAACGCGGGCACGGCCATTGGTATCGACATCAGCCCCGACGGCCGCTTCCTGGCCTCGGGCGACACGCAGGGCAGCGTCTTCTTCTTTGACTGGAAGACGTGCAAGGTGTACGGGCGGCTGGTGGCGGACGCCGGCGGCGGCTCCGTCAACCATGTGCTGTGGCACCCGCAGGAGACCAGCAAGGTCATCACGGCGGGGCAGCAGGGGGACATTAAGTTTTGGGACTAAACACACTCTGGACTGGTAAACATTCACGTTTGACTGATAGACTCATACACGTCGTTCCCTAGCCCGCCCTCAGAAAGGTCTTGTAGACGCTGCTCTCGGTGCAGTCGACCCAGGGGTAGCCGATGGCGCCGAGGAAGCGCTCGAGCTCGGCGCGCTCGGGGCCGGGGCACTGGATGCCGGTCAGGACCTGGCCGCGGTCGCTGCCCTCGTTGCGGTACTGGAAGAGGGTGATGGAGTACTTGGGCCGCAGGGTGGCGAGGAAGGCGCCGAGGGCGCCGGGCCGTTCGGGGAAGCTGAACATGTAGAGGCGCTCGTGGGGCACGGCGGAGCGGCCGCCCATGAGGTAGCGGATGTGGGTCTTGGCCAGCTCGTCGCCGGAGAGGTCGGTGGCGTGCATGGGGCCGGCGGCGGCGATGCGGGCGAGCAGCTCGCTCAGCTCCGAGGGGCGCTGGGCGGCGGGCTGGGAGAGGGTGAGGCCGATGAGGACGTTGGCGACGTCGGCGCCGGGGGCCGGGTCGGCGCCGGGGGCCGGGTCGGCGTAGCGGTAGCTAAACTCGGTGACGGAATGCGGCAGGATGGCGTCAATGAGCTCGGCAAAGGCGCCGGGCCGCTCGGGGATGCGCACGGCGAGCAGGACCTCCTTGCCCTCGCCGAGGGTGGCGCGCTCGGCGACGAAGCGCAGGCGGTCAAAGTTCATGTTGGCGCCGCTGGTGATGGCGACGAGGCCGCGGTCCGGGTCGGCAGACGGGTGGGCGGCCACGTACTTTTTCAGGCCGGCCAGGGCAAGGGCGCCGGCGGGCTCGACAATGGAGCGGGTGTCCTCAAAGACGTCCTTGATGGCGGCGCAGGCCTCGTCGGTGGAGACGGTGATGATGTCGTCGACAACGTCGCGGCAGATGCGAAAGGTCTCGGCGCCGACGGCCTTGACGGCGGCGCCGTCGGCAAAGACGCCGACGTCGGGCAGGACGACGCGGGCGCCGGCGGCCAGCGACTGGGCCATGGCGCTGGCGTCGTGGGTCTCGACGCCAATGATCTTGACGTGCGGGGCGATGCGCTTGACGTAGACGCCGACGCCGGCGATCAGGCCGCCGCCGCCGACGCAGCAGAAGATGGCCTCGAGGCGGGCCAGGTTGGTCTGGCGCAGCAGCTCCAGGCCAATGGTGCCCTGGCCGGCAATGACGTAGGGGTCGTCAAAGGGCGGGATGTCGATCAGGCCGTCCTGGGCCACGCGGCGCGCGCACTCCTCCTTGGCCGCGTCAAAGTCGGCGCCGTGCAGCACCACGTGGCCGCCCAGCCGGGCCACGTTGCGGTGCTTGATGCTGGGCGTGCCCTCGGGCATCACGATCGTGGCCGGGATGCGCAGCTGCCGCGCCGAGTAGGCCACGCCCTGCGCGTGGTTGCCGGCCGAGCAGCACACCACGCCGCGCCACGCCTCGGCCGCGTCCAGGTGCGCCATCTTGTTGTAGGCGCCGCGCAGCTTGAAGCTGAACACGGGCTGCTCGTCCTCGCGCTTGAGCATGACCCGGCACTCGAGCCGGTTGCTCAGGTTGACCGCGTGGCTCAGGCTGGTCTCCTTGCAGACTTCGTAGACGCGCGACGTCAGGATGAGACGGAGGTACTGTTGGGGTTACGGGGGTTAGCGGGGGGGGGGGGGTTACGGGGGGTAACGGGAGTTAGTGAGGGTTAACGGAGGGGAGATGGAAGGGTGATTGGGGGGGGCACGGAGGGGGGGCAGAGGAAGAGGGTCATTGGAGGGGATGGAAGATCAGAGTGATGAGGGGGGGATGAAGATAGGTGATGAAAACGACAAGATGCAAGCTGAAGCACCCACGCACATCCGGGTGCCCGTTTGGCAGCATAAAGGCCTCGGGCACAATCTTGCGCAGCCGCGCCTGCTCCGACGCCTCGGCCGCCTCCGGGGCCGACTCGCCCAGCGAGAGCCCCGCGAGGCCGGGCGTGGGCGGGGCGTCGCCGGGCGCGTCGGGGGCGGGGGCCGCGCCGGGGGCCGCGGCCGTCTCAGTCGTGGGTGCGGGCATGTTGGCGAGGGCGAGGCTCAGTCAGCGTGCGGGCATGGTTGACGGGGTGAGGCTCAGAGGTTGCGTTGCAGTCATCGAAGTCATCGAAAAGCTCGCTCGTTAGTGGCAGGACTCAAGTGGGGCCTGGCAGACCGTAAAGTGGGGCCTGGCAGGCCGTAAAGGGCCTGGCAGCAGGCCGTGATCTTATCGGCCCCGCAGCAAAAGCTTCGCAGCGCCAGACTTTTGACCACACACCACGATGCCGGGCGGCGACCACACCATCTCGGAGCAGCCGCTGCCGTCGTCGTTTGACGACAACGAGTGAGTCGCCTCGTTCCCTCTTTTCCTTTGTCTCCCCTTTCCCCGTCTCCCTCTCTTCTCCTAACAAAACCCAGCGACTTTTACAATGAGTCTGGCCTCGACAAGGTCATCCGCAAGGTCAAGGCCGAGCCGCTGATCCCGCTCGGCTGCCTGCTGACGGTGACGGCCTTTGTCAACGCCTACCGGGCCATGCGCAAGGGCGACCACAACCAGGTGCAGCGCATGTTCCGCGCGCGCGTGCTGGCCCAGGGCTTCACCGTCGCCGCCATGGTCGCCGGCGGCTTCTACTACGGCCAGGAGCGCCACCAGGAGCGCGAGCTCTGGCGCGTGCAGCAGGCCCAGGCCGAGGAGGAAAAGCGCCTGCGCTGGATCCACGAGCTCGAGGCCCGCGACGCCGAGGACAAGCTGCTGCAGCAGAAGCTCGAGCGCCGCCGCAACAAGCGTGCCGCCGGTGCTGCCGCGGAGGACAGTGGCAGCACGGAATCTCCCTCCTCGTCCAGCCCCGGCGTCCTCGGCTCGCTCGGCGGCTGGTTCGGCGCCGCAAAGACGGAGCCGGCCGCTCCGGAAGCCCCGGCCCCGGCCCCGGAGAAGAAGCGTGACGGCACCAGCTCGCTCGGCACGCTCGGCGAGCTGTACGGCCGCAAGGGCGGCAAGGCGCCGGACGACAAGTGAACAGAATGTAAATAGGGCTCGCAAGGCTGCAGGAAATCTTCCCTCTACTTGGTCAGTCATAGCTACAGACTACTCTACTTTGGTCGAGTCATGGCTACAGAATTTCACTCTACCTTGCTCAGAGTCATGGTGCTCGCAAGTCACACTCACTCACCCCATGCTGCCGCCGCTCCGCCCCCCCCCCACCAGGCCGGCCATCTCGAGCAGCGCCCGGTCCGCCTCCAGGTCGCCCGTGCCCAGCTTGACGTGCCGCCGCGCCTCGGCCTCGCGCGCCTCCCAGGCCCAGCGCTCGGCCTGCGCGCGCGCCTCGGCCTCGCCGCCGCAGCCCCAGACCTCGAGCGCCTCGATGGCGAAGCGCTCCTGGAAGCTGTACGGCCGCGCCACGCTGTTGTGAAAGGCGCTGCCGCCGCCGTGCCCCGACGGCCCGCAGTCGTGCGTCACGACGCCAAACTCGAAGCTGGCGTCCATGACTAGCGACAGCGGACCCAGCGGCAGCAGCCCGCCGCCGCCGCCGCCGCCGCTGCTGGGCGCTGCCGCCGACGACGACGGCGACGATGACGAGGCCGACGACGCCGCGGGCGGCGCGCAGCCAAAGGCGATGCCGCCGACGTGCTGGTTGGCGGGCGAGGGGCGCACAAAAGCGGCGTAGTTGCGGTTGAGCGTGGACGCGGCAAAGACGTCGTGCGTCGGCGCCAGCTGGAAGAGCACCGTGTCGCTGTCGCCAAAGCACTCGCGGTGGGTCAGCCGCCACGGCTGGCTGACGTAGGCGCCAAAGAGGAGCGTCTCGGCGTCGGCGGCGGCCCCGGAACCGGCCCCGGCCCCGGAACCGGCCCCGGCTTTCGTGTCGCTCGGGAACCGCCGCGGCGGCAGCGCCGCCGCAAAGGCCGTCTCCGGGCCGCCGCGCGGCACGGCGCCGACGCGCGTGCCCTGCACCAGCAGCAGCGTGGGCGCGCGCCAGTGAAAGACGCGCGCCTCAAAGGCGCCCATGGAGAAGCCGTCGCTGGCGCCCGCGTACAGCGGCCGCAGCCGCCGGAAGAGCGCCGCGCCCGGCAAAAAGAGCGACAGCTGCGACACAATGTCCACGTTGAGGATCGCGCCCGCGTCTGGCGGCAGCAGCGCTGGCGGCCGTCTGTCCGTGCCGTCGACGTCGACGTCGTTGCCGTTGTCGTTGTCGGTGCCGCCGCCGCCGCCGCCGAAACGCGCAAAGAGAAAGCGCTCAAACAGCGCGCCCACCCCCGCCAGCAGATGCGGAAAACACACCGGCAGGATCGCCTCGTAGTGCCCGTAGCGGATGCCCGGCGACGTCTCCACGTCCAGAAAGGCCGCCAGCACGCAGTCCGCCCGCGTCCGCAGGCTGTCCAGCGCCGCGCCCCCGGCTGCCGCCGCCAGCGGCTCCTGCGCGTCCGCCGGCGCCGCCAGCAACAGCAGCATCAGCAGCCGCCGGAAGTTGTCGGCCGGGATGCGCGCCCCGTGCAGCCGCGACAGCGCCGGGCCGTCTGGCGGCGGCGGCGGCGGCGGCGGCGGCGGCAGCAGCCCCGAGTCCAGGGCCTCCAGCGCCGCCCGCACCAGCCCGTCGTCCTCGGCGTCGGTGCTGTCCTCGGCGGTGTCCTCTTCCACGGCCAGACCGGCAGCCACGCGGGGCGCCTCCCTTGTGTCCTTTCGCTTGTCCTCCGTCCTCCCCGCCTCGCCCTTCTCCTCTCTCTTCCCCCGCCCCCCCTCCCCCCCCCCAAACAGCCGCCGGTCGTGCACGGCCAGGCTGCGAAACAGCAGCCGCTGCCGGTCGGCCGCGCCGCGCGCCAGCACGCGCCCCGACCGCTCCGTCAGCAGCGTCACCGCCACCACCAGCGCCTCCCGCCCCAGCTCGGCCGGCGCCTCGCCCAGAAACGGAAACGCCCCCAGGTACGTCAGCATCTGGAACACCACCGGCGACACCCCCAGCACCTCGGGCACCCCCAGCAACCGCGCCACCGCCTCCTCCCGCAGATGGCGCGTGCCCTGCGGCTGCGCCGGTGCCGCCGGTGCCGCCGGTGCCGCCGCCGCCGCCGCCGCCGGCTCGGCCAGGCGCCGGAAGTTGTCCTTGAGGCAGTGCAGCTCCAGCGGCGTGTAGCACTTTTCGGCAAAGAGGTTGGCCTGGCTGTCAGCACGCGTTGCCTGCTCCTCCTCCTCCTCCTCCGCCAAAAACACCGGCACCGCTCAACTCACCAGCTCCTTGACCACCTGCTCGTGCGACCGTGCCGGCCGCGCCGATTGCGTCTGTCCCATGCCGGCTGCCGGTCTCGTCGCCCCGATCGCTCCGGATAAAGCACCGCCTCGCAGGCAGTCAGAATGGTCCTAGCAGCGCGTCGGCCTCATCGTCCGCAGCGGGTGAGCGGACAGGAGCGGACAGGCAAAGCTTTGAGAATACGGACAGCACACACTGCGGGAATGCCGCACACTTGGCAATGTGATCACTGGGACAAGCCCGGCATACGGTGAGACGAGTATGACGACAGATAACAGGCACGCCTATGTGGGGCCGAGTGTGGGGGCGGGCGCAACACGCGCTCCACCAACAATAGCTCAACACGGCCTCAGACTCAACACGGCCTCAACACGGCCTCAAAAAACAACGTACAGTAACAAGAGATCCCAACTCCGGCCGAGAGAGCCTGCCATTTCCAGCTCTCCGGCCACCCGAGAAAGGAAAAAAAAAAAAAAACACCCCAAAAAAGCATCCGCACTCACTCGTCCGTCTCCCGCGGCGTCAGCCCGGCAATGAGGTCCTGGTACTGCTGGTCTTCGTCCACGATCCGCCGGAGCGCGCGCTGTTTTGGCGCCGGGACCGCCGCCGCTGTCGCTGTCGCCGTCGCCGTCGCCGTCCACAGCACGCCCGGCAGCGGCGGTCCCTGCCCCGACCCCGACCCCGACCCCGGCCCCGGCCGGCCAACCTCCCCCTGGCCCTCCTCGTCCAGGTCCATGGCATCTTCCTCGACGCCGCCGCCGCCGCCGCCGCCACCGTCTTCCGTCTTGGCGCCGCCGCCGCCGCCGCCGTCTGCCCCCCCCGCCTCCTTCCGCGGCAGCCGCATCGCCAGCAGCACGTACTCGGCGCGCGTCATGCTGCTCATAATGTTGTCCATGTAGCGGCGCACCTCGTCGGGCGGCGCCACCACGCGCGCCAGATAGTCCAGCAGCCGCGGGTGGCTGGCGGCCGACGCCGACGCCGACGCCGACGCCAGCTGCAGCCGGATCGTCACCGGCTGGTAGTAGTCCAGCTCCGGGTCGCCGCCGTACTCGGCCGCGCTGCCCTTGCGCACAATCAGAAACGACGCCACCACCTCGGGCTGCCCCTGCGGCCCCGCCGTGTACTCGAGGATGCTGAAGCGCGGGAAGAGGTAGCGGTCGCCCGTGCCGCCGTGGAACTCCAACAGCACCGCCGCCACCTCCACCCGCGCCGGGCCCGCCGGGCCTTTGCTCCGCAGCCCCGGGTGCACCGGCCCATGGCCGCCGCCGCCGCCGGCCATGCTCACCCGCCGGTTTTGCGCCGGGCCCGCCGCCGCTGTGGCCGCCGCCACGCCATGAACCAGTCCGTTTGGCTTCAGCGCGCCTTGAGCGACGCCGCCGCCGCCGCCGCCGCCGCTGCCGCCCGGCACAGCCGTGGACGGCGTCGACTGCGAGCGCTCCCGCTCCAGACCCAGACCCTGGCCCTGGCCCTGGCCCTGGCCCTGGCCCTGGCCCAGACCCTGACCCTGACCCTGACCCTGGCCATGGCCCTGGCTCTGGCCCTGACCTTGGCCCACCTGGCCCTTGAGCCTGTCCAGCACCGCCTTGAGGTCTGTCGCGTCGGAAAACTTGGGCCGGTTCTCGCCAATCCGCCGCACCATGTCCCGGATCCGGCCGTCGTCCAGCGCCGCCTGCACCAGCAGCACCACCAGCGGGTCGCTGCCCACCGGCGGCCGCAGGTCCGCCGACGTCTGCTTCTGGTTCGTGCGCAGCACAATGTCCAGGATAATGCGCACCTCCTCGGCAAAGAACCGCACCGTCCGCCCGTCCACAATCAGCCGGTCCGCCGACGGGCCCTGCGCCGCGCCGTTGCGCTTCGACTCGGCCGTGATCTGGTCGATAATGGCCTGGAACCGGTCCAGCTCTTCCTTGGGCGCGTTGCCGTTAGCCACCCGCTTCATCAGGTCCCGCAGCTGCGCGTCTTCCGTCGCCCGCTCCGCCAGCGTCACAATGATCGAGTCCGTGCCCGGCGGGTGCGCCGCCGCCGCCGCCGCCGCCGGTGCTGGCCGTGGCGTGGCCCCCGCCGCCACCGACGGGCTCGGGCTGGTGGCCGCGCTGCCGCCTGGCCGCGCTGCCGCTGCCGCTACCGCTGGCTGCCCGGCAGACAGCACCGGCGGCGGCGGCGGCGGCGGCGGCGGCGGCGGCGGCCGAGCAGCCGGCGCCAGGGCCGGGGAGCCGCCGACGACCCCCGGCGCCACAGGCGCAGACAGCCCTCTGGGAAACTGCTGCGTCAGCGCTGGTGGCTGGGCTGTGATGGGTGGCGTTGCGGGCCCTGTCGCGGAGAGGATGGAATCCATGCCGCGCGGTGAGGGCGCGGGCCAAGCCGGTGCCGGTGCCGATGTTGGTGCTTGTGCTGGTGCTGGCGACGGACCGGGGGGCTCTGCCAGCTGTTGTCCCGCGCGAGGCTGCAGCGACGCTGCCGGCGACGCCGCGCTGGGGGGCATCGGCGCCAAGGGGTAGCCCTGCGGCGTCGAAGCGGGCAGCACCGGCTTCGGCGCGGGGGGCGTTGTCGGCACAGCCGCCGCGAGTCCGGGTCCGGGTCCGGGTCCGAGTCCGGGCCCGGATAAGGGCGTCGGCGTCACCGGAGACGGGCTGAGCGCCGGCTTCTTGGCCGTCGTCGTCGGCGTGGGCGGCGGCGGCATCGCTCCGCGCGAGGGGCCGTACATGATAATGGGCCGCACATGGGGCGGCAGCGCCGTGGCCGGCTTCGGGTCCTTGACGCCGTACATGGTGGCCTCAAACACGTGCGGCTCCACGGCAATGACCACCTGGCCCAGCTTGACCATGGAGTCCTTGGGCGGGTTCTTGGGGTCGTCCACGGCCACGCCGCGCCGCTTCGACGGCTTCGACCAGTACTTTTCAAAAATGCCCTCGCTGATCCATTTCTGCCGCGACCGCTGGATCGACTCTGCCAGCACGCCACTGGCCGGTTGTTAGCGTCGTCTGCCGGAGCACGTCTCCCCACCACTCGGCCACGCGCCTCACCTCTCGTTGATGCTCTGGTACTCGGAAGAGGCCAGGTCCTCCGGCTGCGCCTGCTCCACCGTCGGGAGCGGCTTGCCGGGCTGGATCGATCGCGGCAGCGGCCGCGCCCGCGGCTCCGGGCGGTGGTCCGTGTCGTCGCCGCCGCCGCCGCCGCCGCTGCCGCTGCCGCCACTTCCGCCCGCCGTGCTGAGGGCCGGCGTGGCCGAGCGCGTCGTGTTTCCGTCGCCCGGCGGTGTCGAGGTCCGCCGCTTCGCCGCCTGCTCCACGCGAGCCGCCGCGCGCGGCGGCAGCTTTCTCTTCCGCTCCATGTGCGCCGTGTGTGCCACAACCAACCGCTCTGTCGCTGCCCCTTGCCTTTCCGAGGCCGCGCGCTAGAGAAAAAGGGCCGTCGCCGCCAATCTGCTCATTGCGGTTGGGCGACCGGCCGGCCGGCAGGGGGGGGGGGGGGGGGGTTGTAAGACAAGGTGAAAAAAAAACAGACGACGTGTAAAAAAAAAAAGACGAAGAAAGGAAAA
>JADHKI010000035.1:0-205133 GCA_019925645.1 Graphilbum cf. rectangulosporium
CGGCCAGGTTGGGTTTTTGTTTGCCCGGGGTTGTTCCGGCGACTGTTTGCCCCTAAATTCTTCCCCCCCCCCCCCCCCCCCCCCTTTCGCGGCTTGGCCCTGACAAGCGGTTCGTCGAAGCTCGCTGCCCGCCCAGTGCCGCCAATGCGTCGCTCCAGACCAGCCTTGACGACCGACCGGACATTTGCCTGTTGTAGCTGAAGGGGCCTTGCTTGGCCGAGACTGCGGCCCCGGCTGGATTGAGGAGGGGGGAGGCCGGCCAAAGTTTGAGATTCGGGGTTATTGAGGACGAAACAAGCCGACAGCGAACAGCGAACAGACGACAGACGAAACGAAACAGCGAAACGAAACAGGGAAACGAATAGACTTAACAGACCAACAAACAGACGCAGACGACACTTTGACTGCGGCCAACGAAACAAGTCGAGGCCCGGCCCGGCCGACGACAAGCACCATGCACGCCGGCACGTCCATACCCGGCGGCGGTGGCCCGGCCACGTCGTCGTCGTCGTCGTCGTCGCCACCGCCGCCGCGGCGGCCGCCACCGCCGCTACGGCGACGGACGTCGCTGGAGGAGGACTACTTTTACCGCGAGGTCATGACTGTGCCCAAGAAGAAGCCGACAGAGCCGCCGCCGACGTATGCGTCGACGATGAAGAAGATGCGGCGGTCGGAGCGGGAAGAGGAAGCGGAGGCAGCGGAAGCACAAGCCAAGGCGGAGGCGGCGGAAGCGCAAGCCAAGGCGGAGGCGGCAGCGACGGCGGCGGCGACGGCGGCGGCGACGGCGGCGGCGGCGGCGGCGGCGGCAGCAGCAGCAGCGCCCACGCAGGACCGCAAGTACCAGGCGCGGGACAGCAAGGACAAGGGCAAGAGCCGGGAGATTGGGTACCGGCTCTCGGCCAGCCTGTCGCACCCAGACGTGCTGCCGCGGTACTCGTGCGACATCCACCTCGAGGGTGTCTTCCAGCGCAAGATGGAGATTGAAAAGGCCACGAAGCGGGCCGAGAACCGGCGCTGGTCGGCCGCGTACCTGGTGCTGCACGGCACGGCGCTCGACATTTACAGCTGCCGTAAGGAGCGCAGCTGGGGCAGCAGCCGCTGCGGGCCGGCCGTCTCGCCGGACCGGCCGCCGTGGATGCGCCCGGGCAAGCTGGAGACGAGCTACAGCCTGACCTTTGCCGACGTGGGCATCGCCGCCGACTACATCAAGTGGGTTTTTGATCACCCCTATTCTTCCCTACTTCCTCTTCTCCCTACTTCCCTCTTCCCTACTTCCTCTTCTCCCTACTTCCCTCTTCCCTACTTTTTTCTGACCCTCCAGACGCCGCTATGTGATCCGTGTCCGCGCCGAGTCAGACCAGTTTCTGCTCTCGTGCGTCGAGCTGGAAACGCTCATCAGCTGGCTCGACGCCTTCTTTGCCGCGCTCAATGTCACGCCGCCCATTGACGAGCGCGACTTCCCCCACGACCAGAGCATCCCGCGGCTGCAGCGCGTGCGCTGGTTCCAGGGCCGCGCCCAGTCGGCCGAGGCGCAGCAGCGGCTGCAGCAGCAGATGCAACAGGACGTGGCCCTCGGCGGCGGCGGCGGCAGCGGCAGGGCGGCCGCCCCGATGCCGCCGGTGCCCGAAGAGCCAGCCGCAACCACCACCGCCCAGAACGGACCGGCCACAGCCGCCGCCGGACCGGCTACAGCGACCGCCCAGAACGGACCGACAACTGGACCGACAACTGGACCGACAAACGGACCGGCAAACGGACCGACAAACGGACCAACCACACACTCGGCAGCCGCCACCGCCGTCACCGGCACCCACAACGGACCCGGGCCGGCGCAGTGGACGCGCATGCCGACGGCCTACTACCCGCACGAGTCGGTGGATGCGGTGACGGGCAAGTGGTGTCCGCGGCACCGCTGGACCAAGGCGCACGACCTGGTGTACGCCAAGCTGTGCTATGCGACGCTGCTCTTCCGCAGCCCGCGCAAGTCCAACTACATCATGATGCGCGACGGCCAGTACTTTGTCGACTGGACCACGGGCAACATGTACCGCGTCAGCCCGCCGCACTACGGCGACGCGCAGCTGTATGGCGCGCTGCGGGCCCTGCGCACAGAAAACCTGCGGCTCTGATTCTGGTTCTGCGGCTGGTTCTGTGGCTCTGCAGCTCGACCCTGCAGGCTGATTCTGCGTGGCTCTGCGGCTCTGCAGCTCGACCCTGCAGGCTTCATCTTGTTCTTTCCGCTTCATTCTGTTCCATTTCTTACGGCATTGTATTCCAGCGCATGGGCGGCGTACTGTTTGCTTTGGCATTGCGTGATCTGTTTACGACTTTATTTCCTTGTGTCCAGGCTACCAAAAGGGGCATACCGCATTGGGGAAAAAGGCATTTCCAAACCAGCATCGGGAGACAGGACGACGGGCAAAATGGAGGCCGTGTATTCCTTTTTTCCAACTCGTGCATGTATTTCATTTCATTTGTCTCTTCCTCGTGTACACCATTGCAGAAGACACCGGCCGCAGCACAACGGCTGCGGCGAATATACAGACTGGGTCGGCCAGCAAAAAGGCATGACTTTTGTACCTGAACTGCCGTGTCGCCCCGCGAGTGATGGTCGTACAATCTCGTCTCTGCGAGCCGCCGCTCAGACGCCTGCCATATCCACATCGGCGGCGCGAGTCTCGCGGGCGAGCTCGGCGAGGAAGTCGTCGCCGTCGCCGTCGCCGTCGCCGGTCTGCGCCGCCGCCGCGCCGCCGCCGCCGCCGGCCGTTAGCAGCGCCGCGGCGGCGTCTGCGTCGCCGAGCGCGCGCTCCAGCGCCGCCACCAGCTGTTCCATCTCGGTCTGCTGCGCGGCCAGCCGCGCGGCGCGCCGCGTGTTGGCGGCGCGCGCGGCGGCCAGCCGGGCCTGCAGCTGGGCGCGCCGCTCGCGCCGCGCGGGCGCCAGGTGCGCGGCCAGCACGCGCTCGGCCGGCAGCGTGTGGGGGGCCACCACGGCCGCCGTGGCCGTCTCCGTTCCAGGTGTCTCTGTTCGAGATGTCTCCGTTCGAGATGTCTCCGTTCCAGGTGTCTCCGCCGCCGCCGCCCGCCGCCGCCGCGCGGCCTCGGCCAGGGTCTCGAGCTCGTTGAGCTTGGCCACAACGTCGCGGCTGTGCAGCACCAGCGCAAACTCGGCGCGGCACAGCTCGCGCAGCCGGTCCACCATGGCGCGGTGCACCAGCCGCAGAGGCGGCTGTGGCGGCGCGCGCCCGGAGCCGGCCGCCGATGCCGATGCCGCCGCCGATGCCGATGCCGCCGCCGATGCCGCCGCCGCCGCCGCCGCTGTCGGATAGCACGCGGCAAAGTTGTCCCAGCTAACTTTGGCCAGCGTGTGCGCGAGACTGGACTCGAACAGGTCCTGCAGCCGGCGCGCGCGCGGGCCGGGCACCACGTCGGGGGCCTCGGCGGCGGTGGGTATCGTCGTCGTCGTCGTCGTCGTAGCAGCAGCAGCAGTCGATGCCGCGCCGGTTTGCTGAGCCTCGCCGCCATTCGGCAGCGCCTCCGCCGCCGAGGGCCGCGTGTTCTTGGCAGTGGCCATGGCGGTACGGACAAATGTCGTCCAGTGCGGCGTCGTTGTATCCAAAACGCTGATCAAATGGTGTTTCTGACGCGGTCGCGTGAGTGGGGCGCTAGTGCCGATTAGGCCAGATCCAGTCAACCACTAATGGGCCTTCTCTTACTCCGTACAGCCCTTAAATGTCATCTAACATAAATACATAATACCACCTGCATAAATACAACCTGCAACGCCGAGGCCCAACCAGAGGCATCATCTCGCGTTTCCATCGGCCGGCTCATATGCCGGCCACTGGTCGTCCAGCCAAGATGCCTTGCCAGGCCGCTTTACCCCTTTTTTAAACTACACCTAACGGTAGTCAATCGAAGACGCTTGTCGGCCGGCCTGGTTTCTCTCAAACTTGCGCCGCCGCCGCCGCTCCGCCGCCGCCGACGACACCGTATCGGGCGCCTGCGACTCGTCGGCCGTGCTGGCCGCCACGGGCCGCCCGGACGGCCCGGGCGACTGGCTGACGCCGCTGTAGTCGCCGCTGCCGGCCGGGCTGTCAATGCTCGACACCGGCCCCCCGGCGGCCGACGACATGACCCCCGATGGCGCCGCCGTGCTGGCCGGCCCGCCCGGACCGGGACCGGGACCCGCCCCGGACCCACCTGCGCCACCGCCGCCGCCGCCGCCGCCGCCGCCTGAATAGTACGCCGAGTCCTTGGGCCGCCGCCCGCCAGCAAACGGCGGGTTCGGCGGCTGCAGCGGCTGGTGCGACCGGCTCGCCGACGGCGTCGCCACGCTGCTCTCCTCGGCACGCCGCTCGGCCGCCTGCTCCGGCGGCCGCAGGCTCGAGTCCCGTCGGTACCGCCGCGTGTCGGGCGAGCCCGTGTCTGAGAGGCTGCTGGCCGAGTCTTGGTAGGCTGCCGACGCCGCTGCTGCCGCCGCCGCCGCCGCCGCCCGCTCCTGCCGCTGCGGGTTGCTGCTACTTCCACCGCCGCCGCCGCCGCCACCGCCGGGCCGCCGTGATCCCGCCTCGCCGTCCGGCATGCGCTGCACCGTGATACCCGAGCGGTCGTGCACACGCAGCTTCAGGCTGACTGGCTTGCTGCTCTGCTGCTCCTCGAGCGGGCGCCGGCTGCTGCCGCCGGCTCCGTACGCTGGCCCGGCCTCATCGCGCCGCGTCGGCGGCGGCCGCGATACCGATGGCCGCCTCGCCGGGCGCCCACCGCCGCTATACCCGATCTCGCTGTCAGAGTCCGGCGGCATCGCCGGCATGGAAATGCGGCCCGCACCGCCGGGCGCTCCACCGGCCGGTGACACGCCGTGCGACGGGATCGGCGGCCCCACGGACGGGCCGGCCGAGGGCCCCGCGCTCAGCGAGGACTCGATGAGCGAGTCCGACACGTCCGAGTAGGCGCCTGGCTGCCTGCGCGGCGGTGGCTGCGAGTAATGCCGCGACGGCCGCCGTGTCGGCGACGGGTGGCCGTCGCCCGTGAACCGTGATCCTTGTGTGCCCGACCGGCGGTCGTCTTCCTCGTCGCGTCGCTGCTGTTGTTGCTGTTGTTGTTGTTGCTGCGACTGGTTCTTGCCGCCGCTGCCGCCGCCCATCTTGTTCGCCAGCCAGCCAAAACCCATGCCGGCCAGCAGGCCCTTGCCGGCCGCGGCGCCCGTGCCGCCGCTGCGCCGGCTCGGCGGTGTGCGCTTCGAGGGGCTGCGGTACGAGGAGGACGCGTCCGAGTCGTCGCCGTTGCCGCCATCGTGCATCGAATGCGTGCGCTGGTGTGAGGGCCGCGGTGTCACGGGCCGCTCGCCGCCGCCGCCATGGTATGGCGCCGACGTGGCCGCCGACAGGTCGGTCGAGGCCGCGACGCTGCTGCGGTACGCATGGCGGCGCGGGCCGCCCGGGCGCGGGGTCGGCGTCATCGGCCGGTCCTCGGTAAAGTAGCTGACCTCGCTCATCGGCGGTGGCGCCGTGTGGCGGCGGGACACCGACGGCGCCCGGTGCGGGCGCCGGTCGCCCCGGCCCGGCGTCTCCGTCGACACGGCCGAGTACTCTTCGTCGTGCTCGCGGTCGCGCCGCCGGCCCTTGCGGTTGCCGCCGACCCAGCTCGAGAGCAGCGCGCCCGCGCCCGCCGCCGCGCCCGCCGCCAGCATCTTGTCCATCCAGCCGCCTGACTTGCGCCGGCCGGCCAGCTTCTCGTCCGGCGCCTCGTCGACAAAACTGCTGCCCGAGGCGCGCCGCGACGACACCACCTCGGCCCGGCTGTAGCCGCGGCTGCGGCTGCGGCGCAGGCCCTGGCTGCGGCTGCGGCTGCGCGACCGCGACCGCGACCGTGACTGCGACCGCTCGCGCGCCTTGTTGCGGCTGCGCAGCAGCGCCCAGGCCGCGCCGCCCGCCGCCAGCGGACCCAGCCACCGCGCCATGCCGCCGCCGCCGCCGCCGCCGCCGCTCTTGGCGCGGCTGCCGCCGACGGAAGAGAGCGGGCCCTGCGAGCGGCCGCCGCTGATGTAGAGGTCGGCGCTGTCGCCGAGGCGGCCCTCGCGGCGGTGGTCGAGGACAAAGTAGAGCAGCACCAGAAAGCTCATCCACAGCGCGTACAGCACAAAGAGGTACTTGGGCGAGCCGTACAGGGTCAGGCCCAGCGGCACCTGCACCATGCCCAGCAGCGCGACCAGGCGGCCGGTCCAGCGGTGCAGGTTCAGGCGCAGCGAGTGGCGGCCGGCCAGGTGGCGCACCAGGCGGCCGCCCAGCGCCTGCACCAGCACCAGCACGTAAATGGCCACGCCGATGCCGTGGTGCGGGTTCGTCAGGCTGCGCGCGGGCCCGACGGCAAACCAGCCGAGCATCAGCACCACGGTCGACAGCAGCACCGCCACCACCTGCAGGTACACGTGGTAGCGCACCGCGTAGCCCGTGCGCCGCGTGTAGAAGCGCACCGTCAGCACGCCGATCGGCACAATGAAGAGGAACGTCAGCGCCGCCAGGATGCCGTGCCCGAGAATCAGGCGGTGGTACTGCGGCACCGACGAGAAGCGGTTGCCCATGCCTTTTGGTCAGAGAGTTGAGGAAAGAGAGGAAAGAGGAAAGAGAGAGGAAAGAAAAGAGAGGAAGAGAAGAGAGGAAGAGAAGAGAGGAAGACAACCCACCGTTGTACCGCATCGTCTCAAAGTTGAGGCCCACCAGATTGGGCAGCAGAAAGGTGTTCTTGGTAAAGTCCCAGGTCCCGTCGCCGACGTTGAGCGTGTTGGACGCGTACGAGCTCGAGCCCGCCGCGGCGAGCGAGTCGGCCGGCGCCATGCGGACGGCCGCAGCGGCGCTGCGCGGTGCGAGCAAGGCAAGACCGGATCGTCTCTCACGGCTGTCGACGGCCACAGGAGGCACACTGTGGAATGCCGGGGATGGCGAGACCGAGCAAGAGGCCTTGGATCTGGAATGAGCGTCAAAACGTCGAGATGCGTGGTCTCTTTTTGCTCTTTTTGGCCTCGTGGCGACCCTTTGGTTGCGCCGCAAGAAGGGAATGGCCGGGTCAGCGCTGCAGAAAGGCTCGAGAGAAGAAAAACGGCAAAGCGGGTAATAAAAAAGAGAGGGTAAATAACAAGCCCGAGGACGGGCGCTGGCGGTGTGCGTACGGAGTAGTAAATACGCCAAGATGCTTTCGCTCAGCCAGGCCGGGAGGAGGGGGGGGCGCCAGTGCAGGCCCGCGTGCTGCGATTGGTCCGGAGCGGCGGCCTGCATGCACTTTCTCTGTGAGGCGATCGGAGCTGCGCCCCCGTCGGGCAGGTCTGTGTTGTCTGTCCGGGGGCACTTGCGTTGGTGGGGAGACAGCAGGCGCCCCACGCTGCTGACTTTGCAAGGCGGCCGTGCTTATATGCCCCGCCCGTCTGGCACACCCCTGATCAGGTGATTGCCGAGGCAAGAAACGACAAACAAGCAGGCAAGCGCTCCTACCCCAGTTTTCTGGAGTCCTTTCCCTCCGCCTCGTCGACGCGGTGAACCATTGGCAGGTCTCGACGGCATGTGGCACCCGACACGACAGTCTGCGTCCATGGCCTCACTGCATGGCCCTCGTCTGCTGCTATAACAAGGAGACGCTCACGTCTCTCTCGACCTCGACCTCGAGACCGCGCTCTGGACCTCTCGCTCGACCTCTCGGGAGACGCGCGCCCCATCTTTTTTTTCCCCCATATCTCTGAGAGCCCGCCGCCTCCTCCCATTGTGACCTTTTTTTCTCGACACGGCCATGGCCTCCCGCAATCCGGGCCTGTCCGGCTCCGGCCACGGCCACCGCTACGGCCCGCCGCTGGTGTCGTCGTCGTCGTCGTCCGTGTCCGCGCGCGGGCCCGCCCACGCCAGCCGCCTGCAGACCCACGCCTCGCAGGGCATGTCCAAGACGTACCGCCAGGCGTCGACGCTTTTTTTGACGCGTCGGCTGCCCGAGGCGCTGACGACGCTGCTGCCGCTGATCACGCCGCCTGGCTCCGGCGACGACGGCTACGTGCACTACGCGGCGCTCGATGCCGGCGGCGGTGGCGGCGGCGGCGGCGGCGGCGGCGGCGGCAACAGCGACAGCAGTCCGGCCGGCCCCCCCCCGCCGGTCGCCAGCGCCTCGCGCATCACGCGCGTCAAGGTCTGGAGCCTGTACCTGACCATTCTCAACGACATTGTCGATCTCGAGCCCGACGACGGCAAGGACGCCTTTGGCGCCACCGACTGGCGTGCCCTCTGCGCCAAGGTGCGCGACGGCTCCGTGTGGGACGAGGTCGTCCGCAACGGCTACCGTGGCGCCGAGAGCGCCGTCGACACCGACGTCGTCATCACACTGTGGGTTTTATTCTCTATTCTTTCTCTCTTTCTCTCTGTTTCTCGTTCTCTCTTGTTTTCTCTTCTCGTTTTTCTCTTCTTGTTTTCTCTTCTCGCTCTCTCTTTCATAACTTTCACACCTCACTTCTCTTCACTTCTCTTCCCCCCTCTAACATTCTCAGAGCCACGCTTCTGCTGGTCCACGCCAAGACGCAGGCCCTCACGCAGGCCCGCCTTGAAAACTACCTCGCCTGCTGGCAGCAGCCGCACCTCGACCTGGCCCACCGGCTCGGCGAGGCGGAAGCTGCCGGGGCCACGCGCGAGCGCTCGCTGTCGCGCCACCGCCGCTCGGCGGCCAAGGCCAACAGCGCCTCGGGCGCCGACACGCCGCGCGACCTCAACGCCCGCGTTAAGGTCCTCGAGCTCTACACCCTGCACGTGCTGCCGCGCAACGACGAGTGGGCCCTCGCCCACGAGTGCATCAGCGCCAGCCCCCTGCTCGACGACGAGCGCCGCGACGCCTTTCTGCAGGCCCTGCAGACCCTGCAGGACGAGCGCCGCGACGCCGAGCGGCGCGAGCACGAAGAGCGCCGCCAAAAGGACGAGCAGCTGCAGCGCGACCTCGAGGACGCCCGCCGCGCCCGCGCCGAGAACGAGGAGCGCGAGCGCCGCCGCACCGAGGAGGAGCGCCGTCGCACCGAGGAAGACCGCCGGACGGAGGAGAACCGCCGCTCCGAAAGCCGCCGCTCCGAAGACCGCCGCTCCGAAAGCCGCCGCTCCGAAAGCCGCCGCTCCGAAAGCCGCGCGCCTTCGCACGCCTCCCCTCCGCCGCCCAGCGACACCGGCTCGCGCCGCCATCGGCGGCCGTCAACGGCCGCCGGCAGCACCGCCGCCGCCAAGGCCGTGGCAGCGCCGCCGACTTCGCTGGGCGCCCGGACGGCCCTGCTCCTGGCCAACGTGCGCGCGCTCGTCAACCACATGAGCGCCGCGCTCCAAACAAGCCCGCTGGGCCTCGCGCGCATGCTGCTCTTCATCGTGGCCCTGCTGGCCCTGCTGGGCCGGCGCAACGTGCGCGAGCGCCTGAAGCGCATCCTGGGCAGCAGCTGGAACAAGGTCAAGGCCACCGCCGGCATGGGCGTCAAGGTCAGCTACATATAGACTGGGTCTGGTCCCAGTTGGGGGGGGGGGCGTGCATAAGGGTGTTTCTTTGGCTTGTTTTACTAGGTTGCTTGGGCCATTTTTGCTATCTTTGGATGTCCGCTTGATTTTTTTTTTTGGAGGGGGGGGAGAAAGGGTCGCCTTGGGTTGCTTTCATTGCTAATACTGCCACTTGACTTTGCATCTCCTATGTATGTATACATGACCAAAAATACAATCCCCACAAGTCCCGCGTCCTGACAGCGTGAGTGTTTTGGTTGCCTCTGAGAGTTTGAATACGACATTTCTTCCGCAGCTCCTCTTTATCTTTGCTGCTATATCTTACACCGCGAGGCGGATGGGACCAGGACTGGCCCGGCGACCGTCGCTGGAGCAGTCTTTTTCGAGTTGAAATCGACCTGACTTTGTTGACCTGGCCCTGGAAGTTATGCTCCCGGTGGTTGTCGTCTTGAAGACGTTAGTCGGGGTGTTGCAGTATGAATTAACAACAATACTCCGTTTCAGTACTCGGCTGAGCACTAACTGTCAAAAGCTATACGGGTTGGATAGCAGGGCTGGCACTGTATGGAGGCAGTGTCAGAAGAGGCCAAAGTAAGGTGGCTCAGGCAAGACAGGTTCAGTAAGGTGGCTTCAACCGTCATAGGGTAAAAAAGAATGAGTCTGTAGAATTCAAAGTTCGTACGGCTATCTCAACTAATTGCAACGGAACAGCTTCAACGCTTTTTATCTATCGTGAAGCCTTTGTTCCTGGCAAACGCATCTTCAGGGGCCTGTGGCGGTGATGGCTGTGCTCCACCGTCTGTGGCGGTGGTGGCTGTGCACTAGCCCTATCTCCGATATCCACAGTGCAAGCCATTCCCACACGGTGAATAGCTGACACTAACAGCAGCGACGCCCCACTTGTATACTTGCAGCCTCGTGCCTTCATTCCACAGCACCTGCTCCCATCCCACCGGCACACGGCCCGGAAAGCAATATGGGCGTGCCGAGTCAAGACGGGTTGGCCTGGAAGGACACTCTGCACGGCCCGGTGCCGACATGGACGCGGGAGGTCTCCGTCGCCGCTCTGGAGCGGGTGTGCCGCCAAAAGCTAAAGGCCGCGGCCGGAGAGGCGTGCACGGCAACGTTCCATGCGGCCGGCCTCTTCAACAAGGTCTATCTCGTGCGACACGCCGGCCGGCAGCTGATCATGCGCGTCTCACTTCCCGTGTATCCCCGCCACAAGACGCGCGCCGAGGTGGCCACGCTGCGATGGGTGCGCAAGAACACGCGGATTCCGGTGCCGCGCGTGCTCGGCTTCGACGACAGCAACGCAAACGAGATCGGCCATGAGTGGATACTGATGGAGCGTATGCCGGGCGTGCCGGCACACCGGCGCTGGAGGAAGATGACGATGCCGCAAAAGACGGAGCTCGTGGAGCAGGTGGCGGCCTTCCAGGTGGAGCTGTCGGGTCTTTTTGGCGGGCGAGCGGCGCCCAGCTTCCGGCAGATTGGGACGCTGGATCTCGGGGACGACGCCGACGACAACGACGACGACGACACAAACCCGGACCAAGCGGCGGCCCCGGGCCGGCTCGTGTCGCCCGCCTTCTTCGTCGGCGACCACGTCCACTACGACGTGCCGCGAGGCCCCTTTGCCTCGAGCCACGACTGGCTCTGCGCCGTGCTGGACACGACTATCCTGCACCAGGCGAGGGTGCTCGCCAGCACGGACGACGAGGACGACCGCGAGGACGCCGAGGAGGTGCTGACCGTGGCGCGCAAACTGCGCGCGCTCCTGCCGCGCGTGTTTCCGGCACCGGCACCGGCGCCGGCGGACCAGCCGCCCGAGACCACGGGCCTCTACCACCACGACCTGCACCTCAACAACATGCTGGTCGACGAGCAGGGCCGCATCACGGCCGTGCTGGACTGAGAGTGCGTCTCGGCCATGCCGCTCTGGGTGCTGACGGCGGTGTCCGAGTTCCTCGACGAGGAGGTCCGCGAAGAGAAGCCGCAGCGCGACCTCTACGCCGACGCGACGCCCGCCGAGGCCGCGCTGGAGGCGCAGAAACGGGCCCGCGACCCGGACTGCGACTGCCTCGACAACGAGGGCAAGAACGAGCTCTACTTTGTCCACCGCATGCAGTACGAGGCCACGCTGCTGCGCAGGGTGTACGAGGCCCGGGTGCGGGCGCTCTGGCCGGCGTGGCCGCTCGAGGAGAGCCGCGTCAAGCTGGCCTTTCTGCAGGCCATCTCCCAGTGCGACGGCCTGTGGATGAGCAAGGCCGCCCGATGGGCCGACCGCATGGAAAAGGGCGAGTTTGTCCCCTTTGACGACGCCTGACCGAAAAGAGGAAGAAGCAGCATATATAAAGAGATTGCGTAACAAGTACAAAACGCCTTTTGCGCCTCCGCCCGGTTGACCTTGCAAAAAACATGACCTCGCAGGGCCGTGCCGAGACTCTCGTCTGCTCCGTCTGCGGCACCGCCACGCGCAGCGTATATCGATCGTTGCGGCCCCCATCCCCATGGTGTCCCTGGGGGCCGCCCGGGCTAGTATTGCATCCGGTTTGTTTTCTTTTGGTAAAAGAGCTGTCGACTGTTAGCATCTGGGCGGAGCAGGGGAAGCACAGCAAAAAAGACCTACATCCGTCCGGGAACTGCCGAGATTTATGATTTTGGGGCAGCCGTCGCGGTCCTTTTCCAGGCGCGTGCACTCGAAGCAGTAGAAGGCGTCCGAGATACCCTGGCAGTCAGCACTGATGAATAAAGAAAGAAGAATAGAGAAAAAACGGAAACTTGAACTTACTTCG
This sequence comes from Graphilbum cf. rectangulosporium, assembly GCA_019925645.1. NCBI lineage: Eukaryota > Fungi > Ascomycota > Sordariomycetes > Ophiostomatales > Ophiostomataceae > Graphilbum > Graphilbum cf. rectangulosporium. Next base: position 12,290 of record JADHKI010000035.1, read on the forward strand.
CCGCCGCACACAACACACTTGTTCTGGTAGTTGCCAAAGCTGCACTCGTCACAGATGCGCACCAGGGTCGTCGGCCGCACGTAGGAATCACACACGGGACACTTGCCGTCGCATTTGTCGCAGAGGCGGCCGATGGCGATGCCGGGCTGCTTGCGGCACATGACGAGATCGGGGTGATGGCGCGACATGGCGGCGGAAAACTTGGATGCGGCAGCTTTCGAGTAAGTCAAGACGCGGGCACAGACACAGTACGGCCGTGGAAAGGTGTTGGGAGAGGCTGCAAAGTCGCAGACGGCGGCAACGACAAGGTCATGTAAGATACAAAGTCTCTTTCTCAGCCTGCTTTGATTTGCCACGGTTCCAGCCACTTCTGTGGCTGTTGTAGTGCGGCGCTAGAAAGCTTGGGTGGGGCCGAGTCCTTTTTTTGTTTTTGGGAGCAACCGTCTTTGCGACCGGGGGGGGGGGGGGGGGAAGGAGGAGAAGGAAACCAAAGACTCCATTTTGCCATCTTTGCCACGGGAGCTGACCAGTGCGATACGATGCCCATTGCGACGATGACGAGCATGCGCATTGCGTCTTCAGAATAGACGTTTGCTAGGATCTGCCCTGTCCTTTTTGTTTCCCGCGTTTTTCCACGCGTCGTCTTGCTTGGCTCGAGATTGCGGCGCACAAAAAACTTTGGGATGGCGCACGATACGGGGTAAGCACGCTCCGTCTGTTTGTTGGCGGCACGTCCCCTATCCTATCGCATGGCTGACTCCTCCCGGTACAGGAGTGCCTCTTCACCTGCTAGCGAGGCCGCGGACGGGACTGCTGATGTCCAGGCCGGCGCCGAGGCCGCGCCCGTACCGCTGCACGACGCGCCAGGCCCGTCGCCACCGAACAAGAGGCGGCGAAGTGATGCGGAATCTTTTACGCGCGAAAGGGAGCGGGCCTCTGCGTCTCCCGGTCGGCCGCGGGCCTCGGAGCACGGCAGCCCGCGGTCCGATGCGGAACCCACGCCGAAGCGGAGTCGGGTGGCCAGAGACTACGGCGACGAGCGAGAAGAGCACCTGGACTACGGCGACGGACCCCATGGCCGGGCGCCGAGCTACCGGGACCGCTCTCGGGGCTCTCGGGACCGATCTCGGGGCTCTCGGGACCGATCTCGGGGCTCGCGGGACCGCTCTCGGGACCGCTCTCGGTCCCCGCGTGACTGGCGGCGGAGCAGTGGGAATGGTCGCGGCGGCGGACGAGACCGCACCGGTGGCCGCTACGACGACCGCGGAGAGCGCGGCGGCCGGGCTGATCGGGGAGGCCGGGACGAGGCCGACGCGCGGGAGGCCCGGCGCAAGGTCAGCCTGTCGACAGAGGAGGAGCGCAAGCGCGGCCGGCGGCTGTTTGGGGGGCTACTGAGCACGCTCAGCCAGGCGACGGCCCGGACGCCCCTGGTGCGCAAGCGACAAGAGGGTGAGCGGCGCGGGCAGCGGGGCCAGGACACGCAACAACAACAACAACAACAACAGCAGCAGCAGCAGCAGGAGGAGGGCGGCGAGGCAGCGCTCTCGGCCGAGCGCCTGGCCAAGCTCGCCCAGGCCCGCAGGGCCGGACAGATCGCCTTTGACGAGAAAGTGGTGCGTGCGGTTTTTTATCTTTTTTTGCGCTTGAAAGACGTGGGATCACGCTGACAGCAGGCGCCAGATGCGTACGCGGCACGAGAACATGCTGGTCCTGGCGCGCAACCTGAAGACGAAGAGCAAGCCCCACATAGTGAGTGTTTTACTTTTACTTCTTTGCTTGCCCTCTTCTTCTTGATCCTCCGCTGGCAGCGTGCTGACTCGCCAGTACTACCGTCCGTGGGAGCTGAGCAGAGACGAAGAGGCCACGATCGAGAGCCAGGTCCGGGAGGCCCGGCTGACCATTGAGCGGGAGGTGCTCGAGTTTGAGCAGCATAAAGCGGCAAGGCTGGCCGAGCTGCGAGCGACACCGCCAGCCGCCGCCGCCGAAAAAGAGCCACACGAGACAGGGCCGCCGCAGCCCGAAGCGTCGAGCCTCAAGGGCATCACGGGCGCCGACGCCGGCCGGGAACCGCCTCCGCCAGAAGCCCGAGACGAGCCGCAACAGCCGCAACAGCCGCAACAGCCGCAGCAGCCGCAGCAGCCGCAGCAGTCGCAGCAGTCGCAGCAGTCGCAGCAGTCGCAGCCGGCCGAGGCGGGCGGTCCGGGCCAGGACGAGCATCGCAGCGCCCATCGGCACCACCAGAGCCACGACGAGCGCGACAGGGACGTCATGGTCGAAACCGAGGAGGACACAGTCCTCTACTAAGCCACCAGTGCATCGTGGAGTTGCCAGCGGGGTCATGAGGCTCTACAATACATTACTGTCGGTATTTTTTAATAAAAAGCGTCGTATCTGTAATTATAGTTTGAATGTTTTGGAAAAGTGCTGCCGAGAACCTACAATGAAACGCAATCCCAGAGCAGCCTCGTACTGTCAGAATGGGGCCATGGCCCGTCGCCGAGTCCCGGTGCGCGATTTGCCCGAGTCTGGGGGTCATGGGGGGAGGAGGCCGGGCTGCTCCGGCCGCCTGCGCGCTTTTGTGTATACAATCATATCTTAATAGGCTGTATACAATACACATCTTGGTAGGCTAGTGCTAGAGGAGAGGCGGGTGGGTCTCAGCATCTGCCGCGCTATTCGCTCTTTCCGAGACCGGGGCAGCCCCTCCTAGCGACGGGAGATACGAACCACATACAATCGCCGTCTTCCTTCATCACGAGCAACGCCACGGCCACGCGCCCATCGGCACACACACACGTCACACACCTACGCAGATCGCCATTTTCGCGTCGGTGTCTGCCTGGCCGCTTGATCCAGTGTTAGCGGCGCAATTGCTGCTGTTATCGCGGTCGCATTTCGCCGTTGTCTCCTCCAATCACTTGATAACAACGCCTGGCCTTGATGAGGATTGGTGCTGCAGCTTTTCAGGCAGGCGACTTTGAGGGCGTGTCTGGCCGATATTATATTGCCTCTTTACGCCTACCGGGGGGGGGGGGAGGCGGTCTGCTGCCAGCAACCGGGACCAGAGGCCATTCACACCGACGGACGCGTGCTGCCAAACGGCTGGATTTCTAAACACTGCACAGAAACTCTCGGACATGCAGACGGAGGGGACAAGTGTTACGGTTCCTTTTATTCTACCCTACAACAGCTCGGAGACCGACGCCACGCCCGGGTACTAGTACATCACTCAGACTCACACACACGCCAACCATGGACCGGCTCCGGAGCATGTTTGCCAAAAAGGCAGACGACGGCAGCCAAGAGTATGCGCCGCTCAGCGGCGCGTCCATGGCGCTGCCGCTCGAGGGGGAGAGCGCGTCCTTTCTGGAGGGCGACTCGGAAGAGGAGGCGCCCTTCTCGTGGGTCGAGTACGCCATCTTTGCGCTGCTGGGCGTGGCCATGCTCTGGGCCTGGAACATGTTCCTGGCGGCGGCGCCCTACTTCCAGGTCCGCTTTGCCTCGCACGAATGGGCCCTGGCCAACTTCCAGTCGTCGCTCATCTCCGTGTCCACTTGCGTCAACCTGACGGCCATGCTGGTGCTCACCCACATCCAGTACTCGGCCTCGTACCCCTTCCGCATCAACACGGCCCTGCTCATCAACGTGGCCGTCTTCGGCCTGCTGACCGCCTCGACCTCGCTCTTCCTCGGCGTGCCGCCGCTGCTCTACCTCTTCTTTTTGCTGGCCATGATGGCCGGCTCCGCCTGGGCCTGCGGCCTGATCCAGAACGGCGCCTTTGCCTTTGCCGCCTCCTTTGGCCGCCCCGAATACACCCAGGCCATCATGGCCGGCCAGGGCGTCGCCGGCGTGCTGCCGCCCCTGGCCCAGGTGGCCACCGTGCTGCTCTTTCCGCCCCACGCGCCGCCGTCGTCGGCTCCTCCTCCCAGCGGCAGCGGCAGCGGCAGCGAACCGTGGGCGCCCCCCGCCCCCGGCAGCAACGAGGCGCTGGCGGCGGCGGGCACGGCGGCCTTTTTCTACTTTCTGACGGCCGTCGTGATCTCCGTCGGCGCCCTGGCCGCCTTCCAGCCGCTGGTGCGGCGGCACAACCACCTGGTCGAGACCCGCATGGCCGAGGCGCTATCCGAGAGCCTCGCGTCCATTGAGGAGGCCGAGCGCGCGGCCCGCAAGGTCGTCAGCCTGCGCGCGCTGTTCCGCAAGCTGCACTGGCACGCCCTGGCCGTCTTCACCTGCTTTCTGGTCACCATGTTCTTCCCCGTCTTCACGGCCAAGGTGTCCTCGGTCACGGCCCCCGGCAGTGCGCCCGGCAGTGCGCCCGGCAGTGCGCCACCGCCGCCGCGCCTGCTCGAGAACGCCGCCTTTATCCCGCTGGCCTTTTTCTTCTGGAGCCTGGGCGACCTGCTGGGCCGCATGTCCACCATGCTGCCGGTGCCGCGGCCCATGCAGGAGCGGCCCGTGCTGCTGTTCGCCTTTGGCCTCGCGCGCCTGCTCTTCCTGCCGCTGTACTTTCTGTGCAATCTCGGCGGCCGCGGCGCCGTCGTCCACAGCGACCTGTTCTACCTCGGCCTCGTGCAGTTCCCCTTTGGCCTCACCAGCGGCTGGCTCGGCTCCACCGCCATGGTCTCGGCGACGGCCTGGGTCGACGAGGGCGAGCGCGAGGTGGCCGGCAGCTTCATGGGACTGTGCCTGGTGGCCGGCCTGACCGTTGGCAGCGTTCTGAGCTTTTCCGTGGCGTCTGTGTAGGGCAGCTTGTGCAGTTTTGTGTTGTTAATCTTGTTTTATTTTTTGTCTCGTTTCTTGCGTTGTTTTTTGTGTTTTGTGTTCTGTTTTGTTTTTTTGCATGGCCCTTGTCTTTTTCTGGTCTCTCATACAGCTATAGACAGTGTGCCTGGACAGGGTTTGGTTCTTCGCATATACGGTTTCCGCTCTTGTTGTCTCTTCGCAACAGACTCCCTACCGGCGTCAGGATTGGTTCTCTAGTATACGAACGGCAAATGCATATATCAAATTACTTGGCCTCGCGGGCGTCCATGTCCATGATTCCACCGGCTGCCCCCAAATAGCAGCCTTTTCCCTAATCCTTTCCACCCTAGCACAACTCTGTTGTACAGCCCTTGTTCCTTGTGGAATCCTCGTGTAAAAGTACAGGCAAAAATTAAAAAAAAAAAAAAAAAAAGTATGAGAAGAGTTAACGCAACGCAGGACCTTTCCGTCTCTTGCCGGCTCGGTGACGGATCACGCAGCCAGGTAAGCGAGCCAGCACGTGTTGTCTTGTTCGTCTGGCGCCGTGTAGAAGCCGCCATCCAGCAAGGCCTGCTCCTGCTGCTGCCACCGGGCCAGCTTGCTCTGTCCGTCTTTACGGTCCAGGTCGCCCAGCTTGGCCGTGATGGAGACGGCCGCGCCGCCGGCCGTCCCGGGCCCGCTCCTGCTGCTGCTGCCGTGCTCCCCTCGGCTGCCGCCATGAGGGGCCGGGGGCGGATGCACGGTCACCTGCAGGAAGCAGGTGCAGTCGCGCAGGGTCATGGCGGTCTGCAAGCGATCGAGGAGGTCGTCGTTGTCGCCGCCGCCTTCCTCGCAGTTCGGGCCGGCCGGTGCGGCGGCGGCGGCGGCGGCGGGGGCGGGGGCGGCGATGCCGAGGGCCCCCCGCGGATCGTACTCTTTCTGGACGGCCGCCAGGTGGCGAAAGAGCTCGGTGGAGCGCAGCCAGCGGAGCAGTGCTGGCCGGGCCGTTTCCATCAGAGCAGCCACCGCGCTGCTGCCGCGACGGCCACACCCGGCCGCCGAGCCGACGCCGTCTTGCTCTGTCGTGGCGCCGTGGAGAGGATGCCGAATGTAGTCCCACAGGGCGTCATCGACACGACTGCTGCTGCTGCTGCTGCTATCATTGTCGTCATGGCCGGCGGCCGACGCCACCAGGAGGACCAGTGGACATGGCTTGGGCGGCTTGGGCGGCCTGGCGGCCTGGCCGGCAGTGCGCCTTGTCGCTGCCGAGAGGGCGCAGGTGCGGCAGCGGCGGGCGTGCAGGGGGGCCGTGGGCGACTGGGCCAGCCACTTGGGCTTGAACTGGACTGTAAACGTGGCCGGTGCGTCGGGGGCGTCCGAAGCCGCTGCCGCTGCCGCGGCCGCGCCGGCCGTCGTCATGTTCTCCACCAGCAGGGCCACGTCGACGGGCGCGACCCTGTGGCCGGTCCAGTCGCAGCGGCGGCGGCGGCGGCGGTCGAGGTCGGCCAGCTGCTGGTCCAGGAGGCCGTGCAGGGCGGCCACGCCCGAGACCAACTGTTGGCGGACAAGGAACTCGGCGCCGAGCAGTGGCTGCAGCACAGAGAGGTAGAATTCGTGGTGGCGGATGCAAATGTCGGGCCGGACGCCGCCGCCGCCGCCGCCGGCCTTGGGAATGCGCAGGAGCTGCGTGTGCAGAGCCAGGGACGAGCAGCCAGAGCCGGGCGCGGCCGTCAGGGCAAAAACGGCGTTGGCGGCGCCTTCGCCGACAAAGGTGCAGGCGAGAACCGGCGGGAGGGCGGCGGCCATGGCGGCGGTGTTCAGGGGGGCCGGCGGCGTTTGCTGCTGCTGCTGCTGTGGTGCCCCTGCTGCTGCTGGTGCGGCGATCGGCGCAATCCCTGCAGATGGCGCCGGTAGTGCAGCGGATGCAGGCTCGGACATTGTGGTGGCCGGCCGGGATGGCTGAGACTGGGATTGGGATGATTTGGACGTCTTGGATGGCGCTTCCAACGCCCCCCGCTGGAGCAGACCGTTTGGGAAGGAGCCACCGGGGGGGCTGTCAGCGGCGGCGGCCGGGGCAGAGTCCGTTTCGGCCGTTTTGGGGAGGGGTCCTGACCGTGACCGAGAGCGAACAAGAAAAGGTGCGAGAGGGTGTGAAGCTGTTGTTGCGACGGTGAACAGACTAGGCGATTGCCAAATCGAATCGCAAGGCAAGGGAGGACCGACTAAACGGCTAATAATGCGGATCGACTTCTACTCCGTATCTCATCTCGACTCGACCGAGCTGACGAGCCAGCAAATCCACCGCAACTGCAGACCGCCGTTGACAAAAACGAATGCCCAGGGCCGGCCCAGTCCTTCTTGTGTATCTATCGACAAGAGGGGGGGGTGGGAAGAACGGGGGGGCATCTGCGGCAAAAAGGAGGCCTGCGGCCATCCGCGCCGGAGGTCGCGCTGCTCAAATCCTCTTTTGTGCTTGTTCTCGCTCCACGGTCCGATTTCCTCGTCGTTTTCGCCCGGTTCGCTCGTCACCAGACCCTGCTATGGAGACGCGGTCCTGACCACTCCTTTTGTGGATATGAGCCGTCATTCTCTCGGGGCTCACAACGTCTCCTACGACGAAAACCATGGCCGACGGGGCCCCGTCTGCTAGGACGAGGAAGCGAGAGGACGGCGGCGAGACCGATCCGAAAAAGAAACCCCCCCCAAAAAGCAAGCTGGCCGGTGGCCAAGCTCGGCACAGCTGTGCCCGTCAGCTTGCTCTGGACAGGGGGGGCGGGCGGCAGCTTGGCATGGGCTGCGGCGGCCTGTGATTTGCAGAGGCCCGGCCAAGAAGGTGTGGCCAGTCCTGCCAGGCACATCCAGCCAATGAACCATCTCGACTGGTTCCTGACAGCAGTGTGCAACGCCGGCAAGGTCTGGCACTCGCACTGTTCACGCACACCTCTGCATGCCTACAACCAACTAGTTCGACTATCGACAGCATGCGGGTACACCCATGACATATTTATATATCTTTTTCTCAGCTGCCCACCGTCTTCATGACCATCGTTCGTTCCCCCCCTCTCTCCCCGATCCGCGCCGTCTGGTCTTTTGCAGAGGATCTCCTGGGGAAGACAAGGGGCCCTGTGTTGCTTCTGCTCTGGCTGACCTGCATCTTCCGTCCTAGCATCCTGGAGAACGGCAGAAGCGTGCTCAGGATGTGCCGGCAGCCGTGAGGGAACAGCCTCCACAGCCCCCGCTATTTGCTGTGTCCGGAGTAGCTTGGAAGCACCGGTGGAGGCCGCAGCACCGTCACCGCTTCTTCTCCCTGCATGCTGTGCGGCGCCAGTTGTCGCGCCCACTTTAATCCCGGTCCGTTTCACGCTCGAAATCGGGGCCTATCTGCATGAGCAGTGCAAGGCCGCGCAACACACGCAGGGTATCGCGCTACGAGTACGGAGTAGGAGGGGCATGCGGCCTTTATTTGGGGCACATGCCGAGACATTGGCCTGTACGTATCTGCGGGCGCTGTCCCGTGGGTTGGTTACTGCTAAAAAGTGCCAGCATCTGGATACTCGGTTCGCGTGATTTGATTACAAGACGTCGATTCGGGCAGTCACGTGGCCCAAGGAGGGGCGGGGGGCCTCGGGGGGGGGGGAGGCAGCAGAAAACAGGTGAAAACAGGCCACACTCAAGCGAGTTTATGGGCTGCGCCTGGTAGCCCAGCCGGCACCCGCAGGCCCAGTTTTCCGCGCCAATGACCTCACGCCATTTCGCGAATCCCATTTTTTACGCACGCTTTGCCGTTCCCTGTCTCTCTTCGCGTTCTCGTTTTTCTCCGCCTCTCCGGCCCTCCCCGCCACCACCCATCCGTCTTTGCTCCAAGTCTCGGTGGCTCAACGGCTAGCCTGGCCGTCATCGCCCTTTCTCGGGTTCTATTTTTTTTCTCTGCTTAGGGCTTTTTCTGCGCCTCTTCAGTTCTCGGCTCTCGTGCCTTTTCTGCCTTGTCTTCTTAATCTTCCGCTCTCTTTTTCGCTCCTCCTGTTGCCGCTCGCCTGCATTGCCGTTCCTTCACTTTTTTGCCTCTTTGGTTTTTTTTTGTGGTGGCTTTGCATAGTCCTCCTTTTGTTTCGACGCGCCTCAACGCCGTACTCTCAGCTTCAACGCTCGACCTCTCCCCGATTGCGCTCGGCGCCGAAATTGGTGACATACGACTTTCAGCTTTTGCAAAGTTTCTTTGACGTCTCTCGACCACGCAATACTCCCAACCTTTTGACATCTTGCCCAGCGCTCTTTGCCGATCCCCTTTTCTCCCCGAAGCCGCACCCGACCTCGTTTTTGACTTGCGTGCCTCCCCCCCGTCTTATCGAATGTTGGCGGTACACGATGCAGCAGAGGATATAAGAAGGCGGTTACGACAGACATAGCAGACTGGGAAAAAAAGCCAGCAAACGCACGACGAGAAAAGGAGAGCTAGGCGGGTCTTGCGTCCCGGCCGCTCTGCCTCGTCTTTGCTGGCCTCCGGTGTATCCCAGCCGCGCCCACGATGGCCTTCAACTTCAACTGGTCGCCGCTTGCGGCCGACGCCAGCTTCTACGAGCGTGCACGCGACCTGTTGACCACGGCGCTCAACAAGACGCCCAAGCCGCCCATCATTGTCGACGACATTATCGTCACCGAGTTCAATCTCGGCTCCGTGCCGCCTGACCTCGAGATCCTCGAGATCGGCGACATTGCGGCGGACCGCTTCCGCGGCATCTTCAAGATGTGCTACGCCGGCGATGCCTTTCTGACGCTCAAGACGCGCGTACAGGTGTGTATTGCTTCTCTTTCTCCCCCCCCCCCCTTCTCGTGTCTCGCGTCTCCCTCTTCCTGCATGTGTTGCGCTTCCCGCCTTCCCCCCCCCTCTTTTTGGTGCGTTTTTTCTGCAGTGGGTCCGAAAGGCGGTCAAGCGACCACACGATGGGCCCTCCTTGCGTCGTCGTGTGTCGTGCGTCGTGTGTCGTGTGTCCTGCAGTCCTCTCGCTCAGCTCGGTCTCGCCGTCTGTATCGAGATGTGCTGTAGACCTGCATCTCACCTTTTTGCACGGCCCGAGGGACAACAAAGGAGAAAATAAGGGGCTATGTGGAATGGCCGCGGCACCGGGGATGCGCGTTCATTTCCATTCCACCCCCTGCTCTCCTGTTTTTTTGTTTTTTTTTTAAATTGTTCGCACCGGCTGTTGCGTCATAGCTCTTTCGGTTCTCCAGTGGCTAATGGCACTCGTTTAGGCGAATCCGCTCAACACCTATCTCTCCTCCAAACCCAACTTCACCTCTCCAGAACCGCTGGCGGCCGCATCTAGCCTGACGATTCCGCTCCAAATCACGCTCTCCGAGATCAAGCTCTCAGCCTTTATCATTGTCGTCTTTTCCAAGCAAAAAGGCTTGACGCTCGTCTTCCGCAATGACCCCCTCGAGTCGCTCAAGGTCTCGTCGACCTTTGATTCGATCCAGTTTGTTAGGGACTACCTGCAGCGGACCATTGAGGGCAAGCTGCGCGATCTCATGATGGACGAGCTGCCGGCCATTATCCACCGGCTCTCGCTGCAGCTGTGGTCGCCCGACCAGGTGCCCAAGAACAGCGACCCGTCCAGCGCCGAGGAAGACGGCTCGGGCGAGCTGCTGATCAATCCGCTGGCCGATGCGCCCACGGACGCGGTGGACGCCTTTGGCAACGTCATCGATGCGGGCGACGCCTCGCTGCTGTCCGCACCGGGAAGCACCGAGGCGCAGTCTCTCTTTTCGCAGAAGAATCTGCTGCGCCTTGCCGCGCTCACAAACTCTCACCGCACACTCTCGCTGTTTACGCCGGGCATCCGTGAGGTGGTGTTCCGGGCGTGGGCGCGGCCGTTTGACCGCCAGGAGAGCGCCTCAGGTGGCGGTGGCGGCGGTGGCGGCGGCGGCGCCGGTGGCATCAGCAGTCCGCCGTTTGCGACACCTAATCTGCCTCGGTACAACTCTTACACGGCTGCGGCCACGTCCACGACGGCGACGACGACCACATACACGTTCTCCGACACGGGCAGTCAGGATCATGGCCACCTGCCGGCGCGGCCGTCCATGGTCAGCCTGGGGGCGGCCACGACGGGCCTATCGCTGGGCGCGAACTACCGGCACGCCAAGTCGGGCCGGAAGAAGAAGACGCGCGTGGTCAACCTGCGCAAGAGCAGCACGAGCAGCCCCAGCAGCCCCACAGCAGTCAATGATGCCGGAGAGACGGCGTCAGACAGCGTGTCCGTGCAAGGGCCGCTCTCAGAACCGATCTTGCCGGCGTCGATACCGGAAGAGCACGAAGAGGAGGGCGCCGATCTGGCCGTGTGCGCGCCGGCGGCCGCCGCAGCAGGCCCTACGCCCGTGGGAACGCCGCAGCGGATTGCTGCCGTCGGCGGCGGCGCTGCCGCCGCCGCCGGCGTGGCCGCCGAGCCGTTGGCGAATATGGATGCCACGTTGGCTGCGGCGGCAGCAGCAGCAGCAGCGGCGGCGGCGGCGGCCAACAACAGAACACATGTGCAAGCAACCACGGCGGTCACGGCGAGCAGCCTGCCGTTCAGGATCCAGCACATGCGCTCTCACGTCGCCCCAGGAACGCCTGGGATTCTGGAAACAGCGACAGCGACGCGACCGTTACAGGTCAGCAGGAGCAGCAGCAATAGCAACAATAACAACAACAACATCAGAAGCAACAAAGACAAGGACACGGGGGACAGGACGGCAGCAGCGGCCGGAAGGAGAGCACTGGGTGCGTCTGGCACGGCATCGGCTCTCCCCGGCGCGGCGCCGGTTAATAGCAACGTGGACCAGGCGTGGATCATGAAGATGGCCAGCGAGATTGCTCGGCGGGTCTACGACGAGAACCGGCAGAACCCCAACTTTTGGGTAGACCGCGACGACGCGCCCCCACCCGCTTACGAGGTCACGAGATGAAACTTATGACTAGGAAGAAGCAAAAATGGACATGATATTGCCAGCGCCTAAATTGTGTGCATGTAGCGAGAGGAGGAGGTTTCCATCACCCCCGCGCCGGGCAGGCCGGCTAATTAGGGACATGCAGCGAGAGGAAGTAGCTGCATGCCGAGCAGCCGGGCTTATCACATTCACTGGCTGATAAGGAATAGATCAGAGTTACGTCGCTTAGAGCTTGCAGCACGCAGCCCCTGTTACCCTGTTACTTGTAGACTGAAGATGGGGCGACGACGGCTGTTTTTGGACAAGGCCCTGCAAGGCCATGCGAACTATCACACGTTTGGACGAACATGTCCATCCTACTAGGCCGCATTGTTTGGATGGACTGTTCCAGGCCGCGCCGGGACACTTTTTCCTAGGGTCTTCCCGCTCGAGACTGTTCGGTTCCGTCTGTCAGTCGTTGCTGTCGGTTCTGTTAGCTCCCTCGAGATAACAGAATGACGTTCTGGTCTCTGGACTGTCCACGGCCAGCCGCCAGCCGCCAGCTCCCCTCTGCCGCATGTATAAATTGAGCGTCCGTGGCGCTCTCTGTCAGGCTGTCAACAGGCAGGTCCAAGAAGAAGTAAGGGAGCAGCACTGACTAGGCCATGGCACAGGTTTTCATGTAAGGCCTGTTGAATTGGATCGTCAACGCGTCACCATATCAGGCTGACAGATCAGCATTGGCATCACGGGTCACATTGGCGGTGCCGTGGCAGCCGAGCTGCTGGCGAGGCACCCGGACCTGCGCATCACGGGCCTTTTCCGCTCGGCCGCCAAGGCGCAGCAGTTCACGCAGCGCTTTCCCACCGTCAAGACGGTCAAGGGCGACCTGGGCAGTCTCAATGTGATTGAAGAGCAGTCCAGGGAGGCGGGCATCGTGATTAGTGCGTGCAGCTTCCCGGCTCTTGTCTCGACTCTTGTCTCGACTCTTGTTCCCCCCTCCTCTTCACGTATGGGCAGCTGACTTCTCGCTCACGCCCCAACCAGACTGTGCGCCTGATATTGGCCACACGCAGGTGACGGATGCTATTGCGCGCGGGATGGGGGCGCGGGCGGCGGCGAGCTTCTTGATCCACACGTCGGGGGCGGCGCTGGTGTGGGAGGGCCCGGAGGGCGAGGCGAGCGCGCGGGTGTGGGACGACATGGCGGACATGGCGGACATTCAGGCGCGGCCGGACGGCACGCTGCACAAGGAGACGGACGCACACGTGCGGGCGCTGGCAGGGGCGACGGGGATCCGCGTGGCCATTGTGGCGCCGACGTACGTCCACGGCACGGGCGCGTCGCCGGTGCACCCGGTGTTTCTGACGCTGCCGGACTTGCTGTCGACGATGCGCGCCGTCGGCGCGGGCTTTGTCGTGGGCGCGGGCGCCAACCTGGTCTCGTTTGTGCACGTCGTGGACTTGGCTCGGATGTACGCGGCGCTCGTAGACGACGCTCTGCGGAGCTGTGGCGGCGGCGGCGGTGGCGGTGGCAACCCGGCACTCTGGGGCGCCGACGCCTACTACTTTGGCGCCGACGAGGAGCTGAGCTTCCGCGCCTTCATGGAGGCGCTGCTGGCGCTGGCGCAGGCGCGCGGCCTGGTGGCGGCGACAGCCGGGATCCGGTCGCTGAGCACGGCGGACCAGGCCCAGACCGTCGTGAGCCGCGCCGACCGGCCGCCGCCGCACGAATGGAGCGCCGCCATCCAGACCATGTTTGGCATCAACATGCGCTGCCGGGCCTCGCGAGGGGCGCAGCTGCTGGGCTATGCGCCGCGCGAGAAGCCGGTGCGCGAGGCGCTGCCCGAGGCGCTGGACCTCTTTCTGGCGCGGGAGGCTGGTCGTGAGAGAAGATTCAGGGAACACCTATAGGCGTTCGTCCAACTATCCGTATACAAGAATAACAAGTTCAAGATTTATACGACGATGCCCCACTAATACCCCCGCTAACCCCCACTGTACTTCCCGTACTCGTTCTTGACGTCAGCCAGAAGCGAAGCCCCACCGGGAGCTCTTTCCCGTGCCGCCCTTTCGACATCTGTCCTCAAATCAGCACAAGGCACGCTCCCTGATACTACGCCCGACACGAACACCGGGCACGCACGCCGTCGAGACAGAGAGACCAGACACGTGGCCAGACTTGGTTCGGTCCGGCTCGGCTCGGCTCAGCTCGGCTCGGCTCAGCTCAGCTCAGCTCAACACATTGGCGTCGCTCTCGAGGTTCTTCGGTCGCCGGAGCCACCCCGGGTTTGCGTGCACAGCCGTCTCCCGCCGGCTCTTTAGCGTCAAGGCACCGCGCCACGCCGGGCGAAGCAGCTTCCCGGACGGCAGCAGCACAGCAGCGGCGGCGGTGTCGTTGTGGGCGGCCGACGGCTGCGGTGACAGCATGGCGCCCACACCTCTGGCGGCAGTGGGGGGGGGACCAGCGCCGTCCGAAAAGGGCTCTTTGCTGAGCTCCATTTATCCGTGGGGTGGCGGCAGCGGGAGCGCATTGTCGTCATCGTCACTGGCGGCGGCGGCGGCGGCGGCTTCCGAGGGTACCCCGTCCGCTGCTTCTGCGGCCCCCAAGACGACAGCGGCAGCGGCAGCGAGCCCGGCTCCGGCTTCGGGGACAGCAGCCCCGGACCACAGCACCAGCCCGTATTACGGGCGAAGCACGCGCAAGTACCCGGCGGGCTGCCCGGCGCTCAACGTGCAGTGGTTTCACGCGGTCGATGTGAGTGCGGTGGTGTGGTGGATGAGGATGCGATGAGGATGCGATGAGGGGCGTGATGGAGCTGTGATGAGAGAGCTGACGGATCAGGTTCCGAAGCGCAAGCCGGCGTGGCTCAAGGGCAAAAAGACGCCCAAGGAGGCCAAGGAGGCCAAGCCGCCGCAGCCGCCCAAGAAGTACGCCGCCTTTTCGGGCAACGACAACCGCGCCATCGAGGCGGCCTATCAAACGGTGCTGGAAGAGCTCGAGGACGGGACCGGCGGGCGCCACCGGTCGGCCGCGGCGGCGCTCTGGGCGGCCGACGGCGACCTCGGCGGCATGTCCTCGGCGGCCGGCTCGCCGTCATCGACAACGGCGGCGGCGGCATCGGCGTCGGCGTCGGCGTCGGCATCCCGGGGCCGAGGCCGCTCCACGGAGAGTGCCACCACCAGCGGGCGCGACGTCAAGGTGCCCGTCAACGAGGACTATCTCTTTGAGGTGGAAATTGCGGCGCGCGAGCTGGCACCCATCTACTGGCTGGGCCCCGTCTACGACGTGCGCCGCGGCAGCTGGTTCTACGTCGAGGGCTCGACGCTGCGGCCGTGCGAGGAGAACCTGGCGGCCCAGCTGGAGGAGGGCTACCTCAAGGCCCAGCCCTGGCTGTTTCCGACTGCGGCGGCGGCGCCGTCTGGCGACGCGAAGAGCGAGGCCGGCGGCCGGGACGTACCAGCAAAGAAAAAGTCCAAGACGGCTGTCAAGGCGGCGGCGGCGGCGGCCAAGTCAGCCGGCGGTGCAGCAGCAGCAGCAGCAGGCGCAGGCACAGGCACAGGCGCAGCAGCCGGCGGCGGCGCACCCGCAGACGGCACGCCGGCCGTCTCGCTGCCGACGCACCGTCTGTTTGGCCAGTACATGAACCACGTGGCGACATACCAGGACGCGACCGTGGCCTGGCTGTCGACAGACGGCATGCTCTCGTGGGTCACCTCCACCATGTACGAGCACTTTTCCGGCGGCGGCTACATGAGCGGCATCAAGGTGGTGCGCGGCTACGCGGAGCCGAAGAAGGCGGCGGCGGCGGCAGCGGCCGCGGCCGCATCGGCATCGGCATCGGCATCGGCATCGGCAGCAGCGGCCGCCTCAGCGACCTCGTCGGGACGCGGGAGTGCAGACACCTCCGAGGCCGAGGCCGAGGCTGCAAAATGGCACAAGGCACTCAAGCGGCGCTCGGCACCGGCGAGCACAGCAAGCGGAGGGACCGAGACCGAGGTGGTGGCGACGGCAGAGTCGGCGGCTCCGGGGGCACGGCCGGCGGCGGCGGCAGCGGCGGCAGCAGCGGCGGGCGGGCTGCTGCAGCGACAGCTGACGGCGCTATGGGGGCGCAGCAAGCCGGCCAAGGAGCAGGAGGACGAGGAGGAGGAGGTGATGCGCGAGCGCGAGGAGCAGCAGATCCGCGACGACTACAACGCGCCGACGGGCGAGACGCAGGAGCGCGAGATCGAGCATCTCGTGCTGGTGACGCACGGCATCGGCCAGTTGTGGGGGCTGAGGTGAGTGGTTTCCGATACTGGCTTGGCCACGCACTGCATCTTGTTTTTTTTTTGGGGGGGGGGGGGGCTGGGCTGAAGAGCTGACGACGGGGCCGAATGGCTGGCGGCGGCCAGGATGGAGAGCCTCAACTTTATCCACGACGTCAACGTGCTGCGCAAGACGCTCAAGTCGGTGTATGCGCGGTCGCCGAGCCTGCGCAGCCTCAACGCCGACCTGCCCGACGGCCCGGGCAACTGCCGCATCCAGGTGCTGCCCGTGTGCTGGCGCCACCTGCTCGACTTTCCGCGGCGCAGCCGGCCCAAGCAGGAGCAAGACCTGAGCGACATTGTCGAGGAGGAAGACGCGTGTAGGTTCTCCCTCGTTTCTGGGTTTGTGCCCTCGTTTTTGTGTCGTTTTTGTTCCGTTTTTGTTCCTCGTTTTCTGCGTCTTCTTTTCTTTCCCCCCTTCTCACCCTCAGACCCCTCCCTCGAGGACATCACCATTGAGGGCATGGCCTTTGCCCGCTCGCTCATCTCGGACCTGGCCCTCGACGTGCTGCTGTACCAGAGCGCGTACCGCCAGCAGATCTGCGAGATCGTGCAGACCGAGTCCAACCGCATCTACCGCCTGTACCGCGAGCGCAACCCGGGCTTCAAGGGCTCCGTCCACATCATCGGCCACTCGCTCGGCTCCGCCATCATGTTTGACATTCTGTGCCAGCAGAAAGAGAAAGAGGCCGCTGCCAGCTCCGGCCGCCCCCGGCCATCACGGCCATTCCGCCACGACGACCACGGCCACGACGACCCCGACGCCGACTGCCACCGCGGGCCGCCCCGGGATCTCGGCTTCGAGTTTGCCGTCGAGGACTTTTACTGCCTCGGCTCGCCCGTCGGCCTCTTCCAGATGCTCAAGGGGCGCACAATTGCAGCGCGCCCCCCCGCCGGCCGGCCCGGCCCGGACGCTGCATCGGCAGCCGGCGGCGGCGGCGGCGGCGGCGGCATCATGACCAACCCCCCCGGCCTCGGCCTCTCCTCGCACCTGCTCGAGTATGCCGACGAGGTCTTCCTGACGCCGGACGCGCCGCTGTCGGCCGTGACCGGGCTGCCGGTCTGCGTGTCGTCGCCGCGCGTGGCCCAGCTCTTCAACGTCTTCCACCCCTCCGACCCCATCAGCTACCGCCTCGAGCCGCTCATCGCCCCGGCCATGGCCGCGCTCAAGCCGCAGCCGCTGCCCTACACCAAGCGCAGCCTTTTTGGCAGCGTCGCCCCGCAAGGCCTCACCGGCATCGGCGCCAAGGTCGGCCAGAGCGTGTCCGGGCTGTGGTCCAGCCTGTCGGCCGGCATCGCCAGCAACCTGCTGAACCGCAGCCTCGGCCTGACCCAGGAGGACGTGGCCAAGATGGAGCAGCAGCATCAGCAGCAGCAGCAGCAGCAGCAGCAGCTTCATCACCAGTCGTACCACCAGAGCCATCACCAGAATCATCACCAGAATCACCAGAATCACCAGAATCACCATCAGCAGCAGCAACAGCAGCACCGCGGCGGCGACCTGGGCCTGGCCGGCGATCTCGGCTCGGCCGGCAATCCCATAGTCGTCGACGGCGAGGTCGAGACGCTCTTTGCGCACTTTCAAAAGAAGCGCAGCGTGCAGGCCGAGGACGTCGGAGCCGGCGGCGGCGGCAGCAGCGGCAGCGGCAGCGGCAGCAGCAGCAGCAGCAGCAGCAAGAAACGCCAAAACGCCAAGACCTGGATGGAGGAGGAGGCCAAGGCCCAGCGGCTGCGGCGCGAGGAGGCCAAGGTCCGGGCGCTCAACCGCAACGGCCGCGTCGACTACAGCATCCAAGAGTAAGTCCCAGAAGAACGCAAAGCATCCCCCTCCCCAGAAGAAACCCAGAAATAGAACCCCCCCCCCCCAAGCGTTGCCGCTGACCGACAGGAGCGTCCTGGACTTCAACCCCATCAACACCATTGCCTCACACATGGCCTACTGGTCCGACGAGGACGTAAACCACTTTATCATGTCACAGGTGCTGTCGCGCAAGCCCAGGGGACGAAAATAGATTGGGTATCACATAGAGGTTTTTCGTTATATATTTTTCGACTTTTGAACTCTTGATCTTCTCTTTCTCCTTTTCTTTCTCTTGTCTTCCTCCTTCTCTTGCTCTTTCTCTCCCCCCTTCTCTTCCCCTTCCTCTTCCCCTCTTCCTCTACAGCATGCCCGCTGCCGCCAGATCTGCCCAGGACCCTCCCCGCCGCACCGCATAGGCCGCAGCCGTCTCGCCCCGGGCGTCGGCCAGCGTGCGGATGTCGGCGTGCGTAGCCGCCGACGCGGGCCGCGCCAGGCCCAGCTGCTCGGCCGACTGCAGCACCGCCGCCGGAAAGGCGCTCAGCGGCAGCTGCGAGGCCACGTACAGCAGCAGGTACACCACCTCCTCCTGCGCCTTCTCGACGGCCACGTGCAGGCCGCTCTGCAGGCCGTTGAGCGGGTCCTGGTAGCGGAGCAGGTCTGAGGCGGCCAGCGGTGCCGCCCCAGAGTCCTCGTCATCTTGGCCGTTGCCGCCGCCGCCGTCGTCACCGTCGCCTCCCTCTCCCAGCAGGCTGACAATGCCCATGACATCGCCCGCGCCGCACATGGTCAGAAAGGCCCGCGCCGGCCGCGCTTCCGGGCTGGCCAGCAGGTAGGCCTCTTCGGCCACGTCAGGGTAAATGTCGTAGTCCTCTTGCAGGCCGCCCTCGCTGAGATAGCGCGTCAGGATCCGCTTCGGGGGCGAAGAGGAGGAAGACGAGCCGGACGCCGCCGCCACACCGGCCGAGCACGCCGGGCACTGCAGCGACGCGGCCACCTGTGCCGCCTCGTCCAGGAGACACTGCCAGTGGAAGTGGCAGCCGCACGGCAGCAGCAGGTCGTCCGGGACAACCTCGCCGGCGTCACCGTCCACGTCCGGCTCGACGGCCAGTACGAGAGGGTCTTGGCAGGCAGCACAGGCCATATTCTTTTATTCGTCTCTTTTCTCTTTTCTTCCCTCTTTTTTTCTCTCTTCTCTTCTCTCTTCTTTTATCTCTTCTCTTCTCTCTTCTCTCCTCTCTTCTCAATTATTGCAGTCTGCTCATGTCAGACAAATCTACAAAACGAGCCATCGTGTAGGCCTTCCCAGTCGTCTCGCCCCGGAACAGACGGCAAGCGTCTTTCCGGGCCGAGAACAAGTAAAGCTGGTCCAGCCCGCCGCGTAGCAGCTTCCTCTCCGCCATCCGAGTGAGTCCGTTGCTTCATGGGAGCATGAAAGAAGCCAGACGCAAAGAATGATGGCGGGATCACATGCACGCAAGAGAAAAAAAAAAGGCAGGAAAAGCACAGGCGCTGCGTCTACAACTTACCGTGCGTGGCTCAAAAAAGCTGATATATTCAAGAAAGCATCTACGCAAGGCACCAGCGAGAAATAGCCAAACTGCAGCCTGGCGACGTAAGTTTGGTGCGTAAGTGACGAGGAGACGAATCTAGAAGCTGGGGGGAGAGAGAAAAAAAAAGAGGAAAATTTATACGCACAGCTGGAAGCTAGCGTGGATTCAGGCCGGTGCGCCAGGCAACCCAGACAAAGCTGCAAGATACGCCATGAGATACAAAGCTACCTGTGCTTCGGCTGCACTGCCTCCCTGAATTGCGCAAGTCTGCAGTGGCTGACGCCCGGCTTTCAGGCGGCCGCCAAAGCCGCCAACGCCGCCAACGCCGCCCAATCCGCCCAGCCAATTGGCAGTCCGTCCCTTTTTTTGCGGCAGCTGCCCCGCTTGCCCCGCCAGCCGCCCCTTCCCTGCTGCTCGACAGCTCTCGTGCGCCGCGAGATCCCTTTATAATGCGCTGACTTGGGCCGGTTCCTGCTCCTCTTCTCCGTCCTTCTCTGTCCTTCTCCCCTCCCCGTCGCATCCCGACGCCGACGCCAGCCGCATCGAACCTTGCAAAAGCAATCTGCTTGGAGGAATCCGTTTCTCCGCCGCTCCCGCCTTGTCCTGTTTTGACAGCCTGACAGCTGCGCCGTTCCACGATGAACGTCCTCAAGATTCAGAGGTGAGAGGGATAAATAGAGGCAGAGACGGAGAGAGATAAATAGAGGCAGAGACAAACAGAGACAGAGACAGAGACAGACAGAGACAGAGATAAACAGAGGCAGAGACAGACAGACAACTGACCGGCGCAGGAAGTTTCCTCAGTTCCAGCAAAACGAAATCTTTGATCTCAGCAACGCCTTCCGCAAGCTCGATGTCGACGACAAGGGCTACATTGACGAGGCAACCGCCATCAAGGCGACGCAGCAGACCGAGCGCCAGCCCTACGACGTGGTGCGCCAGGCCCTAAAGGAAGTGGACCTGGACTCGTCGAGGCGCGTGGAGCTGGAGGACTATGTCAGCGTACGTTTTATTTTTTTGCGTGATTGATGTGCTCTTCTCATCTGTTTGCTAACGGCGGCTCTGGCTCTGGCTGCAGCTGATTGCCAACCTGCGGGGCTCGTCGGCCGCGCAGAAGCAGCTGTCCGCCGGGGGCGCGGCGCCCGGCCCGGCCTCGCCGCCGGCGGGCATCGTCTCGCAGCGGACCGGTGGCCATGCCTCCAAGGGCAGCATCAGCGGCAAGATCCACGTGCAGGGCTCCAGCGCCAACACGACGCACACCATCAACGAGGACGAGCGCACCGAGTTTACGCGCCACATCAATGCCGTCCTGGCCGGCGACCCCGACATTGGCCAGCGGCTGCCCTTTGCCACGGACACGTTTGAAATGTTTGACGAGTGCAAGGACGGCCTCGTGCTGGCCAAGCTCATCAACGACAGCGTGCCCGACACCATTGACGAGCGCGTGCTCAACGTGCCCGGCCGCAAGACCAAGACGCTCAACGCCTTCCAGATGACCGAGAACAACAACATTGTCATTGAGTCGGCCAAGGGCATCGGCTGCTCCGTCGTCAACATTGGCAGCGGCGACATTATCGAGGTGCGCGAGCACCTCATCCTCGGCCTCATCTGGCAGGTCATCCGCCGCGGCCTGCTCGGCAAGATCGACATTAAGCTGCACCCCGAGCTCTACCGCCTGCTCGAAGACGACGAGACCCTCGAGCAATTTCTGCGCCTGCCGCCCGAGCAGATCCTGCTCCGCTGGTTCAACTACCACCTCAAGGCGGCCAACTGGCCACGGAGGTAGCTCTCTCTCTCTCTCTCTTTTTTTTTTTTTCTTTTTTTTTTCTCGTCCCTTGTCCCTCGTTTTTCCGTTTAGCTCACTGACTGAACTCCCAGGGTGGCCAACTTCTCTTCCGATGTTAAGGACGGCGAGAACTACACCGTCCTGATGGCACAGATCGGCTCGGAATACGGCTGCACGCGCGGACCGCTGCAGACGCGGGACCTGCTGCAACGAGCGGAACAGGTGCTGGAGAACGCCGACCGGCTGGGCTGCCGCAAATTCCTGACGCCGTCGTCGCTGGTGGCGGGCAACCCGAAGCTGAACCTGGCGTTTGTGGCCAACCTGTTCAACACGCACCCGGCGCTGGACCCGATCACGGAGGAGGAAAAGGCCGAGGTGGAGGACTTTGACGCCGAGGGCGAGCGCGAGGCGCGCGTGTTCACGCTGTGGCTCAACAGCCTGGACGTGCAGCCGACGGTGCAGTCCTTTTTCGACGACCTGCGCGACGGCACGATCCTGCTGCAGGCCTACGACAAGGTGGTCAAGGGCTCGGTCAACTGGCGCCACGTCAACAAGCGGCCGGCGCACGGCGGCGAGGTGATGCGCTTCAAGGCGGTGGAGAACACCAACTACGCGGTCGAGCTGGGCAAGCAGCTGGGCTTCTCGCTCGTCGGCATCCAGGGCTCGGACATTACCGACGGCCAGAAGATGCTGACGCTGGGCCTGGTCTGGCAGCTGATGCGCCGCGACATCACGGTGACGCTGTCGGCGCTGGCGCAGCGGCTGGGCAAGCGCGAGATCACCGACGCCGAGATGGTGCGCTGGGCCAACGACATGTCGCGCAAGGGCGGCCGCAGCTCGTCGATCCGCTCGTTCAAGGACCCGGCCATTGGCACCGGCGTCTTCTTCCTCGACGTGCTCAACGGCATGAAGAGCAACTACGTCGACTACGACCTGGTCACCAGCGGCAGCACGCCCGAGGACGCCTACCTCAACGCCAAGCTCAGCATCAGCATTGCCCGCAAGCTCGGCGCCACCATCTGGCTGGTGCCCGAGGACATTTGCCACGTGCGGGCCCGCCTGGTGACGACGTTTATCGGTGAGTGTTGTTGTCATTGAAAGAGAGAGAGAGAGAGAGAGAGAGAGAGACTAACAGTGTCCAGGCTCTCTGATGGCGACGCACGAACGTCTGGCGTAGAAATGTCCTGTTATGGCCGAAAATGGAGAACGGAAAAGGACGGAGGGCAGGTTTGCATTTCCCGTTGATTTTTTACGTTTTCACGGTTTTCGCGTGTTGTCGTTTTTGTCGGTTTTTTTTTTTTTTTCTTGTATTTTCTCACTCCGAAGCTGCAAGTCACGTTTATGCCTGTTCGTCATGCTATCTAACGGTTGTGTTGTTAGCCACCGTTGCCCGGCGGCAGCGCCACATATGACGTAGCGCAGGGCTGTAGCGTGAGGAGTTCTGGTGCAGGTGGGGCAGTTCGGGCTCGGCAGCGCCGATCTTGGGTGACTCAGCCTGGCAGTGATCGAATACTGTAATGCTTTACGCCGTATGAAAGCATCTCTCGGCCAGAAGCTCGACTTGTGTGTGCTCGAGAGCCTTCCACTCGGGGACGAGTCTCACGCCGCGCGCGACGCAAGTGGTCCGCTTACGGCAGCATCGGGCGAGGTTTGGCAGCGCTTTTTTGGCCGATGTGGACTTTTCCCCAGCCGGCTTTGCTCGTACTCGTAAAGCGGCCGCTACGGTTGGCCGACAGCGAGGGATCCTCGCCGCGATTCCCCGTCATTCTGTCGCGTGTGCACCGAACGCCCGAGGCATCCGTGGTGTTTTTTTTTTTTTTTTTTTTTTTTTTTTTTTTTTGGAGTGCTATAGTATTTTGGCGTATTTCTGGTTCTAAAGGTGGTGCTTAGCATAGATCCCGGCGGTCTCACCACCGGTTCCGACGCTTGATGACGGAGCGCGCTCAGAGATCTCTCACAGTTGCAGCAGGCCGCGGCTTGTGCGGACCCCCTAAAAACTGCCCGGGCCACAAGAGCCGTCGGATGATTGCATTGACGCGCCCCGAGCATCGCAGTTGTCGCGAGGCTTATAAACACGGCGTTTTTCTTGCTGTGCTTTCCAGGATCATTGCAGACTTCATATTGAGAGCAGATCTTGAGAGCAGACCTTGAGAGCAGACCTGAGCTTTCAGCAAATTGGAGCAGACGATTCGCCTTTCAGACTTTTACCCCAACCAACCAAAAATGGCCCAGCCCGACGGCTTCGGCGTGCCGCTGCCGGCGCCGGGCGAGCGGCCCAGCTCGCTGCAAAAGGCGCTGCGGGCGGCGGCGGCAGGTGCCGGAAAAGGGCGCGCCAACAGCTTTGGCACGGCGTCGGACAGCCCCAGCGAGGAGGACTATGAGGACTTTGCGGCGCCGCTGCCGGATGCCATGGTGCTGCGGCGGCGCAGGACGCACAAGCCGCCGCGGTCGCGGGCCGACGGTGGCGGTGTCGGTGGCGGTGGCGGCGGCGGCGGCGGCGGCGGCGGCGAAGCCAATGGCCCGCAGACATCCAACGGGTCGGCGACGGGAGCAGCGATCCAGACGAAGCGCGCAAAATCACACAAGAGCGGCGGCAGTGGTGGTGGTGGTGGTGATTCTCCGGTGGCGGTGCCGGCCGCACGGGAGCCGACGCGGCTAGACCGGCGGCTCTCAGCCACGATCATTTTTGAAGAATCAGCAGGCAGCGCCGCGACGGCGGAAACGGCAACGGCGGCCGGCACGACGTCGCCCAGCGCGGCAGGGACCCCGGTGGCCCCGGTGGCGGCGGCGGCGGCGGCGGAAGCCCCGGCAGCGGCGAAAGACGTGGCGGCGTCGTCGCCGTCTCCGGTCGTGAGCATGCGTGAGAAGGCGGCGGCGGCGGCGGCGGCGGCGGCGGCGGACGATGCGGTGGCGGACGGTGGAGGGGGGCGCAGCTTTGTGATCTCGATCGACGACCCGAAGCTGGCGGAGATTCTGCGGGCGGACCTGGAGCAGATGCGCGAAGACCTGGAGGAGCGGCGGGCGGCAGCAGCAGCGGCAGCGGCGGCGTTTGGGGGAGGCGGCGGGCAGGAGGAAGCAGAGGCTTCGGCAGCAGCAGCAGCAGCGGCAGCGGCGGCAGCGGTGCGCAAGAAGCAGCGGCGGCGGGCGCGGTTCGGCGACTTTGTGTTTACGCGCAAGTTCTCGGCCTTTGACCGGCAAAACGAGGCGGCGGCCAACAGCCCGTTCCACGGCTTCTTCACGCTCTTCTGGATCTCCGTCTTCCTCTTCATGCTCAAGATCGGCGCGGACAACTGGCGCAAGACGGGCAGCCCGCTGGGCACCAACGAGATCTTGCGCACGATGCTGCGGCGCGAGGTGGTGGTGCTGCTGGCGTCGGACGGCGTGCTGTGCGCGCTGACGGGCGTCAGCTGGCTGCTGCAGCGGGCCATGCTGGCCGGCTGGCTGGGCTGGGACGGCGCCGGCTGGCTGCTGCAGAACGCCTGGCAGGCGCTGTACGTGGCCGGCTGCATCGGCTGGACGCAGTACCGCGCCTGGCCCTGGTCGCACACTGTCTTTTTTGTGCTGCACGGCCTGGTCATGCTGATGAAGCAGCACTCGTACGCCTGCTACAACGGCTACCTCTCCACGCTCTTCCGCCGCCGCGCCGCGCTGCAGCAGCGCCTGCGCCAGCTCGAGAACGCCGTGGTGGTGGAGCCGGCCGGGGAAGACGGGTCTGGGTCCGGGGTCGGGGTCGGGGTCGGGGTCGAGGCCGGGACCGGATCCGGACCCGGATCTAGACCCGGACCCGATGGTCCCAAAGCGGCGGCGGCAGCCGGCCTCCCCCTCACGGCCAGCGGCGACGCGCTCGCCCAGGTCGTCGACGCGCTCGAGTCGGGCCGGCCGCTGGACCGCGGCCAGGCGCGCGTGTTTGCGCGCATCCTGCAGTGGGAGGTGGACGCGCTCTCGGAGGAGCTGCGCGGGCGGGCGACGACGGCGGCGCACGCGTTCCCGCACAACCTGACGGCGGGCAACCACTACGAGTACATTGTGCTGCCGACGCTGGTGTACGAGCTCGAGTACCCGCGCTCCGAGTCGATCAACGCGCGCTACGCGGCCGAGAAGCTGGCCGCCTGCTTCGGCATCATCTTTGTCATGATCATGGTCTCGCAGGCCTTTATCTACCCCGTCGTCATGCGCGCCCTCGCGCTCAAGGACGCCGGCATCCCGCTCGCCGCCCGCATGCGCGCCTTCCCCTGGCTGCTCAGCGACCTCATCTTCCCCTTTATGATGGAGTACCTGCTGTCCTGGTACCTCATCTGGGAGACCATCCTCAACCTGCTCGCCGAGCTGACCTACTTTGCCGACCGCAGCTTCTACGCCGCCTGGTGGAACTCGGTCACCTGGGACGAGTTCGCCCGCGACTGGAACCGGCCCGTCCACCTCTTCCTGCTGCGCCACGTCTACCACAGCTCCATCTCCGCCATGCGCGTCAACAAGCACACCGCCACCCTCATCACCTTTTTCCTCTCCGCCTGCGTCCACGAGCTCGTCATGTGGTGCATCTTCAAGAAGCTGCGCGGCTACCTGCTCTTTCTGCAAATGTGCCAGCTGCCGGTGTGTCTCCCTCAGTCCCCCCTCTCTCCCGTCATTGTTCTTCTTTTATTTATTCGTCTTCTTCTTCTTCTTCTTCTTCTTCTTCTCTTCTTCTGCTAACGGCCCAGCTCGTGAGACTCAGCCGCACCAGGTGGCTGCGCAACCGCGAGACCCTCGGCAACATCATCTTCTGGTTCAGCATCTACTTCGGACCCAGCATCCTCTGCAGCCTGTATCTGATTTTGTAATGGGGCACGCATTTGATACCATGTACTTTTGTAAATAGCGCTTTCAGAATAATACCCCGAATGTCTTACATCAGAGCCCCTACCGGTCACGTGACACCCACGCAACGTAAGCGCGCCGCCCCCAGCCATTTCTGAATTTTCTTTGTCATTCCTCAGCTTTCGGCTCTTTTCTTTTTCCCATCCTTTTCGCATCCCATCGTCACTCTGGCCCAAAACCATTGGCGTGTGCATCATCTTCATTTGTGTCGCCACTCTTGTACCCTGTCTTTGCTCTCCTTTTTCACACTCCTCTCTTCGTTTCCCTCCCCCCTTACCGTCCAGCCTTGGGCCTTTTTTTGTACTCACCTCGACAATGTCTCGCGGCGGCACCACCCTCTACGTGACCGGCTTCAGCCACGGCACGCGCGCGCGCGACCTCGCTTACGAGTTCGAACGGTACGTCTCCTGAAACCACCGCCCTCTCCGGGATCCTCGCCGCAGTCCCGCGCCCGACTCGCGCCCTCCTTGTCCTACGCCCCATGCTCCTTTTTTTTGCCCTCCCTCGGCCCGTCGCTGCTCGACCTCTTTCTCTCCCTCCTCCTCCCCCCTCTCCCCCCCCCGCCTCCTCCGCCGTAACGAGCGTCCCGTCGCATCCGCCGATGAAATGCAGATGCCAGCTTCGGAAGAGGACTTGCGCCTTTGCTGGCACAAGGAGGAGCCGCAAAAAAGTAGACTGCCAGCAGCTCGCAGCTCTGTCGCCGGCCTTTTTCTCCATCTTGCGACCAAGGAACCAGCACTGACTTTGATCTCGCGATTAGCTATGGGCGTCTTGTCCGCTGTGACATTCCTGCTCCGCGGTCGGCGTCGAGCCGTCTGTAAGTGTTTCTTACGCAGTGTTGTCTTGGGCAGTTTACAAGACGAATTCCCTCCTCCTGAGATGCCCGACTGACCCGGCAGCTTTGCGTTTGTCGAGTACGAGGACCGCCGGGACGCCGACGAAGCGTACCACGACATGCATAACAAGCGCATCGGCCGCGACGACATCCTAAAGATTGAGGTGTGTAGGACGTCACCGTCTGTGCTCGCTGCCTCGCTGTGCCACCGCATTGTTACTCACACTTTTTTTTTTTCTTTTCCCCTTTCTCCAGTGGGCTCGTACGCCTCCTTCGGCCTCTTGGCGCTTCGATTCGGGCCGCGACCGCGACCGCCGCCGCTCTCCCCGCCGTGGCGGCCGCTCGCCCTCGCCGCGTCGCCGCGATTACTCGCCGCGTAAGGACGACCGCCGCGACCGCGACCGTGACTACGACCGCGACTCCCGCCGCGACCGTACCGACCGCTCCCGCAGCCCGGACCGTCGGTATGTTCTTCTTTTTTTATGCAATTTTCTATACTTTGTGCAAAAACTTTCACCCGTGTTTCACCTGTGCAGAAACTGACTTTCTAGCGACCGTGACCGCGACCTCAAGGACGACCGGGACGACGACCGTGACCGCCGCGAGAACGGCACCAACGGCGACGACCGCAAAGGCTCGGACCGCGACCGCCACGCCGACAGCCCGCCGCCGCCGCCGGCGCACGACGACCTGGATGTCGCCGAGTAGGACACGGCCGAATCCCACGAGAAACGACGACGCAGCAGCTTCTTGGCCGGGGACCCGTTTGGCGCCCAAGACCGCCGGAGAGCCGCCCGGCTCTGACCCGGCCGCCGGCCGTCTGTCTGATCAAGTCAAGGTTTTTTCTCATGTCTCGTCCATCCGCTGCGCCCTGTCCCTGCTGCTTCGTTCACTACTCGGAGAGACAAGAAGAGTGGAAAAGAACGAAAAAAAAGAAAAAAAAAAGAGAAAAAGAGAGACAAATCTGCCAGAGGGTTCTGCTGGCATTCTCGTCAGCGTCTACACCAAAACCCCGACGGCAGATCCTGTCACACACCCGTCTTCTCCTGTTGTCTTTATTTCATATTTCTAGTTTCGGGCCGATCGATGTTCCGTCGCGCGTTTGAAAAGTTTCGTCGTTTTCTCTCCTCGTCCTCGTCGTCCTCGTCCACGTCCTCGTCCACGTCCTCGTCCACGTCCTCGTCGTCCACGTCCACCCCACGCACCCTCCCCCTCTCTCTTTACACAATCACGGCATCGCGCGGCTGCGCTGGCTCCTCGTGAACTCTGCGGCGAATCGGCGTGTTCCACAGGCGGAGCACGGAACAGACCGACGGCACGATGCGCGCGGCGCACATTGCGCGGTTTAATACGCCTCAAAAGTAACGTGACATATTTGATCTTGTGTTTCTATTTTTTTCTGTTTTCCCCGTCTGTTGTTGTTTTTTCACCTCTTTTGCGTAACCTGCAGGTACTTTGTAGTTTACATGCAGAAATCAAACAATCGAATTAATGCGTACTTTGTATGATGGCCGGCGGCAGCGATAAGAGCTCCATCGACCGACATTCCTGCACTGCCGACAAGGCGGAGGATGTCGGCGAGATTCGGCTACTGCTGAGCCGTAACCCGAGTCCGGCGGAGCCCAATGGGCCAACCCGGCCACGTGATGTTCTCCCAAACCAAACCTGGATCAGCCTCAATCTCCACTTCTGGCCTGCAATAGGAGTGAAGATACGGAGAGAGAGCCTCGTAATGCTGAGACTGCTTCTGCAGCGTCTATTTCTGGCTGCTGCAGTCCACGACAGCGCACAGGCGCTGTCAGACAGAATCTGCAGCCATTAGACACAAGCCATTGTTTCATTCGTCGCCCATTCTGACGCAGCTGACACCCAATGAGATTGAGCTTTCGTAGGACCGCATTCAGCTAATCCTTGTTTTAGTGAGATTCGGGCGCATTCGCTCACTGGCGCGTGATTTGCAGCGCCCTGCAGGCCGCTTTTGCCGGGGGGCACTTCGCCCCTGGTGCGTCAGTATTAGCGCACTTGCCTGTTTGGTTTTGCGGCGGGAAGAAAACCTAGCCTTGTTTCCATGCGACGATACAGCTTCTGCCACGCCTCGTCTTCTCTTGTTTGCCCCCTCCTCTGCGGTCTCGTCCCCGACCGTGCCTACAGCACCGGACCGTTTACTTTTTTTTTCTACTTCTTCTTCTTCTCCTCCTTCTTCCTCGTTCTCGTCGGCACTCGGCATAGACGCGCGCCCTTTCTGGTTAAGCTTTTTTTTGGGGGGGATTTCAGCCCCGGTTTTTTCCTTCTTCCCCCCCCCCCGGATTTCCTCTCCTCTCTCTCTCTGACACGCGACACGACGAGACGGGACGCCTTCATTGCCGAGCCCTCTCAATCAGACGGGCTTGCCAACTATACAGCCGTATACAGCATAGACCTTGGAGCTACCGAACGGCAGCGTGCGCGCGCTGGGTGTCGGCGTCAGCTCTGTCGCGACACCTTACCAGCTACTGCTACCGCCCCTTTCCCCGGTTTTCCGCACCTGGCTTCTTCGTCCTTTTATTCCTTTCATAGCTCGCACTTTGCTCGGGGAGGGGGGGGGTTACCGCCCCTGCCTACACGGCACAATGGCAGCTGTATGTGTTTCTGTGTCTCCCCTGGTGTCGAGGCGCCTCTCTGCAGGCCGGTGCGCTGACCGTGTTGTAGGAGGACGTGATAAAGAGCAGCAGCCGGAACGTGGACGCCGGCGCCCTGGTTCATTTCCGGTACATCATCTCGGACCCGGTTGTGGCCGCCTTCTGCGGCGGCGGCGTCGCCGGCGCCGTCTCGCGGACCGTGGTCTCGCCGCTCGAGCGCCTCAAGATCCTCTTCCAGGTCCAGAGCGCCGGCCGCACCGAGTACCAGCTCTCCGTCGGCCAGGCGCTCAAGAAGATGTGGGCAGAAGAGGGCTGGCGGGGCTTTATGCGCGGCAACGGCACCAACTGCATCCGCATCGTGCCCTACTCGGCCGTGCAGTTTGGCAGCTACAACTTTTACAAAAAGGTGGGATACCAAACTGTTCAACAAAATACAGACGCTGACAGCACAGCACATTTTCGAGCCGTCGCCCGGCGCCGACCTGTCCTCCCTGTCCCGGCTGATCTGCGGCGGCGTGGCCGGCATCACGTCCGTCGTCTTCACCTACCCGCTCGACATTGTCCGCACGCGCCTCTCCATCCAGACCGCCTCCTTTGCCGACCTGGGCAAGCGGCCCGCGAAGCTGCCCGGCATGTGGGAGACCCTCGTGCTGATGTACAAGAACGAGGGCGGCTTCTTGGCCCTCTACCGCGGCATCATCCCCACCGTCGCCGGCGTGGCTCCCTATGTACGTCGTCTCTGAGATGCTTCTTGTTTATGCCTCGGGCCGCGGGCACACCAAAAATGACAAGCTGACCATGCCAGGTCGGCCTCAACTTTATGACCTACGAGGCCGTGCGCACCTACTTCACCAAGGAGGGCGAGAAGAACCCCAGCGCCGTGCGGAAACTCGCCGCCGGTGCCATCTCGGGCGCGGTCGCGCAGACCTGCACCTACCCATTGTTCGTACCTCTCCTTCTCTCCCCCTCCTCTCTCTCTTCCCCTCTCTCTCTTCCCCTCCTCTCTCTCTTCCCCTCCTCTCTCTCTCTCTCTCTTCCACCTCCCTCTCTCGCTAACCAGCACAGCGACGTGCTTCGCCGTCGCTTCCAGATCAACACCATGTCCGGCATGGGCTACCAGTACAAATCAATAGCCGACGCCGTCCGGGTCATTGTGGCCCAGGAGGGCGTCCGAGGCCTCTACAAAGGCATTGCGCCCAACCTGCTGAAAGTGGCGCCCAGCATGGCCTCCAGCTGGCTGAGCTACGAAGTCGCACGAGACTTTCTCATCACCCTCCGTCCGGAAGATCCTGCGTCATAGCGCCGCCCTCATCCCATAATCATAGACTACTGCTTCTCGAAGCCTCCCACTCCTCATTCCCTCCCTAGGATATTCTCTTTTGTCGGCATTCTTTCCATCATAGTCATAACGGGCGTCGGGGCGCGCGGGGGTGCGTGCAAGCCGCTTTCCGTACGGATCCATGTGGACGTTAACAGTATCTGCTGCAGCGCAACACGCAATGCGGCCATCGTCTTCGCAAACGGAGAGCTCTGTGAGCATGCCTGTTTCAGTGCTCTCTTTCTTGCTTTAGCATCTTGGCACGGGGGGAAGCTTCTTTCAGGATAGAGCGGGGGCATAATTGGCAAGAGGTTCTCATTAAAGACTATACACATATAATTAGCATATATATTGGGGCCCAAGACCAGGTGCATCTCTGCTTGCCCGAAAATTAGGGCATCAACAATCAGACGGTACCCTAATTGCCGCATCTCACCGCCCATACACCAAAAGTTTCCTGTGAGGGGGTCCACTCTCGACCTTGGCTAATTTTTCTGGCCCTAATTTTTGGAGCTACGTCCGCCGGGCCTTTTCTCTTTTTTTTTTCTACTGGTCCGTCCCCCTCTTTACTGATCACAAGTTTTTTTCCTTCTTCGTCATCCAACAGTTCGGGACACGGGGGCTCTTTTTATTCTTCAACTCTTTATTTCTCCAGGAATTCAAGAGTCAGCTTAACGATGGGTACGTGAAAAGGCCATTGGCTCTTCTTTTCTGCTTCGCTCTTCTCCCGACCCCGACCCCGTCGCTCTTCTTTGGGAGGCGGCGGTGGGAAGGGGTGGGCGAGCAGGGAAATGAATCCAAGAAACCTATTCTTTGTCGAGTGTGCGAGTGGAGGGAGACAGGAGCGAGAAGCGACGCCGTGTCTGCGACGAGATGAGACGTTTCCAACGTGCCGAGATCAAGCCCGACATACCCTTTTTTGACCCGTGTTTTCTGTGAAAGGAATCATGGGGGGAAAGGGGGGAGGGGGGCGCTTTCTTGTGACAAAACTCTTATTGTCTGCGGCGGCACTCCTCTTGCTTCTGTCTCCTTCTGCGAACCGGACGAACGCCTGGCGACAGGACCGCGGAAGGACGGGAGAGTTGGGAGAGAAAAAAGAGAGAGCGAGAGAGAGCGCGAGACTGGAAGTGGGTGGTTCTCTTTGTCTTTGTCTTGGGGGCCTGGCGCGAGCCGCACCCTGACAGAGAGAGAGAGGCTTCCCACGACCCTTTCTTCTTTGCCCTCGCTGTTCCTCTCGCTCGTTCTCCCGCCCCCGTTTTCCGCGGCCCGATTGTCCAGGGCTGTTCTGTCAAGATTCAGTTCTTTTTCTGAGCATACCACAAGACCTAGCAGCTGACCGGGTGGATTTCTTTTCCTTTTTTTCTTCTTTCTTGTAGGTATCGATCTGAACAAGAAGCACGTCCGCGGCACGCACCGCAAGGCGCCCAAGAGCGACAATGTGTACCTCAAGCTTCTCGTGAAGCTGTACCGCTTCCTGGCCCGTGAGTTTTCTTTTTTTTTTTTTTAGTCTTTGTGTTATTTTTTCCCTTTTTTTTTTCTCTCGGATCCCCAGCTGACTCGACAGGCCGTACCGACTCTGCCTTTAACAAGGTGATCCTGCGCCGCCTGTTCATGTCGCGCATCAACCGGCCGCCCGTCTCGCTCTCGCGCATCGCGGCCAACACGCGCAACGGCGACAGCGCCAAGAAGACGATTGTGATTGTCGGCACCGTCACGGACGACAACCGCCTGCTGTCGGTGCCCAAGGTCGAGGTCGCTGCGCTGCGCTTCACCGCCACGGCCCGGGCCCGCCTGCTCGCCGCCGGCGGCCGCGCCCTGACGCTGGACCAGCTGGCCCTGGAGAAGCCCACGGGTGCCAACACGCTTCTGCTGCGCGGCCCCAAGAACGCGCGCGAGGCTGTCAAGCACTTTGGCTTTGGCCCGCACAAGCACAAGGTAAGCCGCCCGGCTCTTTTGGCTGCCGTCTTGGAAAAGTCTTGTGCGCTGACCCCCGGTGTAGAAGCCCTATGTCGCCTCCAAGGGCCGCAAGTTCGAGCGTGCCCGCGGTCGCAGACGGTCGCGCGGTTTCAAGGTGTAAGCTGCTGCTTCTGCTGGTGGGGGGAAGTCTTGGCGTTTACGCGCACAGGGTTGGTGCCGGCTGGCTGTTCTGGGTGCTTGCTTGCTTTGGCTGGACGATGGGGGAGGAATGGCATTTCTTTTTGTCCTATTCCTGTTTCTTTCATCTTTCTTCTCGCACCCCCCCTCCTCCCCCTTCCCCAATACACATCCTGCTGTCGCTCTATATGTGGACTGGACCAGGACGGACAGAGCAAAGCACGACAGAACACGATGCACCTACGACAGGAGGGGAAAAAAAAAAGGAGAGCGATCTTGGGACAGCCTGCGGCTGCATGGTTTGGCGCGGGACGGGTTCATACCCCTGTAAGAGAGAAAGCGATAAGCCCCCAAAAATATATGAAAAGAATAATGCCACGAACCCGTGCATGGCCATGCGTCAAGGCACGCCAGCACTGGCAACGCAAGGCTCGAGCTCAAAGGTCCTGTATCGTTGCAAATCTCTTTCGCCTCAGCGCAACAAAGTACGCTTCCTTGGACTCCTGGCCGTGTCAGCGCGGCCGAACAAGGCACAGAAAGAAGGCACAGGCACCGCACTTACACTGCGCGACGACTCGGGTTTCTCGCGGTGCACGCGGGCAAACAGCTTGCGCAGCCGCAGCTCCAGGGCCTTGTCCTCGCTGCCCTGGTAGAACTTGCACACAAAGTGGCCGCCGGGGCGGAGCGTGTCGCTGGCAAACGCGAGCGCCGCATCACAGAGGTCCTGGCACATTAGCCAGGAACGCAACAAAAGAGGAGAAAAAACAGAAATAAAAGAAAAAGAAGAGAACAAAACAAAACAAAACAAAACAAAACAAAAAACCCACCATGCTGCCAGCGTGGTCGCGGAAGGGCATTCCGCTCGTGTTCATCATCCTGTCGTAAGGGTTACTCAGCGTGTTCAGCCAAAAGCCATGGGTCTGGGGCCAGGGCGCGGACATGTCGCTGAGAACTACCTGCAGGAGAGAGAGAAGGGGTCAGTTAGCACGATCGATGCGGCCTGGACCACGGACATGGCCCTGTTGCTGCGACGTACATCTACCAGCCGGCCGCTCTGGCGGGCGGCCTCGCCAGCCGACGACGCTGCCTCGGGGGGGTGGGACAACTGCTGCCGCTCCATCTCGAGATAGCTGGGCTCGTTGATCAAGACGTGGCCGTGGCCGCCGGCGTTCATGCCGTCGGCGTCGTCGTCGGCGTCGTCGTCGTCGTCGGCGTCGTAGTCGTCTTGGTCGTCGCCGGTGTCAATCTGCTGCTGCTTCGGCTTGGGCGGCGCCGCGGCCAAAAACTCCTTGACAAGAGACTGCACCGTCGGCGACAAGAAGTTGCCCTGGATCGTGGACACTCCCCGGGGGGGCTGGGCCGGGATGAGATCGATGCCGAGGATGCGGCCGCCCGGCTTGGTGCGTTCCAGGGCCACCTGGGCCGTCAATGGCTGCAGCTTGTCGCCAACCTCCCCGCCAGAGCTCTCGCACAACATCACAACATACCTGGGACCAGCTCCCCGGCGCATAGCCCTGCCGCCACCGTCAGTCAGCCAAGAGAAGAGCCCCCCCCCCCCTAAAAAAAAAGAAAAAAAAATCAAAAAAAAGAAAAAACCAACGCCCGTCCGAGCTACGCACAAGATCCACCACGGTCTGGCCGGCCCGGAAGAGACGGTACTTGGCGTCCATCTGTGCAGCGAGCAGTCAGCAGGCGGGCCCGCAGAAACGGCGGGGACAAAGGAGGAGAGGAAATCGTTGCGCCGGCCCACCTCGAGCAGCTTGAAGGCGGCGCGGCTCTTGAGGCCCCTGACTTTGGCCTCGCGCGTGTAGCGGTCATTGGCCTGCCGCGCCATCCAGCGTGCTCTCGAGCCCGCAGCCGGCGCAGACGCCGAGAAGCAGCGCCAGAGGCACGCCGCGCAGACGGGGTGCCGGCCCGGAGGGGAAGACGAGCTGGTCGGCGGTGCGGCGGGCGCTCGGGTTCGGGCGGCTGCCCCGCCGGCGACTCGTGGCCACAGGCGGCCGCCGCTCGCTGCGGCCGACAGCCGGACGCAGGTCCAGCCGAGTGATGGCGGCATGGGCAGCAACAGCACCTTGGGCGGCAACGTCAAGAGGTGGTGAAAAAAGTTGCCGTTGTCTGAAAAAGCGCTGAGAATTTACGCCGAGCTTTGGCCAATGGGAGTCGATGAATAAGTGGGGCACTGCGTGCTGGAATGCAACGGGCGAGGCCACGAGCGGGCGTCTGCGCCGTGTTCAAGCGAAACCGGCTACGATCCGTAAGAATAAGAAATTTGTCGCCCTTGGATGCGACACTGCGCGGCATCGCGAGTCGTTCTCGTGCAAAGCAGCCCGCCCCGGGGCAGACACGAGGTTATGGAAGCGTCTGGCCCGGGATACTAGTCACAAAGTTGCAAGTAGAAACAAAATGTCAGATGCGTGCCATGGCAATGATCATCGGCCTAGTCCGAGGGTACAGACTGTGTTCGACACGCACTGCCGTCGTTTTGTCTCTGGAGTTGTGTTTTCGATAGTCTGCATGTTTTGTCCGAGGGCTGCGCGAATTCTTAGCGTGGACGGACGGAACGACTAGCGCCTTGGGAGCAAGTATAAATACATAAATACACAAACTCCGTCCCAACTGCTATTCCGTGCTCTGCATGAGCCATCGAGCCGCAGCCGTGTGCAGTGCGTCCATGACGTCTGTGGCTGCATTCTCACCCGACACGGCCATGCTTGCACGCGAAAACATGTGCCCGCGAGCGAATCAGACAGGGCGTGTTGGCATTCCCGGCGTTGTCCTCTCCACAGCCTAGGCCGGGCGATCGGCCCCACTTTTCCGGTCCAGGGGGGGCGATGCGCGGCCCAAAAGTTTGAGGAACGCCGGCAGGGATCCCGTTTTGCATAAAAGGGCGTGCCCGCGTTGGCAGCTCTGGGTCTGCATCCGAAGTGACCGACAGCACTTTCTCCGCGGTTCTCAACCTCTGGCTCTCACCGCCGGCTCTCACCTCTTGCTCTCACCTCCGGCTCTCACCTCCGGCGCTCACCTCCGGCTCTCAAGACCCCCGGCGCCCCGGCTACCAACACAGACGGCCGCCATGGCCTCTCTCGGCTTCTTCCGGCCGTCCATCCTGTCGCAAAACTTCCCGCCGGCGCCGGCGTTCACGGAGAAGAACCTGCCGGACCTGGCCGGCAAGGTCTACATTGTCACGGGCGCCAACACGGGCGTCGGCAAGGCGCTGGCGCGCATGCTGTACGGCGCCAACGGCACGGTCTACCTGGCCTGCCGCGCGGCGGCCAAGGCCGAGGCGGCCATGGCCGAGATCCGCGCGGCCGCGCCGGGCTCGACCGGCCGGCTCGAGTTCCTGGCCCTCGACCTCGCGGACCTGCGCACGATCAAGCCGACCGCCGAGGCCTTCCGGGCGCGCGAGTCCCGCCTGGACGTGCTCTTCAACAATGCCGGCGTGCTCCTGCCGCCCGCCGGCGCCCAGACCGCCCAGGGCTACGACCTCGAGCTCGGCACCAACTGCCTGGGCCACTTTCTGCTCACGCAGCTGCTGACGCCCGTGCTGGCGGCCACGACGCGTGCTGCTGCCGCGCCCGACCAGGCCGCGCGCGTCGTCTGGGTGTCCTCCATGGCCGCCGAGCTGTACTCGCCCGGCCACGGCGGCATCGACATGCCGGCCGCCGCCGAGACCGCCGAGGGCCGCCAGGGCTACCTGGTCAAGGCCCACGCCGACCCCATGCGCCGCTACGGCATCAGCAAGGTCGGCAACTACCTGCACAACGTCGCCTACGCGCGCGAGGTCCGCGCCGACGGCATCCTCAGCGCCGCCGTCAACCCGGGCAACCTCGACTCCGACCTCTACCGCTCCGCCAACCACCAGTCCGGCTTCCTCGGCATGGCCCTGCACTTCTTCACCCGCATGCTGCTCTACCCCGTCGACTACGGCGCCTGCAGCGAGCTCTTTGCCGGCTTCTCGCCCGCCCTGACGCTGGAAAACTCGGGCGCGTGGAGTGAGTCCCTTTGTCTTTTTCTTTTTTGTTCCTTCTTTCATTCTTTCATTCTTTCATTCTTTTCTTTTCTTTTCTTTTTGCTACCTTCCTTTGACTGACCACCCAGTTGGTCCCTTTGGCCGCTTCTTCGGCATGCCCAGCGACATTGCCGACAATGCCAAGACCGTCGCCGAGGGCGGCCGCGGCGGCGCCGAGGCCTTTTATGAATGGAGCATGCAGCAGGTCAAGCCGTTCATGAAGTCTGTTTTGATACCCGCTGCGCCTGTTTCGGCTCGTTGTAACACCATGGATAGACTTGATATACCATACATGCAACATATGCTCTGAAACTGCCCATATATATCCCCTTGTGCGTATCGTACAAACAAGGCTCAAGATGCAACGCAAAAGCAATCCGGCCAACGCCCCAAGTCCAATGCAAAATCATACACTGCCTTTTCCGCCGAGTTGGCCACAGCTCCCCCCTCCCCCCTCCCTCAGGCCAGGAAACTTGCATTGACGCCGCGCCGGTGACGCTTGAGCGGCGAGAAGCCGCCGCCGCCGCCCGCGCCGAAAGCGTTGCGCACGCCGCCGCCCAGGATGCTGCGCTTGGTGCCGCCGCCGGCGGTCGGGCCCAGAGCCGCCCGCTTGACGCCGCCGCCGCCGCCGCCGCCGGCCAATGCCGACACGTTGGGCTTCGCCGGCCGCGGCGCCAGAGGAGCGTCCATGGCGCCGTCGAGGGCTCCGAGCCCGATGCCGCCGGCCACGCCCGCGTCGTCGTCGTCGTCGAAAATCGTCTTGCTTGAGGCCCCCAGGATCTTGCGCTTCTTCTTCTTCGGCTCTTCCCGGACCGCCGGCTTGGCCTCCTTGTGAGACGGCGCCGTTGGCGGCCGGTTCTCCTGCTCGTCCGCGGCGACATCGCTCGAGTCTGCCGCTGCCGCTGCTGCCGGCTTGTTTTCTGCCGCCGCCGCCGCCGCGTCACTGGCCGAGGGCGCCGGCATGTTCTTCTTGGACGCAGGAGCCTCGCCAAGCACCTTTTCCCTCGGCGGGCGGCCTCGCCGCTTGGGCGCCTCCGATGCCGCCGCCGCCGTCTTTTTCGGCGGCGGCGGTCCCATGGCAGCAGCAGGAGCCGCCGCAGCCTCCGGCCCGGGCGATGCTTCTTCTTCCTCCACAGGGGCTTCCTCCTCCGCCGGCACGGCCGTATCGGCAGGGTCCTTTTTGCTTGTCAGCGTTGCGTCTGCCACCGCGGGCGCCTCTCCGTCCGACGACGCCGCCGGGGCGCCCTCGGCTGGCTTGGCCGCATGGACGGACTCGTCGCCCAGAATGGTCTTGTTGAGCAGCGGCGTGATGGAAAAGTCCGACTTCTCAACCAGCGACGCCAGCTGGAAGCCGCGCTTCTTAAGCCCACGCTTCGCCCGGGCGTCGCCGGCCACGTGGGGGGTCTGCACAATCGGCTCGGGGCCGCCGCCGCCGGCTTCGTCGTCGTCCTCCCGGCCCCCCGCCGCTGGCCGCCTCCTTTTCGCCTCGCCGGCGCTGCCGCCCTTGGCCTTTTTGGTCGTCGTTGCCGCCGCCGTCGCCGCCGCATCTCCCTCCCGCGCTGCGAGCTCTGCGCGAGCCGTCCGCAGCTCCTCGCGCATCTCGCGCAGCTTGGCCTTGAAGGCTCCTAGCCGCTCTGCGTAGGCCTCTGTCTGGCCGCGCGCCTCCGACAGCTCCGCCTCCACGGCCTTGCGCCGCCGCTGGCCCTCCTTCTTCTCCTCCCGGAGCGCTGCTTCGAGTTCTTGCACCTTGACCGCCGCCTCGGCCGCCGCCGTCTCTGCCGCCGCCGTCGCCGCTGTCGCTGCCGTTGCCGCCGCGGCGCCGCCTCCGGCTTGCTCCGCCAGCTTCGCCTCGAGTTCGCGCACCTGGAGCCGCAGGCCTGCCTCTGCCTCCGCCTGCGCCTGGCCGGCCTTTTCCCGCGCGCGCTTCTCGCCAGCCAGCTGCCTCTCCAGCTCCTCGACCTGCTGCCGCAGCGCCTCCTCGGCCTCGCTGTCCCGGCTGGCCTGCCGCTGCGCCGCCCGCTGCGTGGCGCGCTTCTCGCTCGCCAGCTCCACCTCCAGCGCGTTAAGCTGCCGCTCCAGAGCCAGCTTCTCGGCCAGCACGTCCTTTTGCTGCGCCACCTGCGAGCGCAGGTGCTCGACTTCCGGCTTCAGCATCGACAGCTCGCGCGAGAGAGCCAGCTTCTCCGAGAGCATCTTGCTCGAGTCTTGCGTCACATGGCTAAACGACTGCAGTTCTGCCTGCAAAAGGAAAAAAGAAAAAGAAGAAAAAACACGTTAGATCTTGCCGTCCCTGCCCTTCTGGACTCTTGTACGTACTCGCAAGTTGGCCTGCTCGCGCATCTGCGCTCGCAGCTGGCTGTCCTGCTCCCGGCACTTTTGCTCCACGCTCTTGAGCATCGTCTTTGCGTCATCGTATTTGCAGGCCAGCGCCCTGGCGTCGTCGTCGAGCTGGGCCACCCGCTCTTGCAGCTGCGCGTTCTCCTGCCGGCAGAGCACAACCCGCACTTTTTGCCGCCGAATGTCTTCGTCCTTGACAAGAAGTGCCTCTTGGTGCTTGGCTTCGAGATACTTGATGCTGAGCTGGTTGCTTTGCTCAATTCTCTAGACGGCCGTCAGCACGCGCGGGACAATGCCCGGCAGAGGGATTTCACTGCTTCATTTTGCTGGACTCCAAGGGGAACTTACCTCGTCAAGATCCATCCTCGCAGCCTTTGCGACGCGTACAGACGCCGCCCCTGAGAGTGTCAAAGGTGAGAAAATAAACGGAAAAGTATATTCGAGGGAAAAAAAAAGTCTTTAGATTATCCAATGCTATGCCGCCACAGCACGTCGTTGAGCCTGTAACCTGGGAACATTGGGGAGAACGGCTCTTGTTTGTGCGGGTTGTTTACTTTGTCCAAAAATAGACTAGTCCCTGGTCGTCGGCACCGGCCCCAAGATCCTCCGCGACGTCTAGCTCAAAGTGGGGCCCAGAGAGGTTCAGCCAATCAGACAGGACTACCTCGTCTGGCGTACGTGGTTCCTGCCAACTGGCGTCAAAGCTGTGACGACGACGCAAAGGACAGCTTCAACCTCGTCTTTTCTGCAGAGCCGCAACCACGCACTCGACGCAAAGGACAGCACACGTCGAGGCCGCCATCTAACCCCTGGCCACTTTGCCATTGGCAGCCCCTCATCTCTGCTGCGTGCTCTCTCTCTCTCTCCTCCTGTCGTGTGTGTGTTTCTAGAAGCCAAAATGCGCTGGTTTTCGCTTCTCGCTTCTTCTCTGCTGTGCCTCGGCACCCCGGCGGCGGCCAAGAAGACCGACAGCTTCGAGGACTTTCACGCCAAGCAGCTCTCCTCGGCGCCCGTCAAGCTCAACGACGCCGCCTACAGCAAGCTGGTCGGGACGCCGCGCGACTACGCCTCGGCCGTCCTCCTCACGGCCATGGACGCCCGCTTTGGCTGCCAGCTGTGCCGCGACTTCCAGCCTGAGTTTGACCTGCTGGCCCGGAGCTGGACCAAGGGAGACAAGGCCGGCGAGTCGCGTATGGTGTTTGCAACGCTGGACTTTAGCGATGGCCGGGACACGTTTGTCTCCGTACGCCCCCCCCTCTCCTCCCAACCCCTCTTGACTAGACGTGTCTGGCCGAGTGCTAACGAGTTATCTGAATTAGCTTGGGCTGCAAACGGCTCCTGTTCTGCTCTTCTTTCCGCCGACGGCCGGCCCGCATGCCGCTGCCTCTCCGGAGCCGATCCGCTACGACTTCAACACGGGGTAAGAAGCTTTCGTCGCAGCAAGTCAAGCAACTGCGGGTAGCGTGCTAACTTGCCCCAGGCCCGGACCCGCCGAGGTTGTCCAGGGCTGGCTGGCCCGCCACCTCCCCGGCCGCCCGCACCCCCCCATCCGGCGCCCGATCAACTGGGCTGCCTGGGTCACGAGCATCACCATCATGCTGGGCTTCGTGACGACGCTCTTTGTGGCTTGGCCCTACGTGGTCCCGGTGATCCAGAACCGCAACATCTGGGCGGCCATCAGCCTGATTTCCATCCTCATGTTCATCAGCGGCCACATGTTCAACCACATCCGCAAGGTGCCCTATGTGGCCGGAAACGGCCGCGGTGGCATCAGCTACTTTGCCGGCGGCTTCCAGAACCAGTACGGCATGGAGACCCAGCTGGTGGCGGCCATGTGTAAGTGGATGCCTCAAGCAGCGTATGCCCTGGCACTCGTACTGACATCTTTAGACGGCATTCTCGCCCTCGCGTCTATTTCTCTGGCCACAAAGGTGCCGCGGATCATCAACCCAAAGACCCAGCAAGTGGTTGCCCTTGTCTGGGCCCTCGTCCTGGGGATCGTGTACAGCTTCTTGTTGAGCGTCTTCCGCATGAAGAACGGCGGCTACCCGTTCTCGCTGCCGCCGTTTATGTGAGTCGGCTCTACGCCGGGAGCAGCAGAGCATGTACGGCGCGCACGCAAGCGAGTCGACGTCTGCTTGCGGGAAACAAGAGTTTCAGACTGGTTCGAAATGTCCGCATTCGAATGGGCGAGGATATAACGTGTACAAATTACAAGGGCAACATACGCAAAAAGGCGGCTGCGTCGAGCGAAAGCAGACAGTTACAGTGTAGCATTATGGGAATGTGTTTTACTGATGACCTGTGTTGGAGTGTCTACATGCAGAACCGCTTGACAAGTCATTATCGCAACTACGACACCCGCTCTAGGCGCACACCAGCAAAGGAGAAGCCCCCAAAGGTCTTGATGTACCGACTCCCATCCTTGGCAGTACCCACTTCCCAGAGCGCAATCACAAAAGCCAGGCGTCCGTCTTCGTCGACATCGACAAACTCCCCGCCCATTTCGCACCAGCCTCCATTTTTCAGCGTATTCCACAGGCCGGGGGACAGCTGTGACTCCTGGAAGCCTGGCTGGAGAAGGTCGGGCGCCACAAAGGGACGCTCATTGACGTTGTCGTTGTAGTACTTGAACCGGGCGCCGGGCGTGCGCGCTTTGCCCACGGAGAAGCGCATCCTCCAGGGAAACCAAAACAGCTTGTCCGGGACGGTGAGCTTGTCCTTGGCGTTTCGGCACGGGAACAGCCGCTCCTCGACCGAGTTCTCTGTGAAATGCGAGCGCGGGCCGTCGTCGACGCTCGAAGTCGGCGAGAAGTTTTTGCCGGCCCAGAGCCAGATGATCCAGCGCACCCGGTAGCAGCCCGGCGGTATCCCCGAGGCCTCGCCCCGCAGCTGGAGATTGGACACGGCGCGCAGCGACAGGATGGTCTGGCCGGGCGGCCGCACGACCGGATCCTGGAACTTTGGTTCCACCACGACGCCCTCCGGGTAGCCCGACGGCCCGACCTCTTCGCGGTACCAGTACTGCATGAGCGGCAGGTCGGGACCCATGTTTTCGACATCGTCTTCGTGCACGGCGATAAAGTCGTCTGCAGAAATGGTCACCGACGACGCGGCGCCAGCCACCTTGCGTCGCTGCGACGTGTTGAGCCGTTCTGTGCAGCCGTCAGCGGAGGATGGGGCCAGCAAGGGGGGAAAACCAAAAAAAAAGCCAAAAAAGAAAGGGAACCTACTGAACGCGTCTCTTTCAATCTCCTCCCTGAGCCGATCAAAGGCCCGTTCTCGCTCGCCATAGTTGGGCACCATGCTGACGTCAAAGATGCCCAGCAGGCAGTACGCCTCGTCTTCCTTGCGGGTCGTGGTGCGGTGCTCGGCCCAGGTCATGCGCTCCTTGACCGTGAAGTTGGACAGGCTCTCCCCCCCGAGCGCGCTGATTGGGATGCCGGTGATCTCGTGCACCACCTGCTTCAGGGAGCTCTTGCTGCCCAGCAGCTGGCCCTCGGCCGAGTAGAACTCGACCACCACAGGGGCAAGGAGCTCCTGCAGCGTCCAGCCCCGCGTGAACCACCTACAGTTGCGGAAAGCAAGTTCCCACGGAATCGCGGGGGCGGAGACGGGCTGCCGCTGCTGCTGCTGCTACTGTTGCGCGGTGTCTTGCTCGCCAGATGCCCCCCCCTGCATCTGCACGTCGGTCAGGTATGCGTAGCATTTGGTCGCTCTGGCGTACCACTGGTACATGGACGTGATCGCCTCGGAAAGCACGGCGCTGCTTGACTTGTCAATGCAGCAGGTGTCGACCCAGAAATTCGAGAGCTCGTCGATCTGCGCACGTTTGGCGCAGAAGACGAGCTTCTCGTAGCCGGTCTTTTCTTTTCCGGTTCCGCGGACAATGTCATCGTAGTTGACTTCGTCGTCCGGCTGATCCCATGTATGCGAGAGGATCGCATACTTGGGCAGATTCTCCTCCAACAGGTCGGGCGTGAGGCGGAAGCCGTCCTTTGTGCTCTCCAGGAGGCGCATGATGTGGATTGACTGTCGCTTGTATCTCCAGAAGGCGCATGGTGTGGAACGACTTCTCTTGTCGGCAACGAGGGGCAAGACGCATTACATAAGCCAAAGAGCCTCATTTTCATCCCGGCATGAGAAAATGCCTTTTTGATTCCGGCGAGTCATGAGTTCTCCGTTTCTCCCGTACCAGTCTCGAAGCATTGCATGTCTGAGCTGTGTATGACCTGTGTCTTGACCAGGAGTCCCTCTTGAGCCTGCCCAGCACAGCATCTGTCATATCTTGGAGTTGATAAAATGATGCGTGTTATCTTCCACGGCCGCGAATATGTGCTTGGGAAACGACAGTGCTGGTTGGCTGGCCAATGTGAGTGCGGGAATTATGGACATATAATGGTGTCTGGTCTAAAATTCTCATCAAAGCATAACGCATTGGGTGCATGGTCTAGGGGTATGATTTTCCCTTCGCATGGGAAAGGTCTCCGGTTCGAATCCGGATGTATCCATACTTTTTGCTTGCATTTTTTTGGTCTTGACGAGTGTTCAACGTATACTTTTTGCTCACCCCCCCCCCCCCCCCCAATACTCTTGAGTTGACTATATCATAAATGCCTTAAGCAGAGCAGCATGTGCGTGGCGAGCATCGGCCGTCTATCGGGTATGGTTACTGTTGCCGCAGCCACTAGATGCCCAGGCGATATAAAAAGGCTAAGCGTGCAGGTGATAACAGTATTTTTTGCTGGAATTAAAGACTAAACTAGCCACCTCATCTAAAGGGTGTCTATACGAATAAAACACCGCCGTTCTCCTGCTGCCGACAAACCCATCGACCATGTCACGTCACTTGCGAGCGCAACGCAGAGCATAAGCACAACAGAGGTGATGATGCTGTGGTCTGGTGCGGTCCGGGGCCACTGGGCCGTCACGCGTATGGGAAAAAAGGCCGACCAAATGTGTTGGAGCGGCGATTGGGCGAGTGCGGACACAAGTGCGTCGCGCAGTCCGGGCGACCAGGCGCCGAGGATAGGATGCTGCTCTTCTATCTAGTCCTCTTCGATGCCCCGGCGGCCGTTGCTGTCGCTGTTGATGGGACACAGACGCTTTGGTCAATGAACCTTGCGTCCACGACGTTGCTGTGTCGTGATGTGCGCCATGTGCCTCTGTTGCGGGGCGAGGGGGAGGCCAGCGGTGCGTGCTCGTCCTAGCAATGAGCTGTGGCTTGGACGCGAGGCCGTGGTAGTACTCCTTCTGCTCCAACTCGTCAGGACCAGAGAGCGGAAAATCGGCCATCGTGGTGGTTGGTAGACATGTGATCGACGCCAGGCGTCTCCTACAAGCTTCTGTCGTCTGCTTGTGTCTGGGGCGTGGTATAAATGTCGCTTATGGGGGAAAAATTTGAAGGCAACGGAATCTGAACACCGGAAAAACGAAGGAATGAAGAGATTAAAACTAACCTCTGTAGATGTGGGCGATGGAAAAACCTCTCTTTTCTGGCCCCAGGGAACCCCTCCGCTCCTTCCCTATCATCTATGCCCTTCTTTCCCCGTTTGGTGCCGTGACGCGCTTGTGAGATACGCGTCATCACCCCCAACACAGTACATAAGAGCTTTTGCACTACCGCGAAACCCCAAGATGCTTCAA
Source organism: Graphilbum cf. rectangulosporium (assembly GCA_019925645.1). Classification (NCBI taxonomy): domain Eukaryota; kingdom Fungi; phylum Ascomycota; class Sordariomycetes; order Ophiostomatales; family Ophiostomataceae; genus Graphilbum; species Graphilbum cf. rectangulosporium. Next base: position 57,076 of record JADHKI010000035.1, read on the forward strand.
TCCCCCCCCATGAGAAAAAATCCACTGCCATCTAGATACCAGCAGCGCTGGCTGAGACGGCGGCCGGCTCTGCGTTGTTAGCGGCGGGCACGGCCTCGGCGGTGGGAGTGGCGGTGGCGGGCTCGGCGTTGGCGGCGGCGAGCTCGGCGTCGTCGGCGGGAGCGGCAGGAGGAAGGGCGTTAGATCGCCGTGTGATCTCCCAATCCCAATTGTCTGGGTGTTCAGAGGGCGGCTCAATCCCAATTGTCTGGGTGTTCAGAGGGCGGCACCCAATCTGTCTGGGTGTTCAGAGGGAGGCCGCCCCTGCTGCATGCACCACTTGGCGACCTTCCACTCGACACGTGGGCCTCTTCCAGCGAAATGCCAACCCAGCCAGTTCCTGTTCGCAGCATCTCTCAGGCGACCAATCCTGTATCGAGACAGGGGAATTCCTGTCTCCAGGTCTCTGAGCACCGTGGCGCTGCGCTCTTCGCATCTGGATTTCTCGACCTGGCGCCCGTGCTACCAGGCGCCCGACGCGAGGGTCGCGAAGAGGGCGGCAAGGAACGCGCTGTCTCTGTTAGCTCTGGAACATCCGTCGAGAGAAGAGAATGTCCATCTCATGATTAAACGTACATCAGCAGCGGGTGCATGGTGACCGGGGAGCGGGAGGGAGGAGGGGGGACGGGGTAAGAAAAATGTATTTTGTAAATGGTATACAAAAATCTGTTCCAACAATGGTTGTTGGCATAAAACCTCGTCGTGATGAAAAAAAGATGAAGAGGGAGAAGGTGAGGGAACAGAGCATTTTCCTCGTCTCCGTTTAAATAGTGACCCTCTCGTAAGGACCCCAGCTCCTTCCTTTACAAGGCTTTTGTGTGTATTAGTTGTGAAACGTTCCTTCCCAAACCTCGCGTCGAAAGGGGAAGCGGCGTCTTTACCAATGCTTGCGCGGTTAGGTTTCTTCTGCGGCCGGCAGATGCTCATGGCTGGACCAACTCTTTCTATGAGTGTGTCGCCAGTTCCCTGTGGTTTTTTCCCAGTATAACTTTCAGGATGAGTCAGTGATCGAGAGCTGGTAGGCCCTAAACATTTTGACTTTCTTACGATTTTCTAATCCTAGAATTTAAGAGTCACAGTGTGCGCTCTTATTTACCGAGAGATTACTTTTCCAACTTCTTCTCTTCTACCATCATCTTCTCCACCATCATCCTCGCCTTCGTTTCTATCACCGGCAAATCCCGAGACCGCTGACAGGCTGCAACATGGACAAAAAACAGACTCCATACTGCAGTAGCAGTTTGTGCATTACGAAATCAGACTCCAGCGCGTTGACCTTGTGCGCTGCCGCTGAACGCACCGCCGTTAAGATACCACGTTCAGTGCCTGAAGCGTCCGTGCCCCCCACCATGCAAACGATAGCGGAGACAACGTCGGTCGCGTTCCAGCAATTACGTGCCAACCTTGGCCAGGTTTGGAAGTCTTACCACCACATCGCCGCCGTGGCCGCCAATATGAAGCTGTGGTTCCCCTCCACTCTCGGCACGCCCACTGCGCGCATGGTACACGAGGCGCAGATGTTCAGCGACAAAGTCCTCCTTGCTTTGAGAGGTGCCGAGCTGGCTCTGGACATTGCTCAGGAACTACATGAATATTTTGTCGAAAGGGTTGGGTCACCCGAGCGTCGGCCAAGACAACCCGAGGACTGGCTACACCGGAACGCGTGGTGGCGCATGACAAGGAAAAGAAAGCAATAAAAAACAGCTTCTCAGGCCACTCATATTTCTTTTCGCCCCCCAGAAACGGAGAGCTGAATAGGATGCACAGTCAGCTCATCCAGCTGCCGGCTGAAACGAATTCGGGCTTCTTGAATGCAGTCGCCGACATCACCTCCAACGTAGGCTGGGTTGTTGATTCCACCGCTTCTGTGGCGATTGACGCTTCATATATGATGAGCTCTCATGCCGTCCGAAAACTCACCTCCAAAAGCACAATAGCCTCATGGCCTAGGTCGGTGGCACTGGCCAGCGTCCTGAGACTACGACTTCTCTACGCGCGACACCTTGCAAGAGAATTGGACTTTTATGAAGTGCTTTTTTACGGCGAAATGCTTCAAAACACTCTTAGAGCGAATGGTCTTGGGGAGTCGGAGTCGGGCAAGCAACCCAAACCCAAATAGCGCTTTCACAATGAACCAATCTATTCGGCACATCATGCCCTCTGTGTAGCTGGTAGGGCACACGAGCTACAGCCGAGCAAGCCATCCAACATTGTGAGCGCGGCGATGTCTGCTTTTAGGCCCGGGGGAGGTAACAGACGTCACTATATGCGTCTGTTTGTTATGTGTTTACTGTAAGAACAAACCAGATAAAAGAATCAACCAAATAAAAGAAGCAATTAGATAAAAGAATAACCAGATAAAAGAATCAACCAGATATTCATACCGCCCAAGGACAGTTCATTCGTCTCTTACATACAGCGCTCCCTCTTTCTCTGCCTACGCTGCCTAACTCTCGCCCGTCGCCCTTGCCAATTCTGTCGCTTCGCTTGTTCTGTCCGGGACGTGAAAAAATATCAGCATCAAAAAGCGGGAAGGAGCAGAACAATGTCAAGGCACTTGGACAACGAAAGAAGGAGCAGGGCGAGTTGTGCATCAACAGCAGTCATTTCGTCCCACGTTCATCTTGTTGATGCGGGAACGGCATTCGATGCATGATGTATCGACGTAGAGCGTGTCCTGGGAAAAGGAAGGTGGCGAAGAAAGGCGGAAAAGAGAAATTGGTGGAGGAGGGAAGGAGCGGAAGGACCAAAAGCGCCTAGAAGGGAAGGCGCAAGCTGATGCTTGCCGCGGAGAAGCCACTTTTGATGCGCGAAGCCGTATTTGGGCGGTCGTGCCACGTCTGGTTTCGTCACTTCTCACTCTCTCCTCCCCTGCCTTCCTTTGCGCAAAGATCCTTCGGCGGCTAGTGAAGCTTGGGACGCCCTAATACGTGTAAACCTGGGGAAGGTGCCTCTAAGAGTGGGCTCACCCTGCAGATCGCCCACATTTTAACTCGGCGGGTTCGTATTCGCCAATGATAAGTAAGAAAAAGTGGAGTGCATGCTCTAGGGGTTTGAATTCCCTTCTATGGTAAAGGTCTCCGGGTCGAATCCGGATGTATCCAACCGGAACGTTTGCGATAGAATCCAACGTGCCAATCCCTTGAGTCAGGCACGCACATCTATTGCGTCTGCCCTCACTTTGCTCTATCTTTGCTTTTCCCTTTTATGGCAGAGCGGCTTTTGTAAGATCCCAGACGCCTCTCATCGACGACTCCGACAACAGACACACCACCAAGTTGAGGCTTCTGTTGTTCACAGCCACAAGATGACAGCGTCACAAGTTACAATGCCTACTGTAACCGACCGGAGATGTTCCCATCAGTATGCACCCTGCTGACGAAGCTGCGGATAGGTACATATCAAAGAAGTGTTAAAGGAGTCACGTGTGTCAGCAACTCTCCTCCGGGATTTGACAAAGATACTTCTTTGGAATCACACCAAACGTAAGACATTACTTGGAATCAGGCTGTATGTGAGGCTTGTTGGACCCACACTAGAAGATGACACCCGTAGATGCTTCTGATATTCTCATCAGATGAATCCAAATCCCACAGCTGCTTCTGATATTCACATCAGAGCGACGGCCCAGAGATATATAATACGTTCTGACATCTCTGGCCTTCCTATTCTCTCCCTACATCTCTGACCAGTCCGTTCTCGATCAACCTTCTCATAACTACCGAATCAAAATCTACCAAAGTACCAAAATGCCTGGATCTGGAAGTTGTGCTTGCGGCCTTGTGGCCTTTGAGTATTCTGGTACGTCTACTCGGGAAAACATGATTGCACCTATACTTACCGCCGATCCCAGGGGAGCCTGCTCTGACTGCTCTCTGCCACTGTCTCGACTGCCAGAAATTGTCTGGTAGTGCCTTTTCGTCCAACGTGGCCGTCCCGACGGCCAACTTTTCGGTCACCAAGGGCACTCCTAAAGCCTGGAAAAGCTCGGCCCTTGTGTCTGGCAAGGACCACTCGCATTTCTTCTGCGGAGGTGAGTTTTGGATGTCGATATTTTTTTCAACAGCGCAACAGCTGACGCGTACACCACCCAGACTGTGGAAGCAGCCTCTTTTCGCAGCCGGATGGCATGCCCGGGACGACCCTGATCAAGGCAGGCACCCTCGCCGACAAGAACATTCCCATTGCTGCCGAGCTGTTTACCGGCGGGCGCTGTGGCTTTGTGACTGCTGTTTCCGGCGCCAAGCAGGCTGAGAAGATGGCATAAAATGGATGTCAGTACTGGACACAAGCAGGAAAAAAAAAGATGTCGATACTGGACACAAGCAGGAAAAAAAGTTTGCAGATACGAGAAACAGAATAGGCTCCAATTTTCAAAAGCAGCAGCTAATACACTGTATCCAAGCTATTGACCTTGTCCCCAAGCAAGATCTTCAGAGGCGTGTCAAAGTTGACCAGGCCGAGCCCCGGCTTGCTGACATCGTAGCCCATGATACGCAGCATGTCGATGTCGTACATTTCCGCGAGCTTCTTGTAGTCGTGGGCCAGGTACTGATTCTCTTCCTAAAGACACGCGGCATGGTCAGAGAGGGGCAGCAGAGAGCGGATCGGAGCGTCCCTGTCTCACCTGGCGCAGCATGCCCTTGGTCATGAAGCAGCTGTAGATGAGCCGCTCAGAGTCCACCGTCTTGTTGGCCGAGCCGCCGTGGTAGGCGGAGGCGAGCATGATAAAGGCGTCGCCGGGCTCGAGCTCGGCGTAGACACAGAGGTCCTCCGTCGGCCGCGGCTCCAGGGGCCCCCAGAGATGGGAGCCGGGGATGAAGCGGGTGGCTCCGTTTTCGCGCGTCGTCTTCTTGCCGGCGACAAAGAAGCCGATGCCGAGATCGCGGCCGACCTTGTACTGGTCGGCCGTGATCGGGGGCAGGTGGTTGTGGTGGATGATGTCGTCGCGGTGCAGCTGCTGGTCGGACGCGCCCGGGTTGATGGAGAAGAGAAAGGTGTTGTTGAGCTGCGGCCCGGCCGTGGACGTGACCAGCTCGTCGCCCTTCCACATGGTAAAGGTGCTGGAGAGCAGCGTCTGGCACACCTGCTGGTAGAGTCTGTTGGCCACCACCACGTCCATGTAGGTCTTTGATTTTGTCGCCAGGCCGCACACCCTGCGCGTTTCCTTGGGGAAGCTCTCGTCGCCCTTCCACTCGAGATCCTTGTCGATCCAGGGCCGGGTGTCCTTTTCAATGGCCGCGAGCTGCTCTCGGCTTGCCACATTGCGAATCACACACCCTCCGGTCTGTATCAAGGCCCGGACAATCTCGTCGGCCGTCGCAGAGCCGTTGTCAAAAACCTGCACTTCCGGGCCCGGCCGGGCCTTTCCCGCCGTGAAGACGGTTTCGGTCGCAGAGGGAGCCATTTGTTGCAACTATTTTCTTTGTTCTTTATTCTTTTTTTTGGCTTTTTTTTGAACAAAACTCAACGTTTCACGCTCAAAATAGGGAGCCGAGCTGTCGAGATATAATGGCTGGGAGCCCTCATAAATACGCGCCACGCGCCAACATAATCTCCAGATTCCCGCGCTTATCATGAGAAGCCTGTGGGCTTTCCTCCGCATTCTGGGCCGCTCTCGTTGAGCTAGGCAGACACTATGTAACATGGACTGCCCCGTTGCTTCCCGCCCTTATCAAACTAGTACGGAACTGACGGATCCTTGCTCCGTAATTTTCGTTCCGTTCCGCCATTTTGGGCCATGTCAAAAAAGCCCAGCAGGTATGCAGTGCCAAGTTAAAGGTGCAGGCGGAGGCCTTGCGGTCTTCTAGCTAGTATTGAAATCCTTGTAAGGTGCCAAGTGCATCTATGGCTGGAAAACTATGGACTCGTTGGCTCTGACTTGCTTTCAGGGAACAATTATGACTCTGACCTCATAAACTCGCTTTCTGATAATCAATCTTTACCGGCTTTGCATCCTGGCCCTCTATGACGACAACTTTCTCTGCGCCCCGGCCCGTCTGGCGCAGTGTCTCCTCACGGACCTCTACCAGCAGAGACGCGTTGATGTTTGGCCCTTTAAACACCTTTCTCTGCGAAAAGTACCAGGCGGCGAGAGCGTAGATGGAGAAGCCGACGACGATCACGCTGGGCTCGTCAGCAAGATTCGCAGCGTCTGACTGATATACGCGGAAGACACATACCTGATCCAGTTCATATTGTTCTTGCTCACGGGCATGGCCGAGGGAATGCAGTAGATAATGTCGATAAAAGTCACCCAGACGCACGCCAGGGTGTTGATATAGACGCCCCAGCGTCCCAGATCCAGATACCGGGGGGGCAGGACCTTGTCGCGGCCTCGCCATGCGAGAATGCCCTGCGGAATGACGTAGGACGTCGTCATGAAGACGATGCAGGCGCCGACCATGCTGCTGAAAGCGGACGAAGACCCGAGATAGATGAGCCCGTACAGCTGTGAGCCTCGTTAGCAGGCGTTCCGAGTAAAAAAAGAAAAAGAAAAAGAAAAAGAAAAAGAAAAAGAAAAAGAAAACCGCAACTCACAGAGACCACCACGCCCTCCAGGCACGTGGCATAGAGCGGCATCTGAAAGGTGGGCGAGACCTGGCTCCAGTACTGCGAAAAGGGGAAGCAGTTGTCACGCGAGGCCGACCACATCTGGCGACTGGTGCCGGTGACATTGCCGGTGCAGCCGGCAAAGAGACACAGGGCAAAGGCGGCGATCAGCACGGAGCTGGCCGCCTTGCTGCCGGTGGCCTGGTAGTAGAGCTCGATCAGGGGCAGGCCGGTCGGTGTGTTGAGAATGGCGTCCAGATCGGTGATGACGTACATGCAGGCCACGGCGTAGGGAAAAGCTGCGACGCGGGTCAGCCACGGGGTGCGAGAAGCAGAAGAAGCACACAAACAAAGCAGAGGGGAGATGCCTACTGGTGAGAAAGCCCAGCAGGATCGGGTACATCTGTCCACAGCCGTTAGCACACCCGCCAGGGCGCCGGTTGAAAACCGAACGAGACCAAGGAGGGAGAAAAAAAAACACAACGCACAATAACCTTGGGCACGTTGGTGGTCGGGCTCGGGATCTCCTCGGCCAGGTGGGCGCCGGCATCGGTGCCCAGGTAGCCGTAGAGCGAATTGGCGGCGCAGAGGACAAAGGCAAAGCCGTCGCTGTGCCAGCCGGTGAAGTTGGCCGTCTTGGCAAAGACCCACGAGCCCGAGGCAAAGTTGGGCGCAGCGCAGACGAGCAGGGTCACAAAGGAGGCCACGAGGGTCGAGATGGAAAAGTACACTGATGAGAGCAGAGTCACGGTCAGTTCTGGAAGACGACGGGCCATGAAAGCTGTCGGGGGGCGGGAGCTCTGGAAGACGACGGGCCATGCAAGCTGTCGGGGGGGGCGGGAGGCCTACTCATAAAGTGGTTGTACACGGGAATGAGGCGAGAGCCAAACACGTTCATGGCGATGGCGCCCCAGACCAGCGCCAGGTACACGAGGTAGACGTGCCAGTCGCGGGGGGTGTAGTCGGCGTGGCACAGCGCCACGATGGAGAGGATCATGGCCGACAGGAAGTTGGCGGTGCTGCCGAGGCCCAGCCACCAGCCGAGCGTGCTGATGGTCGCGGAGCTGGCCGTTAGTGTTGGCCACAAGAGAAGGCAGAGAATCGGCGGCCAACAAAATCTGTGCAGAGACGTGCAGACGTGCAACCTACAAATACGACGCAAACGGCGCCCAGTCGGGCGACGCCACCACAAAGGACCAGTAGTACTGCGCGCCGGCCACCGGATAGGCCGACGAGAGCTCGGCCATGCCCAGGCAGACGACGGCCGTCATGATGCCGCCGATGAAGAGCGTCCAGATGGAGCCGGCGGCGCCGCCCTCGGCCAGGCTGATGCCGATGGCGCTGCCAAAGCTGTTCCAGGTCGCCGTGAGGGTGTAGGAAAAGGCCATGAGCGACACGAGGGTAAACTGCCGCGGCATGGCGCGCGTGTAGCCCGAGGCCTGCAGCTCAATGTCGTCCATGGCCATCTGGGCGGCGGCGGCATCGTACGCGGGGGGCTTTTCCCCGGAGGCGGTGTTGGCAGCCATGCTTGTGTTGTCCAGGGCCGGCAGGGCAGTTGGGATCAAAGGTACACCTTGCGCGTTTTGGCATCATGGCTGGCAGCGGTCTGCTATATGTATCTCAGGTCTCGGCAGCCGCTTTGAGCTCCACGCTGAAGACGTTGATAAGGGCGGAATAAATCTGGGAACTAGCTTTTTGGAGTTAGACCATGGATGGTGCCGATTGTGTCGCATCCATCACCCGATTGCGTATCTGGTTTCCATATCCACACGCACAAAGATGATGCTACCTTTTTCCCTTATCCACACTCGCATCAAGATGGTGCCCTTTTTCATTCACGCACACAAACATGATGCTGCCCTTTTCATTCACTCACACAAACATGATGCTGCCCTTTTCATTCACTCACACAAACATGATGATGCTCTGCTGCCGGCGAATCTCGTTTTGCAGATCCTGCGGGGTCACGAACCGCGGAGGGCCGGCATCGTCCGCCCACAGCCGCTGGAGAAAATCCCGCGACTGCAGCAGGTTGCCAAAGCGCAGCCGCTCGTACATGTCCGTCAGGCGGCGCCCGACAAAGGCGCGGTCGGCCTCAAAGCGCGCACAGCAGCCGGCCATGACGAGCGGCCAGCAGCAGGTCGTGTTGACCGACGAGCTGATGGGCAGCGCCCGGAAGAGGCCCATCAGCTGGTCGACCGTGTTCTGGATCTGCGTGGAACCGCCGCCGCCGCCGTCGCCGCCGCCGCCGCCACCTTGGTAAAAGCACAGGTACAGGTACAGCAGGATCGCCTGCTGGTAGATCTTCCCGAGCAGCGCCGAGCCCTCGTCCGTCGTGCCGGACGGCACCCGCCAGCCCTGGATGCTCTGCAGCAGCGTCTCGTACAGCGACGCGTCCGCCGCGTCTGCCCCCCGCGCCGGCCGCTGGGCCATGCTGGTGATGACGGGGATCAGCACAAAGAGGGCGCTGGCACAGCCGCAGTGCATGCCCGGGATGGCCGTCGAGAGCAGAATGGCCGCGTCGTCGCAGCGCCACTCCTCGGAGAGCACCGTCATGGAGAAGTCGGCCAGCACGGCAATGTAGGCGTACGCCTCGACGAGAAAGCCGTACGTGATCGCGTCGGGCCCCTGCCCCGCCGTGCGCACGTGGTCGAGCAGGGCCCGGATGGCCTTGAGGTGGTGGACCGACGCCAACGTCGCCGCGCATCCTCCGGTCACCTGTGGGCGCGCAAAAAAAGCAGCGTCAGCATCCACCGGGGGAAAGCTCCGGGAGACAACACGGCAAAAAGCAACGCAAAAACGAACCTCTGCGCTCAGCAAAAAGTAGGACGCGAGAAAGAGATTGACGGCGTCGTTTTCGCGGGCCGCGCTGCTACTGCTGGCGGTAAAGGCGGTCAGTCCGAACTTGAGGCCGCGGACGGCCTGCGCGTAGTGTGTCCACGAGGCGCGCGCCATCTCGGCGGACTGGCCGGGGAACTGGCTGCCGCTGAAATACAGCAGGCCCTGCATGACGAGGTCGCTGCGCGAGGCTCGCCGGAGCACCTGGGTCAGAAAGGGGTTCTGCTCGTCGGCCTTGGCCGCGCAGTTTCTCGCCAGCCGGTGCACGTAGTGCTCAAACAGCACCATGGACACGGGGTTCCGCAGAGCGCCGCTCTCGCGGCTCAGGCCCAGGTAGTCGTCCACGGGCGGGACCGGCGCCACGCTACGTTCACCTATGCCTGAATCAACACCAGAAGCAGAGAGGTCAGAGCACGATGCCCCTGTGCCTGCTTGGCCAAGTCGTCTCTTGGGTCTTCTGGAGAGCTTACCCAGAGCGTGTTGTTCGGCGGCATCATGGGCCCGTTGTGCGGATGCAGTGGCCCGTGAGATGTCGCTCAAAAAGAGGTCCGGAAGGGTTGTCGACGCTGCTGCTGCTGCTGTTGCTGCTGTTGCTTCTTGCGCTGCCGCCGCCGCCGCCGCCGCTGCGAATCGCCGGGACTGCCCCCTCGGACGCGCCTCGCGCCCGCCTGGGCTGTCGGAGCGGCTGGGCTGGGACCAACGGCAAATGAGCACATTGCGCTCACAGGCTCCACAGGCAGGCTTCCGCTCGTCGCACTTTTTCTTGCGGAACTTGCAGGGCAGACAGCCGGCTCTAGAGTACTTGCGCTTTCTCTCTGGGGGATCCGAGGCGTGGGGTTGCATGAGATGTGCCATTTGCAATGGGAAACGCAACGGAACCTCGCCCATCGTACGTGCTCATGGCCAAGCTTTGTCTTGGTCGAGTGAATCCGAGGAAGCAACGGCACCTGCAAGGCTAGAGCAGCTGGCTTCCTATCTCCAGCTAGAGAGGCACTACCAACTGCTGGCGAATCAGACGGCGCCGATTTGGCGCCGCCGCCGTTTTTCCATTTGCAGCCACGATAAGGGCGGGATAGAGATCGCCTTGCCCGTTTTCGTCTTGTGACGTTGGCCGTACATCGAGAATCGGTGACCCCTTGGACAAACTAGCATTCAATCTGATAAATTCGCACAATTGAACCTTTCGTCGAGCCGCCGTTTGGTATCTGCATTAGCAACGCTCCCTATAGATCCAAAAAAATGCGACACTAACCACTTCTGTAAAGTTTCTCCATCTAATTTTCTTAGAAAAGTATAACGCTAAACCACTTCTGTAAGATTTCTCCACCTAATTTTTTTCAAAACCAGCTCTGTCACGTGCCTGATTACCACCTGTTGAAAACTCTAAAAAACCGTGGCAATATCGTAGTTGTATAAACGCGGGAAATTGGAAAAAGAAAGGGCATATCCTACCCTTACAGACCTTTGTACGGGCTGGTTAATAGCAGTAATTAGGAACGTGACAAAGCTGATTTTAGAAAAAAATTAAGTGGAGAAATTTACAGAAGTGGTTAGCGTCGCATTTTATTTAAGACTGTTCCTTTAAGCTTATTAGCCGGTCAGTCACGTGACTTTGAGCACACGTGAGTCATCAGCTGACCAGAACAGGGAGCGTATTTCAGGCGTTCTGTCCTTTCGCGAAACATACTGTATAATTATACTGTGCTGCCTGCTATCGGGCCTGATTTTGTGCTTTCTGGCATATCTTATCTCACTTCAACCGCATCCGAATGACATGGCTGGCGACAATAAACTCTGGGCAGTCGACCCGCAACCGTCCCAGCCACTTCACAGGCATAGGAATTCTCTTAAGGGCGTATTTTCTTCGTTGCCCCAGATCCCTCTCTGGTCGGCGGAAGAGTCGCTGTCGGCAACGCGATGCTTCAACAAGCTGATCAGCCATTTTGACACGCCTTCACACAATGCCGGCAGCAGATACAACCGTGTCAAGCTCGTAGGGCTGACCTATGAGTACGCACGCTCGGAAACGTCCAAAACTCGGTTTCTCAAAGAGTTCTTTGACTTTACCCAGATACCGATTGACGACAGCCAGCTGGGCCTCGACAATGTCACCGAGGAAGCCGCCCGGCGCGCTTCCTTGTTTGAGTTTGCAGAGTTCCTCTTCCAAAACTTTTATTTCCCTCGTATGTACTCTTCGGCTGCACATGGGGCCCCTCCTGGAAACTAACGTTGCGACAGTGAAAGCATCTGGGCATACACCACAGCCAACACCTGCATCCATGTCAGCGCTGCAAAGGTTGCAGCAGGACCAGGGCGATTTGAGCGCGCTAGGTACACCGGACCGGATTGCAGACTTGCGGAAATTATGCCTGCTGCGCGACAAACACTGCTGTGTCGCTACCCGCAAATTTGACAGTGGTGTCGCCTCGGATCGATTTAAACAAGTCCGCTTCGAGGGCAAGCCAGCCGTGGATGACCTAGGAGTTGCCTTGCAAGGTCGAAAGGACGGGTTTGCACACCTTGAGGTTGCGCACATATTGCCTCACTCACTTACCCAATTGGAGTCGGACGGTTCGTTGGTAAGAGCATCTCTATCCCCCGTTCTTTGGAATGGGTGGCTTGCATACTTACGCCCTGCACCAGGCACCAGCGAAGAAACTGGCACTGTCTATCCTGAACATTTTTGACAGTGACGTTGCCCACGAAATTGACGGGCCCAATATTGATCGCCCAGCCAACGCTATAACCCTCACCTTGGACATGCATCGTGCCTTTGGGAGTTTTGAGCTTTTCTTCGAACCGGCAGGCGATGTACCGCATACTTACCTGATAGACACATATGTTATGCATGTCTACAGTGACAGTTTTCCAGTCACCCGAACGCTTCACCTTGGTGAAAATCACCTCATCGAGCCCCCGTCGCCTCGCTATCTTGCTATACATGCTGCCATAGCCCATATCCTCCACCTCTCCGCTGCGGGGGATCGTATCGACAATATCCTTCGGGATTATGAGCGCAATAGAGTCAGGGAGGATGGTTCTACTGACCTGTCAGCTCTGCTTCAGCTTCGCCTAGGTGGCTGGGCTGTTCCCGCCCATTGAGGGAGGCGAGACTAAATATCCACATCCAAGTCTCCGAAAGTCTCTTTACTGCGCCTCTCAAGCGTTCAATGTTGGGCTGTTTGTTACCCGTCTTTTTCAAGCTTGACAAACCTTTAACAGGTGCATTTTTGCAAGTCGAGTGTAAAGTATAGACTTTAATACTTCCATGTGCGAAAAAGCCAAAGAGCTTCACCCTCGGCAGATGATGCTATTTTATATCGTTGTGATCTTCCGAGTGTGAAGCTCTTTGGCTTTGATTCGCACTCGAAGTTCGGGTAGGGTTGGGATTCCTGGACAGACAGTGGTGATTGTACAAAGGCATGGAGTGACCCCTCCTTCTTGCGGCCACGGCAGCAACTATCCCCCGACCGACTGCTGCACTGTTTCTTCACTGCGGATAATGCCGCTATGCTCATGTCGCTGGGCCTCCAATGCCAACGCAGGCCTCTTTGAAACCATTGCCACTCTTTCTGGATGACGACAGCTGGCCAACTGGTAACGTCAAGCCGGCGAGCTTCGCCTCTGCTGGACCCCTACGCTCTTGTTCTTGGACGGGCATGCCGAATGCGCCGCCCACAAAAGCTCTTCATCAGCGGGTACTGCGGCTGAGAGTTACCGAGTGTTGTTCGCAGGCAATTCCGAGCTTAAGCTGAGCTCGCCGAGCTTGGCCCCACTATACCGTCTCCCCATCTGAGCCTAACTGGCCAGGCAGCAACAATAAGCACCCGTTCGTATTTAATAAGCCCCAGCCTCCGCCATTACGTCACGCTTTACGAGCTTCTCTTCACCCCTTGATTTCGACACGCAACCACATCTGCAGCACGCCTTGCATCGACACCCATCACACAAAATGGCACTCGACGATACCCAACCCGCTCCCACCCAAATGGCAGCGCACACTGGCCAGGCGGCCTCTCCGCAGCAGCCACCTCTGAGCGCCCAACCCAAGCTTGTCGAGCCCATGAGTACGCTGCTGCTGCTGCTGCTGCCGCCGAGCTGGCTGGCTGGACATTCCAGAGGCGATCTTGCGTACTAACTTGAAGCAGAACCAATGACCCCCGAGGAGGACGAAGTCGTGCCGACCATGCGAGGCGGGCGGAGCGAGGCCTGCCCCGGCCGCTTCTGCTTCATCATCCCCTGCCCCATCCCGTGCGATTTCTGCATCATCTGAGCCGAGTCACCGACCCAGCAACACTCTGGCCGCCATGTCTGGCATCGTTTGGATAGGACGGTCAAGTGATGGGATGAACAACGAAGAGCGACATGGGTCTGGGTGCATCATTCAGTGCTTATCCAGAGCCGTTGCAGATAGTCGATATTTGAATAGATGTATATGCTTGGAGTGCACATTGTTGGACTTTCTCTGGGATAATACGCAGAAGAGAGCCACAAAAGAAACCCGGGGATGTAGGTGAACAGAGAGACTTGGTAGTTGGATGCGACTAGATAAAGTACAAGATGGGACGGGTTCTTGACATCTCGCGACTTGATTTTTCCCCAGACCGCATTAGGGTCTCGTCCGTCTTTCGTACCCAGTAGCTCGAAAACAGTAGCGTTTTTTTTTTGGCATAAGCGTATTCGGTGACGGCGCCGGCCCATTTAGCGCTTACAGCTGCCGTATTCGTTCATCATAAGTACTCGGGAGGGCAGTCGGAAGGTCCGGAGGGGGGAGGCGTGTTTCCGCCGCAGTCTTGCCCACCGCCAGGAACGCAATCTGGGGGAGGCGAAGGGGGCGACGGAGCAGCAGCTGCCAGAATTGGAGCAGCCAGAATGGCCGATGCGATGAGGGCGGCGAGCTTCATGGCAAATCGTGGAGCGGAGAAGAGAGTGGTATATATGAGTGAAGAGAATGTATCGAAGGAAACAGAAGCATTTCTCAAAGAGAGGAGGATGGGAAAGGGACGCTTTTATATGACGAGAATACGAAGAGAACGGATAGGGTTCTGGATCGTTGAACTGTCGAAATTGAGTATTTCTACGGGGCCGGCGACGTTTACTATATCGGTAGTTAGTTCAACGATGCACGCCGTGTCAAGCGTGTATCTAACAGACTTGGCTGCCGCTGCACCGAAGCTAACCACAGCTAAACGAATCCAAGTGGATCTCTAGAGCATAGTTCTATGCTTCTGTTTACGGAGTATCCAGCCGTAGTCTATGGTGAAGTAGTGTAAAGATGCCGTGTTTGTATGGCGCGGGTGCTTTGTATACACCTGCCATTATGCGATTTTGCCCGGGCAGCAATACGCTTGCAAGTCCTTGTGTGATGATGGTGCTTACGGGTGAAGGAGGACGTTGCGAGCATGCTTTAATATCTTGTGCTTTTCCGCCTGCCAACGACCGCATCCGGTTGCGCGTCAGACGTAGATACTTGGCCAAACTGGCCATCGGCGGCGATTGACAAAGCAGCCCAATTCGTGGAATGTGAAGCGGGAAGAGAAGATCCGACGATGGCCCTTGATGTGTAAGACGCCGTCATCGGATGTTCCTAGGCGCCCATATAGGCCACTGAATAGCGGTGGTGGCCAGGCGAGGTTGGTAGTGGGAACGAACGATGAAGCAAAATCGGAAGCGAAAGCCATGGAAAACGGGGTAGAAATTCTAGCAAGGGGAAGAAGGTACAACGAGTACGACGACAGGCCGAATTTCAAAACACCGTCAACTCTGTAGATGAGAACAATGGAATGCAACTTTTCGATCTCGTGCCTCATTTCATCGGGCTGGACAATGTCTGTCAAAGTTGTTATTGTAGAGGCGGGAGTACTCCGTAGGAAGAAGTGCCCCCAAGAAGCACGGAGTATTAAAATGACGCGATGTGGACGAAGCGAGATTGTGGATAACCGTCAGAATTTCCTATCCAGGAAGCCCAGAATCCCGTCGGGTACTTGGCGAGGCCCAGCTTTGCTTGGCATGACCCGCGCTATGCGCTTGGAGCAGGGTTGCATGGATGGCGCTATTTAACTACTCGTAGCTCTGGATCATGACGGGGAACAGTTTCAGCTTTCTCGGGATTTATAGTAGATTGGTGGCAGAAGACTGGGGATGGTATGACTCAGGGCTACTTTGAGAGAGCGAAGGGTTCAAGAGCTACGGGTACACAATATGTGCAGGAAAGCCCTGCGATGCAATTGACGGGGTGAGATAAAATTTCGTACCGTGGAGAGTGTCTAGGCGGCTGTACGGAGTAAAGTGATTATTTAGGATGTGTGAGCCTAAAAGTAATCCGCCTTGTGTCCCAGACACGTGCAAAGAGTTAGGCCTCAGACCGGGATAGGGTTAACCCGCTGCCGAATTATGGCACTAAAGCCATTACCACACACTGGGCAAGACTGCTCGATTTAACCGACAGCCGCTTGGACGGATCGCCTCCGTGGCTGTCGCCTTGACAAAAACGCCCAGTGCAGAGGTGCCCCAGATCCCGAGAGCAGTCAAGGTGCCAGACAGCAATGAACCGTCACTGAGACTTCCACCATGGCGCTGATCTAGATGGACAGCTGGTATTCTCGGGATCGAACCGTGTCGCGCAGCACTTGGCGCGGCGGTTGTTGATATTACGGTGGAAATGGGAGGGCCAAAATATCAGGTTTGCTTGATATTACAGCTCAAACAATACGGTCCCCACAAGCTGCCTGGCGGGTAGAAGAGTGATTGTGAACTCGAAAACTCCAACACTTGAAATCTCACAGGTCTCGTCATGTAGCAGGACTCCCCGCAGTCTAGATGCTGGTTAAGAAGCCCGGTTTGCTCAGTAACATTACGGTCCTCGGTCTTCTAGGATTTTCTGGCCGTGCTTCCCTCGGACGGAACCTCGACGCGCGGCTCCAGGCTTTTCCCGGACGGGTCCTCAGCGCGCGGCCCGTCCAGGCCGCCCATCAGAACGCTCGTGTCCCTGGGGATTTAGCATTCTGGCCAGCAGGGGGGCTGGGCGTGAGCACTCACTTTGGAATCTCAAGATTGGGCAGGAACCAGGTCAGGAGGAGGGCGGGCACGGACATGCCGATGGCGGCGTAGGTGATGTAGCGGATGACGTCGGAGTACTAGGCATCGGCAGAGTCAGTCAGAGCAGGTCAAAATCAGAACCAAGGATAGCTTGCAAGAGTCCACGAGAAGAGCTGGGGTGTTCACTCATCGTTCACGGGTAGAAGCTTACGGCGAGGTTGATGGCGATGCGGTCGGCGGACCCCCAGGCGGGCAAGGTGGCGGTGATGGAGTCGAAGAGAGCGTCGACGAGGGCCGGGGTGGCGTCGGGGCCGAGGCGGCGGCGGAGCTGCTGGCGCATGGTGTTGGTGTAGATGGCGCCGGCAATGGTGGAGCCGAGGCTGCTGCCGAGGTAGGAAAAGGTCCAGACGACGGCGATCATCTGGGCGACCTGGCGGTGGGGGATGACGAGCTGGGGCGCAACAAGGGGCGCGGTCTGGATGATGCCGCTGCCGGCGCCCTGGATGGCCTGGACGATGAAGAGCTCGGCGCGGGAGTTGTGGGCGCCGCGCAGGCGGACCATGACGCCGTAGCCGACGAGGCGCAGGACGGCGCCGGCCATGATGAGCCACTTGTAGCGGCGGGCCCAGTACATGTAGAGGCCGGCGGCGATGCCGACGAGGCTCTGGACGACGCCGTTGACGTAGACGTAGTAGGTGTCGACGGTGGGGGCAAAGTTGTGGGCGACGGCGCCCCAGGCGTAGAGGTAGGTGTGGGTGGCGCTGAAGCCGATGCTGTCGGTCAGGACCAGCAGGCAGGACAGCACAATGGTGGCGTTGCGCAGGTAAAAGGGCGGGATGATGGGGTGGCGGGCCAGGTAGGCCTCGTAGACGGGCAGGCCGGCGAAGACGAGCAGGCCGCCGAGGACGATGAGCGCAATGACCCAGGCGGTGCGCCAGCCGTGCGTCTCCTTGGCGGCAATGGTCAGCGGCAGCAGCAGGCAGGCGAAGCCGGCAACGAAGAGCACCATGCCGCCCAGGTCGATCTCGGAGCAGAAGACGTGCAGCGTGATGGGGCGCGTCTGCAGGATGCCGAGCTTGTGGGCCTTGCGCTGGTACCACAGCAAGGTGCCGATGATGAAGCTGGCGCCAAAAGGCATGACTGGGGGTTAGTGAAGGAGATGGAATGACAGAAAGAAAAAAAAGATAGAAAAAAGAAGACAGAGAAAAAAAGACAGAAAGAAAAGAAGACAGGAAGAAAAAAGACAGGAAGAGACCTACGGAAGGCAAACATGCCAATCCCCCAGCGCCAGCCGATGCCGCCCTCGGACACGACGCTGTTCACAATCAGGGCCGAGATCCACGGCGTGATGAGAAAGGGAAAGTAGCAGACGGCCAGGCCAAAGGAGCGCCAGCGCGGGCTGGTGATGTCGGCGACGATAATGTGCTGGAGAGGGGTCAGTTGGTTGTTCCGGCGAAAGACGAGAGCCCCGGCTGCTGCTCAGAGTTGACCACGACCCACCGTCATGACGTTCATGCCCGACTGGCCAATGTTGTAAAAGACGAGGCCGGCGGCGTAGGGCCCCAGCGACTTGGCCGAGGCCATGAGGATGTAGGCCAGCAGGTAAAAGGCCACGGTCAGGGCCAGGGTCTGGCCGCGGCCGATGACGTTGGAGATCTTGGCAATGGGCGGCTTGGCGACGGCAAAGATGATGACGGTGGCCGTGTTGAGGGTGCCAAGCGCCGAGAGGTTGTGGAACTCGGACGTCGAGTAGTTGCTGTAGGTGTAGACGGTGGAGTTGTCCAGTTCGCTGGCCGTTAGCTGCGTGCACAGGCGGAGGCAGAGTCCGGCACCGAGCTCACAATAGAGTCATGATCATGGCCAGTCTACGTTGTTAGCTTGTCTCTTTGATTTGGTTTAGTTTTGATTTTCTTTCTCTTTTTTCTTATTTTTTTTTCTTGATTCTTATTTCTTATTTTTTCTTTTTCCTCTCTTCTTCTCATACCCCATGCACACCAGATAGAAGCCCTTCTTGCCCCAGACGGACTGCGTCGCCGCAATGTTGGCCACGCCGGCCTCGGCGGCCGAGACGTCGACGGCGGTCGCTGCCAAGGCTTTTTCGCCGCCGGCGTCCTCGACAGGCGCGTGGGCCGAGGCAATTGCGCCGCCCCGCTCGTTTGGCGGCAGCGGCCGGACCATGTCCTTAAGTGCGTCTTGGAGGCGTCCCATGTCGTCGGTGGCCAGATTTGCAGACGATCCGGTGGGGTTGTACGTGTGACCCCATTTATAGACAGTCGGGCTCGTTACTCGGTCCCTATCTATACGTCTCTTGTGAATCTTGTAAGTCCTATCACGTGACGCCGCTCCGATGCAAATTAGCCCAATTGAGACGACTCCACGTCGCCACGATCCCCCCGTACAGAGAGGCAAGATCAGTAGTCTGCGGGATCAGCTATCCTATCACTGAAAGCTCTTACGTTTAGCCACTCTGGCTCTGGAATCGCCGTGCTTATCTGGAGCTGTCTGCCGCACGGCCTTATCAGATGCCTTCAATACGTCGGCCCGGTATCCTATCTGGTGGATCCTGGGATTCATTCCTCTTCTTATCAAAAGAGGAAGAATCTTGCCGAGCGGCTAAAATATGCCCTTTTCGGCTGTGCTATCTATGCCCACTCCGGCCGCCTTCTGATCTTATCACGCAACTATCGCAGTAGATGGATCTTTGCATGTGCTCTCAGCGCGTCAGTGAAGAGACATTTTCCACAGTGACCAAGTCGTGATACGTTGCAACCCGGACCCGCGCAAGAAGAATGGGCGTGCTGCAGGACCCGCCGAGTCCGGGCCGCCGCTGGAGGTGGCCGCGAGCGGCGTCTGTGGTGCTGGCCGCGGCCGGGCTCTGGGCCGTGGCGAGCTCCGTCCGGCATCTGCAGGGGGCTGGGGTCCCGCCGGCTCTCTCGGCCCCGGCCCCGGTCCCGATGCCGGCCCCCTCGGCCATTTCGATGGCCCCCCGGGACTACGGCTGGGCCGAGATCCCGCCCAGCCGCGAGCTGGCCTGGCACAGCTGCTACGGCGGCGACTTTGACTGTGCGCGGCTGGACCTGCCCATGGACTGGCTCGAGCCGACGGAGCGGCAGCGCGTCGTCCTGGCCGTTGTGCGGCTGCGGGCGCGGACGCGCGAGGACTACCGGGGGGCCGTCTTTGTCAACCCGGGGGTGTGTTTGTCCCGTGTTGCCTGGGCGTCGTGAGGGTGCAGTGCTGACCGGCAGGGCCCCGGGGGTTCGGGCGTCGCCTATCTCGTCGGCCACGGCCGCGAGCTGCAGGCGATTGTGGGAGAGAACCATGTGGGTGCCTGTCCCCGGCCTTGCGTTTTTTCGTCTCTGACGTCCAGGACATGATCAGCTTTGATCCCCGCGGCGGTGCGTTGTCTCCTGAGATCCCCCCTTGAGATCCCCTGAGATCCCCTGAGACCCCCCCCCCCCCCGAGATTCCCCCCGTTCTTACCACTCCCTGACCCTCCAGTCTACGCCTCGACCCCCCGGGTGGACTGCTGGGGCGACGCGCACCTGCGGCACGACTGGGACCGGTCGTTTGTGGGCGTGGTGGATGCGTATCCCGGCGTGGTGTACGAGTCGTACGCGGGGGCGGACGCGTTCTCGCGGCAGTGCGAGGCGCGCATGGGCGGCGACGGCGGGCTGCTGGCGCACCTGAGCACGGCGTCGCACGCGCGCGACCTGCTGGCGCTGGTGGAGGCGGTCGGCGAGGCGCGGCTGCGGTACTGGGGCATCAGCTACGGCTCCGTGCTGGGCGGCACCTTTGCGGCCATGTTTCCGGACCGCGTCGAGCGCCTCGTCAGCGACGGCAACGTCGACTACGCCAGCTGGTACCGCAACGACCAGCGCGGCTTCTTTGAGGACACCGACTCCATCATGCACGCCTTTTTCCGCGCCTGCCACGAAGCCGGGCCGGCCCGCTGCGCCTTTGCCGTCCCGGAAGGCCCGGAGGCCGTCCGCGCGCGCTTTGAGGCGCTGCTGGCGCGCCTGCGCAAGGCCCCGGTGCTGATCCCAGCCGGCGCCATCGACGCCGACGCCGACAATGTGTTGCGCCGGCCGGCGCTGCCCACGCTGGTGACCTATGCGGAGCTGCAGGTGCTCGTGCGCACCGTGCTGTACCGGCCGCTGCACCTCTTTCCGCGCCTGGCCGCCGTGCTGGCGGCGCTCGAGCGCGGCGACGGCCGGCCGTTTTACGCCATGGCCGGCGACAGCAGCGAGGTGATGATGTGTGCGGCGCCGCCCGGCAAGTCGGACTCGGACTCGGACGCGGACGCGAACCCCGGCTCCGGCTCCGACTTCGGCTCCGGCTCCGGCTCCGGCTCCGACTCCGGCCCCGGCTCCGGCTCCGACCCCGACAGCAACTGGGGCGACGTCTTCTCCGCAATCACCTGCGCCGACGGCGACGCGGTGACGGACTCGCCCGACGCGTTTGCCGCGTACGCGGCCGAGCTGCAAAACATTAGCCGCTACGCCGGCGCCGCCTACAGCCACTTCCGGCGCGGCTGCATCGGCCGGCGCGTGCGGCCGCGCTTCCGCTACCCGGCGCCCTGGCCCGGGCCGCCGCGCAACACCAGCTTCCCGCTGCTCTTCATCGGCAACACGGGCGACAACGTCACGCCGCTGCGCAGCGCCTACGCCAACGCCGCCGTCTTTCCCGGCGCCGCCGTCCTCGTCCAGCAGTCCTGGGGCCATGCTAGCGTCGCCGCCCCCTCCACCTGCACCGCCCGCGTCATCCACGACTACTTCCAGCACGGCCGCCTGCCCCCGCCCGACACCCGCTGTGCCGCCGACTACGCCCTCTTTGCCGGCCCGGACACGCTGCTGCGCGGCGAGCAGACGCCCGACCCGCTCGCCCGCGCCGTCCGCCGCCTCTCGCGCGAGGCCGACCTGGGGAGAAGGGGTCTGGGTGGGGGAGCGTCTGCGAGGGGTGCTTGCTAGTGGTACTATCGACGTTGTATCTTACTATACATGCAGATAATTCACGCTCTACGCAATGTAATCATGTACTTTTCAATCGTGAAAAGAAAGGCCCAAGCCTGGATATCAGATTGCTGTTCGGACTAGCGAAGCTGTCTATAACATGCACAAAGAATGTAAAAGAAGAGAAGAAAAAAAAAAGTGCTGAAAAAGTGTGTAGAAGAAGAGAAAAAAAGACGCCTGTGTAAAAAAAAGAAAAAAAAAAGAAGAGAAAAGACGTCTAGCGTGAGAAGAGCTCATAAGTCCTCATAAGATGGCTAGCATCATGACCGCTTCAAGCAGGACTTGACCAACTCGCTGTCCTCCCAGGTGTCGCCGTTGAGCGTCGGCGTCACGGCCAGGGGGTAGGACGTGGCGTCAAAGGAGCCCGCGGCCCAGGAGACCATGCCGAGGAAGACGTCGGCGTTGGTGCTAAGAGGTTAGAACCAAAAGGACAAAGGGAGCCGGAGGAGCAGTCATGATGCACACTTACTTGAGGTAGGACACGAGCTGGCACACGTCGTTGACGCAGGAAGCCGTGTTGCCGCCGCCGGTCTCGGTGGTGAGGGCCTGGCGGTTGTTGGCGCGCAGCCAGGTGGCCAGCGACTGGTACTGGGTGTAGGCGTTGGTGACGCACTCGGAGCTGGTGCCGGAGCCGTCGGCGTCGAGGTACTGGTGCACGTCAAAGATGAGGCGGTGGGTGGAGCCGTCGGGGTTCTTGACGCCGAGCAGCGCCGGGCCGGAGACCGAGGCCATGGCGCCGACGGACGTGTAGCCCGTGCCCGGCAGCAGGATCAGCTGCGTGGACGCCACCTGGCGGATGGCGGTGACGGCCTCCTGGACGGTGCCGGCCCAGGTGTCAATGTCGAGGTCGTGCGGCTCGTTCATCAGGCCAAAGATGACGTTGCTGCTGTTGGCGTACTTGGTCGCCAGCTGCGACCACAGGCCGGCAAACTGCGCATTTGACGGGCCGCCCTGGCCGATGATCTGGCCGTTCCAGCGTGCGTCTGACAATAATTAGCATACGTAGGGGCGCGGGCATGGGTAGGTCAGGGTCAGGTATACGAACAGTTGTGGATCTAGGCAAAAACGTTAGCATGAGGCTGCGACGACCAGGCAAAACAGGACGGGGACTTACATCAACAATGCAGTGCGCCGACGTGGCCAGGCAGTCCTGCACCAGCTTGTCATAGTTGGCAAAGTGGGTGGCATCGAGCTCGCCGCCCTGCACGCCGTTGACGAGGTACTGCCAGCTGACGGGCAGGCGGAAGATGTTGAAGCCGTTGTTCTGCACAAAGTGGGACATTTGGCCCGAGCTGCCAGGTCAGTCAGCCTTTTGTCCTTTGCCCGGCTCTGCTTTGGGGAGGGGGCACTCTGGACTTACCCGTCACAACCGCCTAGTGCTGAGACGGGAGGGTCTACCGAAGATAAGGCGGCATTTCCCTGGTCATGTTAGGACAAGCTGCTCTGAAGCGAAACCCACAGTACCACACGAGACAACGTACCGAAGTGTCGGTGCCAAAGTCGAATCCGGCGATGTTGGCACCCACTGCGCACGCGCGTTAGTGATGCCCGAGCGTCTACGCTTGGCTGTGGAGCAGTTCTGTTCTTACTGAATTGGACCTGCGTGCGCCTCTTGCAGGGCGAAGCCGCAACCCAGGCGGCCGAGGCCAGAGCCAGCACCAGTGCAGGCAGCATGATGAAAGAAAAAGTGGTAAGGGGGGGGTAGAAAGTGGGGGTTTTGAGAGTTGCGGTGAGTTCGAGTTGCAGCGAAAAAGGAGTGTTTCGACTGGACTCGACTTGCAGAGTTTCGGCTTGCAAAGTTTCAAGTTGCAAAAAAAGAATGTACAAGGCTGTGTGTGGCTTCAAGGAGAGATGGACGGGGGTTAGGTTCAGCTGTGGAAAGGAAAGGACATGCTCAAACGGAGCAAACAGACACGCAAGTCAAAAGGACAGGAACGAAGCGCACGGCGTGGTAGGAAAAACAGCAAGGTGAGCATCTCAGGGCAGGTCGGCCGGCGGGCCTCTTCTTTTTAAAGCTGGGAGAAAGAATGGGAGCGGAGCGGCGTCCTCCCTGCAAACGGCCCCCCTCCCCCACCCCCTGCTGCGGTGGATCGATCGCGAATAGGAGCTGCAGGTGGTCTAGCAGGGGTCCAGAGCCTGGCCGGCGAGCTGCACAGCTCCATCGACCGGCCGGGCTGATAAAAGACGCGGCGCTGGCCGCTGATTCGCCCGGAGCTGCCCCACTTATCGCGAGGAAAAGGGGATGAAACGACAGGGGAGGGGCCAGCGCCTTTAGTGGGGCCCGCTATTGTTTCAAGAACGCCGGCACGCGTGTGCAGGACGCGCGCGCTTCTCACGCAGGGGGGAGTCCCAGGAAATTCTGGAATGCAACGGGTCCCTGGCTGCGCAGGTGGCGGTTATCTTTTTGCTGTTTCTTTTTCCTTCCCTTCAGCTGCTGCATTCCTCCAGGAGGCGGCGGAGGGGGGGGGGGACGGCGATTCTGTCCAGATCCGTCTTAGCGGGTTTTTGCAGCTAGCGTAGCTGCGCTAGGAAGCTGGCTATGGCCGGCGGGCCATTATCATGCAAAAACTCCGATGTCCAGGGTTAAGATGCTGGTTTACGGCTGACAACCCTGCGATATTGGTCTCCTATTTTCCGCCCTGCCAAATTGGAGGGCTGAGCACAGCTTGGCTGTCATCTCGCTAAGAGCGTCGTTATGCGACGTAGCAGCGGTCGAACAAATATAAACACACTCCCACGTGTACGGAGAATGAGTACTTCCGCTTCCGGATGACTCAGCTGCGCTGTCAGGGCCGTCGCCGAGTAGAAAGTACGGAAAGACACCCACATGGCCGCCGATCCACGCAAAAGCCACGCAAGCGCCCCCCCCCCCCCCCTGAGCACCGGTCGCCGCTCATGCAAGTGTGAGTGCGGATCCGCTGGCTACGGAGTACTCGTACCGCCGCCGCGGTTATCCAACCCTGTTGCTGCAAAATGCGACGAGGGCCGGCCGGTCGGTCTGTGCCCGCTGCGTCTGAGCCATGGTTGGCTCGGCCAGGGCCACGGCGAGTGGGGCGGCGGCAGCAGCGCTTTTTTTGTAGTGGTGGCGTTGCGGCGTGTGCGCAGAGCCCCGAGCCTTGAAGCGCTGAGCTGGCCGGGCTGGGGGGGCAGGCCGGGCTGGTTCCGGGCCGGACGACGCACAAGCTCCAGGCGGCCGGGGCTGTGCGGAGCCGGACGGCGCGCAAGTTTCGGGTGGCCGGGCAGTGCGGGGCCGCCCTCGAGGAGCCGGCCGTGCTGCTGACGCCAACTACGGCGCCCGAATGTTGACTTTCTCTGTGCTGGTCACGTGACACTGCTTCTTCCGGTCTCCCTCGATAGGAAATCTTTTCTTCTTTCTCGTCATGCTACACAGCACTGCCGTCCCGACTTGATGGCGCCTCCGAGCACGGATACAGTCGCATTTCACAGCGTGGCGCAGCTGTTTGGCGTCCTGGACAGTCTGGACGGCGACTTTGTCGTTTTCAGCGGTAAGGACAAACACACAGGACACCAGACAGACCCGGCGGGAGGCAGCAGCGGCTGACGTGTAGGCGTTGACGATGACGCGTATCGGCGCATTGACGCGGGGCGGGAGGCGCGCGGGCGGAGGCTTCGCTTCCATTTCCGTCCGGCCCAGCAGCGCCTGTCCGTGACGATCCCGACGTGGCCCCACGAGGCAGGCAGCCAGAAGCTACAGGAGGCTCTGATTATTCATCTCTCCCAGATGGGTATGGGTGCCTTAGATTATGGGTTCACTGGCGCGACGACTTTTACGGCTGGCCGTGGCAGCGGTAGTGGAAGCGGCGGTAGTGGAGAGGGTGATGCGACATTCGTGCCCGAGCCGCCTGCTGATGGGAGCCCCGAATGGCCAAGCATGGTCATCGAGGCCGGGGTTTCGCAATCCCTGGACAGTCTGCGCGAAAGCATGCAGTGGTGGTTTGCAGCGTCCAATGGCAACGTGAAGATGGTGCTGCTGCTCAAGGTGGTCCGGCAAACGCGCACGGTCCGTTTGGAAAGGTATGTCGAGGGCCTGCCACAAACGCGTTCAGGCGCTACCCGAACCAGGAACATGCCAGGGCTGGAGCCGAAGCTGCGGCAGGTCATCACCATCACACCGCGGCCCGGCACTGGACCTCGTGTGGAATACGATGTGAACGGCGGCGCCTTGGTGCTAGAGTTTGCCCTCTTGTTTCGACGGCCAGCCGATGCCGCGCGAGGCGAGCGCGACGTCGAAATCAGCGTCCCCGAGCTCGAGAATGTGGCGAGATTCACTTTTCGTCAAGAGTAGGTTTTAGTGTGGCGCTGTCCTCTTGTAAGATACTTTTTGGTGCACAATATACGATGACCATTTCCCATATACGATGACCATTTCCCTAATAGCTCTTGCCGTAGCGCGCCTTGAGGTGTTCCTCGACCGTCACGGGGGCGTAGCGCGGCTGCTCGCCGGCTGCGAGGCAGGTGGGCAGGCAGGCAATGACCTGGTCGAGCAGGCCCTCGTTGAAAAAGGCGACGCTGTAGCGGTCGCGTGCGCTGGCCGGCGAGAGGACGCGGTGCAGCGTCGAGGTGTAGCGGTCGTTGGTCCAGCGTTCTGGGGGTCAGCTGTGGTCGGCAGTCATCATTTCGTGCTTCTGGTGTTGCACCCACCCATCATGTCGCCAATGTTGACCACGTAGGCGTCCGGGACCGGGGCCACGGCATGCCACGTCTGCGTCGGCCGGTGCCAGACCTCGAGGCCGCCGACGTCGTCCTGCAGCAGCAGCGTGAGCGCGCCAAAGTCGGTGTGCGCGCCGATGCCCTTGGTGGTCGGGGCAGTCGTCGAGGGGTAGTGGTGTGCCCGGCACATGGAGATGGCTGGGAAGAAGAAGAAGACGAGACGAGTGAGACGTGACGAAGAACAAGACAAAGAAAGAACGAGACGAAAGAACGTGACGAAGAACCAGACGAAAGAACGAGACGAAAGAACGAGGCGAAGAACGAGACGAAAGAACGAGACAAAAGAACGAGACGAAAGAACGAGACGAATCGAGACTCACCGTCGCTGCCGTCGGCAAAGGCGTCAAAGTACGTCTCCTCGAGCCCGAGGCTGAGCGCCATCAGCCGGAACAGCGACACGCTGAGCGCGCGCATGGCGTCAAAGTACTCGGTCAGCACGGCGCGGAAGCCCGGGCAGGCGGCCTCGTCCGGCCACTGGTTGGGCCCCTGGGCAAAGCGCAGCGGCGGCGGCGGCGACGGCAACGGCGGCGGCGGCGGCGGTTCGCGGCCGATCATGAAGCCCTCCTTGCGGTCGCGCACGCCGGGCTCGAGCTCCTGCTCGGCCAGGCCCTCGTAGCCGCGCAGGCAGGGCGAGAGCCGGCGGTGCAGGGCCTGCTTGGCGGCCGGCGGCAGGCCGAAAAAGGCCGGCAGCGCCGCCAGCAGCCGCGCGCGCAGCTCGGCCGGCACGCCGTGGCCGACAATCTGGAAGAAGCCGGGCGACGTGGCCGCGGCCCGCAGCTCGCCGGCGAGGCGCTGCGTGTCGGCGGCCGAGCCGGCCAGGTAGCCGCTGATGTCGATGAGCGGGATGGAGAGGGGGCGGGTGGCCATTGTGCAAGTGCTGGAACTGGAGGCACCGCTCGACTTTGATCACTCGAGTCGCGGAAGCACCGCTCGACTTTGATAGTCGGAGCACTCGAGTCGCAGACGCACCGCTATGCGTCGATAAGGTCGGATAGCCGCCGTGAGCGCCGTGAGATAGCCGACAGATATCCGGTGATATGCCTCTACCTGGTTTCGCACCTCCTCCTCCCTCCTCCCCTCCCTCCTTCTCCCCTCCCTCATCTTCTAACTCTCCCCATGAACTACCGCAGCCGCGCGTCGGCCGTGGGCCAGAGAATCCGCGACGGCTGGGCCCTGCCCAAGCAGGAGTCCAGCTGGGCGCCGCCCGGCACCTGGACCAACATCGACCTCGACATCACGCCGCCCGCCTACCGCACCTGGACCACGCTGACCATCCTGGGCTACTGGGCCAGCGACGTCATTTCTGTGCAGAGCTGGGAGACCGGCAGCAGCATCCTGGCCGCTGGGCTGACCTGGTGCGTCGAGCGTCGGGGCGTAGTGTCTCCAGCCTCGTCCTCCTCCCGTCCTCCTCCCGTCCTTCTCCCCGTCCTTCTCCACTTCCTCAACCCCCTTTCTCAGCCCCCTTCCTCAAAACCCTCGTCCTCCTCCCCTCGTCCTCGTTCTCGTCCTCCTCCACCCCCCCCCCCTACTCACCCCCAGGCGCGAGGCCGTCTTCGCCATCGTCTTCGGCTCCTCCGTCATGGCCCTGCTCATGTCGCTCAACGGCCACGCCGGCGCCGCCACCCACGCGCCCTTTCCCATCCTCGCGCGCGCCTCCTTCGGCTACCACCTGGCCCGCTTCCCCATTGTCGTGCGCCTCATCACCTGCCTCTTCTGGGCCGCCATCACCAACTACCTCGGCGTCCCGGCCGCCGTCCAGGTCCTGCGCGCCGTCTGGCCCCGGTTCCTGCACATGCCCAACCACATCCCCGCCGCCGTCGGCATCACCTCCCAGGAGCTCGTCGCCTACCTGCTCTTCTGGCTGCTCGAGACGCCCCTGCTGCTCATCCCGCCCCACCGCCTGCGCCCGCTCTTTGCCATCAAGGTCCTCATGACCACCGCCACCGTCCTCGGCACCGTCGTCTGGACCTGCCGCCAGGCCCACGGCTCCGGCGACATCTGGCACCAGTCCGCCACCGTTTCCGGCCCCCGCAAGAGCTGGCTGGTCATGTGGTCGCTCAACAGCTGCACCGCGAGCTGGTGAGTCCGCTGTCCTGTGTTTCCCCTACCGCTCTTTGCTCTTCTCACCTCTTCCTTCTCACCTCTTCTCCCACCAGGTCCACCGTCGGCGTCAACATCCCCGACTTTACCCGCTACATGAAATCACCGCGGTCCTCCCTCTCGCAGGGCCTCTGGTTCCCGCTCGTCTGCAGCTGGGTCGCCCTGATGGGCATCGTGGCCACCTCGGCCTCGCGCTCCGTCTTTGGCGCCTACGTCTGGGACCCCGTCGCCATTGTGGCCTCCTGGGACGGCCCCGGCGGCCGCGCCGCCGCCTTCTTTGCCGGCCTGTCCTGGTGCCTGGCCCAGATGTGCACCAACATCTCGGCCACCGTCATCTCCGGCGCCAACGACCTGACCAGCCTCTTCCCCCGCTACATCAACATCCGCCGCGGCGTGCTCCTCCTCGCCTTTGTCAGCGGCTGGGTCATGGTGCCCTGGAAGATTATGAAGTCGGCCACCTCGCTGCTGAACTTTCTCAACTCGCTCGGCATCTTTCTCGGGCCCATCATGGTACCCTCTTTGCTTTTTGTTTCTTTTTTTTTCTATATCTTTCTCTTTTCCTTTTCCTCTTCTTTTTCTCTTGTCCTCTTTTCCTTTTCCTCTTCTTTTTCTCTTGTCCTCTTTTCCTCCTTCTCTTTTCCCCTCCCTAATTTCTTTCATTTCGTTATTTCCTCTAACTTCTCATCTTCTCCAGGGCATCCAGATCACCGACTTCTTCATCGTCAAGCACCGCGCCCTCGACGTCCCCGCGCTCTACGACCCCCACGGCTGCTACCGCTACTGCTACGGCGTCAACTGGCGCGCCCTGGCCGCCCTCGTCGCCTCCATCACGCCGCAGCTGCCCGGCCTGATCCACGCCGTCACGCCCTCCATCCCCATTGGCGGCGCCCAGTACATCAACGACCTCAACTTTTACTTTGGCGTCGCCGTCGCCGGCACCGTCTACGCCTTGCTGAGCCTTGCCTTTCCGGCCAGGGAGACGCTCGTGCCGCGTATGATTGAGACCCACGAGGCCGCTGTCGAGGAAATTGAGGTGGAGATGAAGAGCAAGCGGTAGCACGAGATGAGCCGAGCGACCGAGGGCAGGACGAGATGATCCGAGCGACGGAGGGCAGACGAGACCAAGTACAGGCAGGAGTCTGGCAGATCACGCGTGTGATTCCACATCGCGACGCCGGCGCAACTCTTGGGCCGCATCCGGGACGGCGAAATAGGGGTTTCCTGTCAGATCTTAGCGCACGAGCTGCTTACCGTACGCGAGGCTTGAATCCAAATAGTCACCACTCTTTCAGACTGTGTTTTGAGTCTGCTTAAGGTGTCTGCGAGGTTATAAAGCTTCATGTCTGCAGGAAACCACATCTCCCCTCACTCCCTACACTTCTCCTTCACATCTCACTCCCTACACTTCTCCTTCACACCTCACTCCCTACACATTCACCTCACAATCCTACATGAAACTCCCACTTCTTCTCGCCGCCGGCCTCCTGGGCGCCGTGGCCCAAAACGTCCCCAGCAAGGTCACCATCCTGACGCCGCGCGAGGGCAGCGCCGTGGGCGTCGACGGCCTGGGCTGGATGGTCGACGTCGTCGTCTCCTTTGCACCCTCGGGCACGGCCACGACCACGGCCGCCACCGCCACCAAGACGAGCTCCGGCAACAACATCGGCACGGGCTACCGGAAGCGTGCCGCCGCCGCCGCCGCCGCCGCCGCCGGGGCGGCCGACGCCGGCTTCTTCCCCTTTCTCAACTCGCCGAACCAGACGAGCTTCGCGCCGGGCGCCGACCCGGCGGCGCCGGGCTTCGTCTGCCTGGTCAGCACGGCGGCCAACCCGCAGCAGAACTGGGGCGGCGTGTTCCAGCTCAACGCCGTCACCAACTCGGACGCCGCCGGCAACATCCTCGAGGCCTACCTGTCGTGGTACGTCGGCGCCGCCAGCTTCGGCCGCGACACCAACGCCACCGTCACCGCCTTTTTCGTCCACGGGCCCGCCCCGGCCACCTACGCCGGCGACCCGGCCACCGACTCCGCCGTCATCTCCAACGTCGCCACGGCCACCTTTACCGTCTTTGGCCGCGCCGCCTCCAACAACGTGACCACGACGGCCGCCGCCTCGGCCACGCCGCTCGACATTACCCTCTTCACGCCGCGCGACGGCGAGGCCGTCGGCGTCGCCGGCGCCGGCTGGATGGTCGACCTGGTCATTGCCAGCGCCGACACCGGCGCCAACCTCTTCGCCCCGGCCCGCGGCTACCGGCCGCTCTACCGCGACAACAGCTCTGCCCCCGCCGCCGCCGCCGCCGCCGCCGGCACCAACCCCGCCGTGCCCGGCCTCGTCGTGCTGTCCAACACCACGTCTGCGCAGGCCGGCGGCGCCTCGGCCAACCTCGCCGGCCTCTTCCAGATCAACGCCGTCACCGGCGTCCAGGAGGACGGCGTCATCACCGAGTACTGGTGCACCTGGCTTGTCGCCGCCGACGCCGTCGCCGTTGCCGGCGCCGCCGCCGCCAACCAGCCCTCCTCCGTCACCATCTTTGTCGTCAACGGCACCGCCCCCGCCAGTGTCGCCGCCGGCACCATGCCCTCCAACATCATCTCCAACGTCGTCACCGCCAACTTTACCCTCGCCGCCGCCGCCCCGGCCGCCAAGAAGGGCTCCACCAGCGGCGCCGGCGCCCTCGCCGTCAATGCGGGCGCCCTGCTCGTGGCGGGTGCCGTGTTCCTGGGCCTGTTTGGGCGATAGATGTTCATAGTTTAGTATACAAGATGGGTTTAGTACACAAGATGGGGGAGCTACAGCAATCACTACTCAAAGCCAACTACAAACATGGCATATTTTTGGACTGAGCTGGCTATTAGAGTCTTTACTGTGACGTGACTTCGCTCTCGTACTCAAACTCGGCGCATTCACTGAGTGCTCACTCTCAGCACCCAAGCGTCGCGGCCCTCCCAGGCCGTCCGCGTCGCGCCCTCCACGGCCCGGCCGTCGCCCGCCGGCAGGATGACGTGCAGCTCTTTCCAGAGCGGCGTGAAGCCGCGGTCCTCGGCGGCCACGTCGACGGCCACGGAGCGCTCGCCGCCGCGGTAGGCCAGGCGGACGGTGTAGGTGCCCGGCCGGGCAGAGATGCCGTCGTCCTCGATCAACTCGCCGCGGTACTCGCGGCCGGCGCGCCCGGGGAAGAGCAGCACGCCGCGCCAGTCGTCGAGGCCGACCTGGCCGCCCTCGGCGTCGAGCACCACGCGCGTGCCGTCGGGGTACTGCCGCGCCGGGCCCGACAGCGCCGTGGCCGTGGCCCTGGGCTGGCCCACCGGCACCACGGCGCCCTCGCGCGCCAGCAGGCCGCCGTGCTCCAGCGGCGTCGCCAGCGTAATGGTCGTGCCGGCCGCGTGCGTGCCGCCGCCGCCGCCGCCGCCGCTGTCGGGCGCGTGCAGGTCAAAGTACAGCCGCGTGTCGTCCGGCGCGGCCTTGGGCAGGTAGACGCGGCGGCTGCGGCCGCCCTCAAAGAGCTGCGGCGCCGTCAGCAGCTGGCCGACGCCGAGCCAGGCGTCGAAGCCCTCGAGGGCGCGCGCCGTGTACAGCTCCGGGTCGCCGGCAAAGGGGCCGTAGAACAGGGGCGCGTTGGCCGGCTCCGCGTGCAGGTGCGAGCGCCACATGAGGTTGTTGCTGTTGTTCAGCTTTGTCTTCTTTCTGCTTTCTTTGTTTTCTTGTTTTTTTTTTTCCTCTTTGTTTTCTGCTTTGTTTTCTTCCATGAGTTTGCACCGTGCTTACAGAAACGGCAGCAGGCGGTAGCGCCAGCGGATGTGCTCGCGCACAATGGGCAGCACCTCGGGGTGCATCCAGGGGGTGCTGAGCTTGTCGCGGCCGTGCGCGTCGGACGAGGCCGAGTGGATGCAGAAGCGCGCGTGGGTGACGCCGAGCTGGACCCAGCGGGCCAGCAGCTCCGGGCCCGGCGCGTCGCCGCCGAAGCCGCCGACGTCGGCGCCGGAGCTCTGCATCAGCGACAGCGCCGAGCCCAGCTGCATGTGCTGCGAGCCGCGCATGTTGTGCCAGCTGGTCTCGTTGTCGCCGGCCCACGTCGAGCACGCGTACCGGAAGGCCGCCGGGTTGCCGGACCGCGTCAGCACAAACGTGCGCCGCTCCGGCGCCGCCGCCTGGAGCGTGTCGTGGCTGCGGGTCAGCCGGGACAGAAGGCGGACTCTTTTTTGCAAACTCACCTGACCTTGTTCATCATCTCGGCCCCCGTGATGCGTCCCAGCAGGCCCGTGTTGACCGGCCCAGCGACGGCCACGTGGCGGCGGTGGTCAAACTCGTTGCGGCACACGAGCGCGTCGTCGCGCGTGTAAAACTCGCAGTTGTCGCTGGGCGTCAGTACACTCGTCGCCCGCAAACGCGACCCGGAACGCAACGCGGACTGACTCCCACATCCCGTCGACGCCGAGCTCGATCAGGCCCTGCACGCCCTCGGCCCACCAGGTCCGCGTGCCCGGGGCGCTAAAGTCGACCCAGCTGCCGTCGCCGGACTCGCCCACGCCGCTCGACCACAGGTTCTGCTTGGCCGGGCCGTGCGTCAGCGGGTCGTGGAAGAGCCCGCCCGCGCGGACGAGCCGCTGGTAGTCGGGGTGTGTCTGCAGCATGTCTGCATCTTCAGTAAGTGTGTGTCTGTGTCTGTCTGTCTGTCTGTCTGAGAAGCAGCTTACATGGCTTGACGTTGGGGACGATCTTCATGCCCGCGCGGTGAAACACCTTGACCATGCCCTGGAAGTCGGGGTAGCGCTTCTTGTTGAGGTAAAAGACCCAGCGGCTGTTGCTGTGCTCGTCGGCCGTGAAGCCCGAAGACAGCTGCGAGTCAGGGTGAGCACACAACGCACAGAACACGCACTCACATGCATGGCCGAGCAGGGAATGCCGTGCTTCTGGCACAGCGCCGGCCACGTCTCGAGCAGCGCCTGGGCGTTTTCCTTGTCGGACAAGAGCATGGTGGATGCTGTGCGTCAGCAGCTTTCAGGTCCGCAAGCACCCACCCAGATAGCCCAGCCAGTCGCGGCCGACGAGGCGCGGTTTGCCGGCCAGGGCGGCGTAGGTCTTGACGACGCCCTCGACGCCGCGGCCCACAAGAACCCACTCCTCGAGGCCGCCCCAGTCCTGGACGAAGCGCTTGCTGAGGCCGCCGCTGGGGTAGTCGATCTCGGCGCCGACGTCCCAGACGGCGCGGCTGTTGGTGGCGTGGCAGAGCGCGTAGGTCAGCTGGGGATAGCTGCTGTTGTTGTTGTTGCTACTGCAGCTGCTGCTGCTGCCGCCGTCGTCAGGGGCGGGCGGTCGCGGTGTGGAGATGAGAAAAGGCGTGTGTTTGTAGAGCGGATCGGTGCGGTAGGCGTCGTAAAAGGCGGCGTCGGTGGCGTGCAGCGTGAAGCGGCGGCCAGTGCGGTCCAGGGGCGCGGCCGTCTCGCTGAGGCCGAGGTGCAGCCGCGCGCGGTCGAGGTGCCAGTGGCGGATGACGCCGTGCTCGGTCAGCGCGTAGGACCGCGCCTGCAGGTCGCGCAGCACGAGCCGGCGCGTGCCGTCGGGCGCCGTGTCCCAGACCTCGCAAAAGAGCTGGTACGGCCAGAAGAGGCGCAGCTCCAGGCGGTGGCCGTCGCCGTCGCCGTCGGGCAGGCCGGCCAGCGCGCGCTGGGCTGGCGTTGCCGCCGGAAAGGCAAAGACGGCCTCGCACTGCTCGGAGCGCATGGCCAGCAGCCGGAACGCACAAAATGGGCGCGGCGGCGCCCGCAGGTTGTCGTGGGGCGGCCGCGGCCGGTCGGGGCCGGTCAGCAGGACGCGGAAGGCGTTGGGCAGCGGGAACTCGAGCGTCCAGACAAGTCCGGCAAAGTGCGTCTTGGGCCCGGACACAAGCGTAAAGGCCTGCAGCTCAGCACCGGGCTCAAGATCCGCCTGCAGCGGCACCATGTACGTGACGTCGCGCTCGACAATCATGGCGAGAGAGGAAGCAGATGGACGCGTGTTGAGGGGAAGGCGAAGGCGGTGCAAAACAGAAACAGAAACGAGCCCCGCACCCGCATCGGCCCGCCTTTTAAAGTAGTGGGTCATATTAAGTGGGGTGATTGAAAAGTCTGGTGGTCTGTGCGTTTATGTATACTTTTGTATCTTACCCTGATTCCACCGAATCCCTACTTCACCGTAATCTCCCCCTCCAGGCGAATGTCGCGGCTGCTGGCGCCAACATAGACGCGGTAGCTGCCGCGGCGCAGGTGCCACTGCTGGGCCACAACGTCCCAGACGCTGAGGTCGCGGCGGGTGAGCTCAAAGACGATCTGGAGGCTCTCGCGGGGCGCCAGCGGGCCGACACGGCGGAAGCCGCGCAGCTGGCGGACGGGGGCGTCGCCGTCGGCGGCGCCGAGGGCCGAGTCGGCGCCGGGCACGCCAATGTAGAGCTGGGCGACCTCGGCGCCGGCGACGCTGCCGGTGTTGGTGACGGTGACGGCGACGGTGGCGACGGTGCGCCAGAGGTCCGGGTGGCCGCCCTGGACGACGGCGACGCCGGCACGGGGGTACTCGGCGAGCGTGGCGGTGGCATTTACCAGGGCAGCGCCCAGTCCGCTGTAGCCAAAGGTGGTGTAGGAGAGGCCGTGGCCAAAGGGGAAGCGCGGCGCGACGCCGCGGCGGTCGAAGCCGCGGTAGTCGATGTAGACGCCCTCGTCAAAGACGGCCTCGGGGAAGTAGCCGGCGCTGACGGTGGAGTTGAGCAGCGCGCCGTAGTCGTCCTCGGCGTGCGCGACCGTGTAGGTCAGGCGGCCCGACGGGTTGACGTCGCCGTACAGCACGTCGACCAGGCTGTGGCCGCTCTCCTGGCCGGGCAGGCCGGCCAGGACGACGGCGGTGACGTTGGGGTGGTCGTACCAGGCGTCGACGATGCGGATGCCGGCGTTGTGCACGACGACAATGGTGTTGCTGCACATGGCGGCGACGTTGGCGACGAGGCGGTCGCTAAAGGCGTCGGTCAGGCTGGGGCGGTCAAAGTTCTCGGAGGCGTAGGCGTTGATAAAGACGAGGCAGGCCTCGGCGTTGACGTAGGCGACGGGCGGCGCCTCGGAGTAAAAGTCCCAGCGCAGGGTGCCGGCAGCGGCCATGACGCGCTCCTGCAGGGCGAAAAAGGGCGAGACGACATAGGGCGGGGTGTTGCTGCCGGAGCCGCCGCCGGTGACGAGGGTGCCGTTCAAGGTGGTCCAGCCGGCGTTGACGTCGTAGCCGCCGCCGTAGCGGGCGGGCGTGCTCCAGGGCGCGGCCTTGACGGTGGCGTCGTAGCCGTAGACGGCGAGGAAGCGCGGGCGGCGCAGCGGCAGGGCGCCGGCGACGTTTTTCACCAGGACGGTGCCGGCGGCGCCGATCTCGCGGATCAGCGCGGCGTGGCCGGCCTGCACGTCGACGGGCGCGTGGGCCTGGGTGTTGGCGTAGACGGCGGGCGGCGAGGGGAAGGAGGCGTTGTCGGCCTCGCCGACATAGTACCAGGCGGCCAGCAGGCGCGTGGCCATGTCGGCGAGGCGGGCGGCGGGCACGGAGCCGTTGCGGACGGCGGCGACGAGCAGGCCGTCGGCCCAGAAGCCGTCGCTCTGGGGCATGGCGACGTCGAGGCCGGCCAGGGCGGAGGCGATGCCGGTGTGCTGGGCGTCCCAGTCGCTGAGGGCAAAGCCCTCGAAGCCGAGCTCGGTCTTGAGCAGGCCGTTGAGCAGCTTGGCGTTCTGGCTGGTGTAGGACTGGTTGACGCGCTGGTAGGAGCACATGACGGCGGCGGCGCCGGCGCGCAGGGCGTCCATAAAGGGGAAGAGGTAGAGCTCGTGCAGGGAGCGGTCGTCGGCGTGGCAGCTGATGGCGGCGCCGATGCCGGCCTCGGGGTTGCGGCGGTACTCCTGCTCGTTGAGCAGAAAGTGCTTGGGCGTGGCGACGACGCCGGCGGCCTGCATGCCGCGCACGACGGCGTCGGCGGCGCGGCCGGCCAGGTAGGGGTCGGAGCCGAGGCCCTCCCAGTTGCGGCCGCCGCGGGCGATGCGGCCGAGCGGCCCGGCGACGGGGCCCAGGGCGACGTGGATGCCGCGGTCGTGGTACTCGCGGCCGAGGGCGTAGCCGTAGCGGTACAGCAGGTCCACGTCAAAGGTGGCGGCGGCGTGGCCGCCGGCCGGGAAGGCCGACACAAACTCCTGGCCGCGGATGCCCGTCGGCGAGTCGGCAAAGCAGAGCGCCGGCACGCCGAGCCGGGCGACGGTGCCGGTGTTGCCGACGCAGGTGCCGGCGAAGCCGTACGTCAGGTTGGCCTTTTCCTCGAGCGTCATCTGGGCGACGAGGGCGCGCGCGCGCGCATAGGCGGCCGCCCAGGCTGGGCTGGACGAGCCATTGGAGGCGGCTGTGCGGTCAGCGATGACGGGTCGTGATGACGATAGTGGCACAGATGTTGCGCGAGGCGCCGATCATGGCACAGGGGATGCGCGATGCCGATAACGGCACGACAGAGGACAGCTCACGCGATGGGTAGACCGGGGGACTGAGGCCGTAGTAGGGCAGTTCGGACGGATCGCTGGTGTTGGCGGCGCCGAGCACTGCGCGGCTCTGCCGAAGCAGCAGCAGCAGGAAGGAGGCGAGCAGCATGGCGATGGAGATCGGGGCAATCGATCTGTGCCTGAGATCTGGACAGCGGATCTGGGACGGGCGGATCTGGGACGGCCGCGACGGCTCTACTTATACAGCTGGACGGCGGATTGTTTCCCGATTGGGACATTCGCCAATATGATGCGATAAGATGCAATTCGGGTCTCGGGCCGATGGAAATACGGTGAGTGGAATTATGGGAATAACAAGAAAGTTGAAGAACAAGATTAAGTTGAAGAAATAAGACAAGAACAAAGACAAAAGAAAAGGGAGAAGAAAGAAATAAGAGACGAGAACAAGAGACAAAAGAAAAGAGAGAAGAGAGAAAAGACAAGAGAGTGACTAGGGCAACATGACAAAAATCAAAACACAATACTCCTCACACGCACTCACTCCAACCCAATGGTCCACTCGCGCAGAGGCGTGTAGGCGCCCGGAAGGGCCGGGTCGGCACGGCTGGCCAGGGCGGTGGCAGCCCACTTGTCAAAGGCATCGGGCAGGTCTTTTTTGAGGGCGAGGCCGTCGCGGAGCTGGTCGTACAGGTCGTGGTACTCCTTCTTGGGCTTGGGCCAGCGGCCGAGGCGGGCGTGGGCCGCGGCGAGGAGGCGCAGCTGGTCGCGGGCATGGGCAGCGAGCAGGGCGCGGTCGCCGGCAGCGTCTTCAGTGGCGACGGCGGCGACGGCGGCGGCGGCGGCGGCGGAGCCGGAGCCGGAGCCGGGCGCGACGGCCCGAGGGCTGGCGGCAGCAATCTGGCGCAGCAGGGTCTCGTGGACGGCGAGGGCGTCGGCCGGGCGGCCGGCGTGGACGTAGAGGCTGGCGAGCAGGGTGGCGGCGCGCAGGGCGTCGGGGTCGAGCCAGCCGCGGCTGCGGCGCAGGTTGTACCAGAGCAGGTCGGCGAGATCGAGGGCGCGGTCGAGGCCGAGGGCGGCGTCGGAGGAGGGCGCGGCGGCGGCGGCGGCGGCGGCCTCGCCGGCGTAGGCGTGGACGAGGGCGATGCCGATGGCGAGGACGGTGGCGGGGCGCCAGGCGCGGCGGACGGCGCGCGACTGCCAGAGGGGCAGCAGCAGGCGCTGCAGGGCGGCGTGGTCGGCCTGGGCGCCGAGCAGGCGCACGAGGCCGGCGACGTCGGCGACCTCGAGCGCGGCCAGGTCGACGTGGTCGGCGGCCAGGACGGCGAGGACGGTGCGGGTGATGTCGCGCGAGAGCGCCAGCAGAGCGGCTGCGTCGGGCGAGCCGGGCGCGGGCGCGGGCGCGTCCAGGCCGGCCAGCACGGCGGCCAGGCGGTAACCGTGGGCGATGCCGGCGCTGTCGCGGCGGTAGAAGCCGAGATCGGCCGCTAGCACAAACGCGAGCCGCGCCACCGCCGCGGCCGCGCCCCACTGCCCCACCTCGAGCAGCGCGCGCACCTGTGCGAGCGCGGCGTGGCAGGTGCGATGGGCGAAACCGGCCCCACTTCCGGAGCCGGGCCCACCTGCTGTGCCGGTGCCGGTGCCGGTGCCGGTGCCGGTGCCGGCACCCGACCCCCGGCCGAGCTCGACCAGCAGCGCCAGATAAAACAGCCGCGCGTGCTCGGCGGCGGTGCCGGCCTTTTGGATCTGCGGTGCGTAGCGGCGCTGGAACTCGGGGAAGAGGCGGTCGTCCAGCACGCGCAGCAGGTCCGTCTTGGCCTCCTCGGCCCAAAAGGCGCGCAGGCGGGCGCCGGCCTCGAGCAGCGCGGCGGTGCCGGCGGTGCCGGCGGCATCGGCGGTGAGCAGCCCGCGGTAGGCCTCGTACAGCAGCGCCTCGTACAGCAGCGAGGCCAGCAGCTCCGACAGGTCGCGGCGCGCGGCCGGGGCGCGCACCAGGCGCTGCTCAAAGGCGGCCAGGAACAAGAAGACGGCGCGGCTGTGCGTGTCCATGTGGATGGCGCCGCCGCTGCCGCTGCCGTTGCCGCTGCCGCCGCTCTGCAGGCTCGCCGGCAGCGCCTTGCCAAAGATGACCAGGTAGCGCAGGCGCTGCAGCAGCGCGTGCGCGGCCTCGTGCTGACCGGTCTCGTCGTAGAGGGCGGCCAGGCGCGTGGCCGCGGCAAAGAGCTCGGCCGTCGCGCCGGCCAGCGCCGCGATCGTGCCCACCACGGCCGCCTGCAGCAGCGCGGCCAGCTCCGCCTGCGCCTCGGCCGTGCCGCGGCGGCGGTACAGCAGCGCAACGT
Source organism: Graphilbum cf. rectangulosporium (assembly GCA_019925645.1). Classification (NCBI taxonomy): domain Eukaryota; kingdom Fungi; phylum Ascomycota; class Sordariomycetes; order Ophiostomatales; family Ophiostomataceae; genus Graphilbum; species Graphilbum cf. rectangulosporium. The sequence continues at coordinate 96,204 of JADHKI010000035.1, forward strand.
CGCGCAGCCGCGCAAGCGTCGTCGCGTGGCCGTGGCCCAGCTCGGCCTGCGCGTGCTCATAGGTCTCGCGCGAGACGGCCATGCCGCGCTCGACCGTGGCCGACGACGCCGTCTTGCCGGCGGTGACGGCCACGTAGAGCGCGGCCAGCCGGGTCTTGACCGCCGTGGTGGTGGTCGTCGTCGTCGTGGTCGTCGTCGTGGACGTGGTCGTGGCCGTCGTCGTCCGAATCACCTCCTCGTAGAGGTCCACGGCCTCCTGGTAGTGCTTCTCGCTCTTCTCGCACACGGCGGCCAGGGCGAGCTGCGCGGCCATGGCGGCGTCGGCGCCGCGGGAGCGCGCGGCCTTGCGGTACTGGGCGGCGACGGCGTAGCGCACGGCAAAGGCGGCGTGGACGTGCACGTCGAGGACGTGCATGTACCTCTGGTAGACGAGCGCGAGCGCCTCGGCCGTGAGCAGGCGGCTGTCGTCGCAGCTCTGCCACAGCAGCTCGCACAGCGCCTGCTGCTCGGCCCAGCGCTGCTCGCGGTGGTAGAAGCGGACGAGGGCGAGGGCGGCGCGCACGGCGTCGACGTGGCAGCGGGTGGTGGCAGCAGCAGCGCGGCCGGGGTGCAGCGCGGCCACGATGGCGGCGTAGTGCGTGTAGGCCTCGGCGCGGCCGAGCAGCTCGTACTGGGCCGCCAGCGTGTACAGGGCCTGGATGGTCAGGGCGTGCGCCGGGCCGAGCTGCGTGCGGTAGCGCGTGGCCAGGTCGGCGTACAGCTCGATCAGGCGGTCGTGGCGGTGGTGGGCCTCGTAGAAGCCGGCCAGGCCGGCGACGGCCTCGAGGAAGACGGCGTCGTCGCCGGCGTGTTTCTGCGAGGCGGCGGCCGCCGCCGTGCTCCGGTAGATGCGCCGGTACAGCAGCTCGGCCTGGTCGAAGCGGTGCTGGCCCTGCAGGCAGCGGGCCAGGCGCGTGGCCAGGCGCACGGTCTCGAGCGAGAAGCGCTCGCTCAGCGCGATGCGCGAGTCCTCGCTGGTTTCGGTCGCCGCCGCCAGCACCGCCTTCCAGCTGAGCTCCAGCGCCGGCCGCACCGCCGCCTCGGCCTCTTCCCAGCGCCCGGCCGCCTCGAGCGTGTTGGCCAGCGCGGCCGTGGCGGCGAAAAAGGCCGTGTCGACGGCCTCGGTGCGGCAGCGCTCCATCTGGGCGTGGTAGATCTGGGCCATGACTGTCGTCGTTGTCGTTGTGGTGGTCGTGGTGGTGGTGGTGGTCGTCGTCGTCGTCGACTCCTCCACGGCTTCCGTGATGAGCACGGCCGTCTCGGCGGCCTCGGCGCGCTTGTTCTGGCGGAGCCAGGTCCAGACGCGGCCGAGCACGGCCGCGGCCATGGCCGGCATGCCCAGGCCGCGAAAGTGCAGGCCCATCTCCCTCTGGTAGCCGACCATGGTCTCGTCCGAGGCAAAGTCGTATGCCTCGTACTCGGCCCAGAGCACCACGAGGATGCGCGCGGCCTCGGCGTCGCGGCGCTGTGCGCGCAAGAAGCCAATGTAGGCCAGGGCGACCTGGATCTTGGCGGCGTGCAGCTCGCCGTCGTCGCCGGCTGTTGCTGTCGTTGCTGTTGTTGTTGTCGCCGTCTTGCTGGCCCGCGACAGGATGGCCAGACGGCGCCACAGGCCGAGGTAGACGGCCTCGGCGCGGGCGTGCTGGGCGGCGGCGGCGTAGGCGCGCGCCAGGCGCAGCAGCACGGCCACGTACAGCACGTCGCTCGTGTCGAGCTCGTCGGCCGTCTCGAGCAGCACCTGGCCGTAGCCGGCGACGGCGGCGCGGGTGTCGGTGTCGGTGTCGGCGTCGGCGTCGGTGTCGGCCTCAGCCACATCGGCGTCGGCCTCAGCCACATCTCCAGAGCCGGAGGCCCCGCTTTTTTCGGCCACCTCCTCCGCGTCGGCGCCCATCTGCGCCATGATGGCGCGCGCGCGCGCCGAGTGGCGGCCCTCACGCGCGACGACGAGCGCGTGCAGTTCGCGGTAGACGAGCGTGGCCTGGCGCGTGTCGTGCACGGCGGCGTAGAGCGCCGCCAGACGCTCGGTCCCGGCGACGACGGCGTCGCTGTGGGCGCCGAAACGCGCCCGGCTGGCCTCGATCTGCAGGCGCAGCAGCTCGGCGCGCCAGACGACCAGCTGCGAGCGGCGGCGGCGCGTCTGCGTGACCTCGGTCTCGGTGATGAGCAAGAACAGGTCGACGCAGCCCAGCACGACGCTGCTGTGGCGGCCCAGCACGGCCTGGCCCAGCAGCGCCGCCCGGTGCAGGCAGCGGGCGGCGTCGACGGTCTGGCCGGCCGCGCGGTGCGCGCGCGCCAGCACGATCAGCGCCTGCACCACGCACACGTGGCGCTCCGAGAAGACGGCCTCGCGCACGCGCAGCGCCAGCGCCAGCCGCGCCACCCGGTCCGGCGCGCCGGCCCAGGCCCGGCCCTCGAGCAGCGCAAACACGGCCGCGTCCGGCAGCGCCGCCCGCACGTCCGCCGACAGCGCCAGCGTGCCCTCGCGGTACTGCGACGACGCCCGCAGGTGCTCCAGCCAGTGCCGCAGCACCAGCGCCAGCAGGCGGTCGCGCGCCAGCATGCGCGCCGCCTCGGCCTCGACGCCGTCATCGTCGCCATCCACCTCGGGCTCCAGGTGCGCCGCCGGCGCCACCGCCTGCTTGGCGTAGCGCAGCAGCCGCACCACCAGCTCGTGGTGCGCCTCCGCCGCCGCCGGCAGCGCCCGCCCCAGCTGCCGCTGCACGTGGCCGCGCACCACGGCGCTCGTGAACCGCACCACGCCGTCGCGCACCCGCACCAGCTCCGGCACCGTCCGCGCCGCCAGCGCCGCCACGTCCACGGCCGCCGCCGCCCCAGAACCCGCGTCCGCCAGCAGCACGCCCACGTCTGCCGCCGCCAGCCAGCCGCCCTCCCAGACGGCCAGCACGCTCAGCAGGCTGCGCACCGCCGCGTCCTTCTTGGCCAGGTCCAGCTTGCCCAGCATCGCCTGCACCACGTCGCCCATGTCGGCGCTGAGCGCCGCCGCCGCCTTGGCCAGTGTCTCTGCCGACGACGACGACGACGTGCCGTGGTGCCGCAGCAGGTAGGCGCCCGCCAGCCGCGCCCACAGGAACGAGCCCTGGGCCTTGGCCGCGAGGCTGTCCACCATGGCCTCGCGAGCGGCCGGGGCCATGGCGCGCACGGCGGCGCTGCGCGACAGCGTCTGCCGCAGAAAGCTCTTGATGTCGCTGGCCGTCTGCGCCGGCCCCATGGTCACGGTCACGGCCGCGGCCTTGGCGGCCGCATTCTTGCCGTGGCCGGCGACGCCGACGCGTGAAAACGTAATGATGCGCGTGTTCCGCGTGCTAGCCACCTGCTCCTGCAGCGTGGCCAGAAAGGCCTGGCGCGCCGCCGCCTGGCCGCCGGCCGCCTCGTCGACGCCGTCCAGCAGCAGCACCACCGGCTCCGCGCTCTTCTTGAACGTGCGCAGCCCCAGCTGCAGCGCCTTCCACAGCGACCTCTCCAGGCCCTCGCCGCCCGAGGCCGCCGCCGCGAACGCCGTCACCAGCGCCTCGTACAGCGCCACGTTGCCGACGCTGCGCTCCAGCAGCTGTGCCAGCACGCCCTTGAGAAAGGCCAGCACCGAGGCCGCCTCGTGGTCGTCGAATGCTGGGGGGGTCAGTCATCGATCAAAGAAAGACACAACGCAATGACAACACAAAGACAAAACAAGGCAGACTCACGAAAGGTGTACAGCAGCACCGTGTACGTCGTCCCGTTGAGCGGCCGCTGCAGCCGCTCCTCGATCCAGTCGGCCAGCACCGTCTTGCCGCTGCCGGCCGCGCCCGTCACCGCCAGCATGCGCTCGCCGCTCTGCAGAAAGGCCGCCAGGTCGCCCTTGATCCACTCGCACGTGTCCTCGGCCCGCTCCAGGTCCTCGGCCAGCTCGGCAAAGAGGCTGTGGTGGAAGTCGTTCTCGCCGCCGCCGCCGCCGCCGCCGCCGCCCGTCTCGAGCCGCCCGCGCAGCTCCGCCAGGCTGAGCCCCGGCTTGCGGTTGCTGCTGCCAAAGCTCTGCGCCCACATGCGCTCGTACAGCGCCGTCTTGGCCGCCCAGATGTCGTCAATCTGCCGCCCAAACGTGGCGTCCAGCCGGATCCGCGCCGTCTTGCGCCGCGTGCCTGCTGTTGCCGCCGTCGTCGTCGTCGTCGTCGTCCCGCCGTTTGTCAGGTTTGTGCCTTCGGCCTCGCCGCCGCCGTCGCCGCCACCTGAAAGCTGCCGCCGGTAGTGCACGGCCATGCGGCCGCACAGGTCGACCAGGCTGCCGTACAGCCGGCTCAGGTCCAGGCGCACGGCGCGGCCCGACTCAAAGAGCCCCGGGATCTGCGTCACCTGCGACACCAGCAGCCCCAGCTCGTACAGCGTCATAAAGGCCGGCAGCAGCGCCGCCGCCTGCGCGTGCCCGACCTCGAGCAGCATGCGGCAGCTGGCCAGCGCCGCCCGCGCCGCCGCCCGGCTCTGCGGCGCAAACGCCGCCACCCGCTCGCCGAACCGCCACACCTGCAGCCCAAAGAACTGCGCCGTCCCCAGCACCCGGTCCCAGTCGCTGCCCTTGCGCGGCATGTGCATCAGCCGCTCGTCCGAGATCGCCTGCACGTACGACGCCAGGTCCGACGCCCCCAGCAGCGACGTCTCGTACGGGCCCAGCTTGCGGAACAGGCCCGTCACGTACGCCACCACCTCGCCCACCCGCGACTCCGACTCGGCCTCCGTCACCTCTGTCACCTCTGTCACTTCAGTCGACACCACCTTCTTGTCGTCTGTCGACACCGTCTTCTTGTCCACCGGCACCATCATCTTGTCCACCGGCACCACCTGCACCACCTGCACGTCCGTCTTGACGTCCGTCTTGACGTCGCTCCGCGCCTCCGTGCTGACCGTTTCCGCCATCATCACCGTGGTATTCTTGGCCTTGGCCATCTTCTCAGCAGCCGCCACGTGGCCTGGGCTCGCGGGAGCAAACGAGAGCGGCGGCAGAACCGGGTGCACGAGCTGTGGCAGTGTCGACAGCGGCGGCGGCGTCTCCTGGCGCTTGGCTCTCTGCGACGGCAATGGTGGAAACTCCGCGTCCTGGGCCTCGACAGCGTCCTCGTACACCGTAACCTCTGCGGCCGATGAAGCGGTGGACTGTCGTTTCTTGATAATCTCTGGACGTCAGTAACAAGATCCATACCCCGGTGGCACTTGTAAACAACCTACTCGAAAAGGAGTGCCTCAGAGGAGTCATGCTCTGGAGTCCACTGGACGGGCAAACACAGTGGTCTCGCAAAAGGGTAATCGTGGCAGTGATTGCAGAAAGAGGCAGTGCGATACACGGGAGAGAGCAAACGCAGATGCCCATCACCCGTCTGAACCCGGGACACGGCGCGTCTTTTCTACCCGCACAATCTGCAATGAATCAGCCCACGGCATGCTTACTCCGTATTGCCAATATCAAGCCCATGATCCCCCCTCCCTCTCTCTCCCTGCGACACCGTTCCCTCTTGGGACAAGATCAACCGCTCGCACCCAGCTGACCTCGACGGGCGCGGCCACCAGACCGACCCATTGGCATATTGCCGCCGCCGGGGCGCCCGTACACGCCCACCCCCACCGTTGCCCTTTTTTCAAAGTAGACCCGGGGGGTATAGCATCCAATGGATGTCTCGGCGTGCCGGTGTCGCCTTGCTTTCACTGTCTCTCCTCTGGCCTCATCTGGCCTCTTTCGGGCAATTACCGCCAGACGACGGGTCCCCATTCTTTCCGCCCTGGGCCATCCGGCCAGCCAACCGCAGAGCGGAGTGCCGGGCGGCTGCGTCTACGCCAGTCCCAATCGGGCAATCGCCCAGCCAGGCCCTGCAGCCCTGCCGCTGTTGCCGGCGCTGGCTGTGGGGCACCGGCAGAGGCGCAGCATGGGGAAGCACGCAAGCGCTGCCCCACGTTTTACGCGTTTAGCTCAAGTGGCATCAGCACGGCAAGACGGACTCTCTCTCTCGTGTGAGAGACACTGGCCTCTTTCCCTGGGAACCCTCGGCGTTGCTGTCCTGGCTGTCTCGCCCGGTGGTTTCCGGTTTCGCCTGGTGGTTTGCTTGGTTGTCTTGCACTTTTCCTGGCTGTCTTGCCCGCAAGGGCGCGTTCTCCACCCGCTTGCTTTTTCTGCGCCCGTTTGGGCAGCTCCGCCAGGCTTCCCATGCAGGTTCGCAGCTGAGGCTCCGAGCTGCCGTGCTCCACCAGGGCTGAGTCGAGACGCCATGGTGAAGTCACGCACTCTTTCATTCACCCTCTTTCCATTCACGCCTCCGTCCGAGCAAGGGAGAGTCTGGGCTGTCCTCCTGTAAGCAACAGCATCGTCTGCTGCGGATCGCCCGGGCACTTGGCGGCATCGGCGGCATCAGCGGCAACGCTGAGCAGCCAGCCCGCCCCCCCGGAGCCAGCATGCCGCATATGCGCGTCGTCAACGGCTGGCACATGCCAGGGCGCGGTAACTCCGTCCGACCGTGTCTAGGCCTCCCGGATGCGTCACGGCCAGGCCGAGGCTGCCGATCGTCTCGTACACAAAGCCGTGGCGCTTTGAGAGTGATCGGCTGGACAAGTTGTTTGGACGAATGACGATCATCCTTGCTGCCAAAAGTTCCTTCAACTCGACCCGGAATGAGCGGGACATCGCCGCCACCAATAGACAAGGATGTCCAAAGCTGAATGCCCAAACGAGTAAGGTCCCGGCTTCACAGGCCCGTGCGCCCGCAGAGTACGCAGCACCAAATATGCCGGAGAAACGCGAAGAACGGCCTGGAGATTACGTTGGGAAGTTGCTCTTATGAACCTGCTTCTTTAGATGCTCACTGGACAGTCTCGAGTTTGTGAACTGGTACATCCTAGAGGTTGGCCACGGGCATTTTCAGTCTTCCTCGTATCCTGTGCATCCCATGATCGGCATGGTCACTCTCAGTACATTTGATCATGCAAGCCTAGTGCCAGAGTACGCCACGCTACCTCGGACAGAGACCAAGATACTCCTATTCGTCATACACATGAGACAATCACTCATTTACGCCCTATGGTTTGAAACAAGTGTAATGAATAAGCCCACAGCGTGTAAACGCCATGAAAGCACTTGCATGATCTGAATTCTGTCCCTGGAAGTAGGCAGAATCACAACCCACAGCATGGCGACCAGCTTCGGCCAGAGTTTGGCGTGCTTGGATGGTAGTCTGCGAAGTGGCTGGGCTGGCATCGGTTTCAGACGTTCAGGTAGTCACGGAGCCAAGATGGCAAGGGCGGAGATGATTGAGCTGAAAAGTTGCGAATACCACAAGGGAGATAGTATGAAACCATCCCACTTAATGTGTCTCATTCCTGCTATTCCCATTGCTCTGGAAATCTGAACATGGATGCGACGCATCCGCTTTCCTCCCAACTTTTGCAACCCCGCCCCTTCCGCTAAAGATTTCCCCAGGGAACGCCTGCATGCATTCAGATCCTGCATTTTTGCACGCTGATCTAGTACTGCATTCGACTCTTTGATTATTCACAGACTGGCTGGGATTAAGACAAGCTGAGAGAGAGCGTAAAGATTCTTGACAACGATCGTCAAAATATCAAAAAAGCCAGCGCTGTCGTCATCGCCCATCTTTTCCTCTTTGGATCCTATTCGGCTCGCCCTCTGCGTCTTCATTCTGGTCCTTTGTTGATCGTCTTTGGACATTATTAGTAGTATCGTGATATCACTTTGTCGTGATATCATAATGCCCACGTCAAGGGCAAGTCAAAGTCGGTCTGGACCATTTCGACGGCCGGGCCATCTGACGTATTTCGCTCGAGGGTCTGCGTCATGAGAAAGTCTCCGTCCGCCAAGGGTACAGTATGGTTACATCTATTGAGATCTAGAGCAGACCCGCTATTAGATCATAGCCAGATTGTTCAGAGTGCCAGATTGTTCAGAGTCGTGGTAGCAAGTACTTGTATTGTCGATCAGCTTCTGTCCTGTTTTGGTGCGGGGGGACTTTGAGATACAAAGGCGAGCTCATTCCAGAGACGGAATGAACGGAAAAGTCTTGCATTGTTATTTCAACCGGGTACGTCAAAGTACCTATGGATGGCGGACCAGACAATGGCCTTATTCCGGTCGACAGCGTCACCATCTTCAATGACCCAGGGCAAAGGGATATGTGCGCTCTGCGTAGTCGGAGACGTGGCAATACCTCTTGGCTCTCCAGGTGCCAACAGGCGGAACAGACGCATGGGGAGCCTTCTCAGCACGAACAGCCGCTGCACAAGCCTGCTGCTCTTGTCTGATTCCTCGGGCCTCACTGTAGATGCAAGGAGAAAAGCAGGTGATATTATAACTACAATATCAAGTCCTTAGGACCTGGTGGCTTGACAGACCAATATCAGCGATATGCCCAAATAGCTGTTTCCTTGGAACCAACGTCTTGTACTCAACACCTCTTCCTTTTCGTGCGGCAGCCTTTCTCAGGATCTGCATCACTGCTCCGAATCCTCTCTGGATCCACCTTGTGCTGCTCGGCCTTCTCAACGAAAGGAGAAGCGTGTTTTCCGGCTGTAAGCACAGGAGAGTTCTGCGTCTCCTCTTTTGACAGTCCACCGACGCCAGAAACGGGCAAAGGATGTCTGTCCTGCTGGAGTGCACCGGAAAATCGGCCGAAAAAGGTCTTGTAGGGGCGGAACCTGATGCGCTGCTGGTGGATGTCCATGGTCGTGCCGGGCAGGGGCGCCTTCTTGGGCTCGTCGAGCTTGGTGAGGAACGCGGCGGTGACTTTGGCCGAGAAGACGTCCACGTAGTCGCCTCCGTGGTAAGCCGCGACGACCTGTGCAAGAGACGTTAGAGCGCGGGCCATGATGTGGTTGCGAGAGGCCTTTTGTATTTCTTACAGGGAAACACTGTCCCTCGTGCTTGTCGTCGTTGCCATCTTGCTTCCAGCCGCTTCTCTGTAGCTGAGCGAGGGCAATAAGGACGGCGGCGACATACGGATCTGGGTTCGCGGCTGGGGGCGTGATATGCCGACGCAAAAAGGAAAACCTCATCTGTAGCATGGTACGCTCCCAACGAATGCTCTCCTGTGAGAAAAAGACGGCCCAAGGGCCGATCGCTCGGCCAAATATGACATTACAAAGCGGCTGTTGCCCGTAGTAGAAATTGAGTCTGAAGCTGTATGGAGAGTGCGTCAGCTACAGTCCTGGCTGGGGGAGAGGCTGAAAGAGAGGGGGGAGAGCGTGCGCACCCAGTGATTTCGGTCTGGCGACTGTTGGATAGCATAAAATCACAGTCCTTCATGTTGCTTGCACTACTGTGCAGATTTTTGGCCAAGGCCGTACTGGCCTCGGACAGCTCTGCGGCGCTCCACTGCTTGCCGGTAGGCAGTACCGGCAGCGGCGGTGCCGGCCTCTCCCGCGGGAGGAAGCGGCACTGCAGAAGCGCAGGCTGGCGATGGTCCCAGAAAATGGGCCGCACAAAGAGGCGCTCGCGACCGTGTTTTGCCAGCAGCGAGTGCAGTGAGCAGCCGTCGGCCTCGTCATGGAGCGCTCTGATCTCCCTTGGCTTGAGCTGAACGTTTACACCCATGTTGTCGCGGAGTAAAGGTGGACCTGGAAAGCGGAGAGGTGAGGCGTCAGAGTTGGATGATGTTATTGTTGGATATTATTGTTGGATATTGTTGTTGCTGGATGTTGTTATTATTGGATATTGTTGTTGCTGGATATTGTTACTGTTTGATATTGTAAGACGGCACTTCACCACGAGGATCCTGACAAATATTAAGCGCATCCCTTGCGCAACGCGCAAAAGCACCATTTCACAAGGCGCTAATCCATCGCTACTCTTGCGTGTGTCTTCAACTCAGAAATGAATCACGATTACTCTGTATGCATACCCACGGGGTCATTTCCGCACAAGAAGCACAGAACGGAGCGAGACATAAGACGAGTGGGGCGCTTAAATCAACCTCAACTAAAGCAACTTGGCGCAGTGGAAGCGCGCCGGGCTCATAACCCGGAGGTCCCTTGATCGAAACGAGGAGTTGCTAAATGTTTTTTTTCTTTTTTTCTTTTTTTTTTCTATTTTCTTCACTCTCTTTTTCTTCTCTCTTCTTCGGTCTTCTCTCAGTTGACGTACACGCAAGTCCTTAGTCTTGGCCAGCCTGCTCCGGCACAATGTCCAGCAGACGCCCCGTCTCCAGCGCTGCGCGCACATTGGCCACACAACGCTCTTCCATCTCGGCGTGCGTCTAAAAGTCAGGTCAGTGTACGGCCAAGCTGCATCGAGACGGCGGGAAACATACCTCGACCGTGTGGGTGCCGAGGTGCGGCAGCAGCATGGCGCGGGGGTGCTGGAGCAGGCCCGGGTGGACGGCGGGCTCGTTTTCGTAGACGTCGAGGCCGCACGACCAGACCTTGCCGCTGTCGAGCGCGGCGACCAGGGCGGCCTCGTCGATGACGGCGCCGCGGGCCGTGTTGACGATGACGACGCCGTCCTTCATGGCGGCGAACTCGGCGTCGGACAGCATGTGCCGCGTGTGAGCCTGGGGGTCAGCTCGGTCCGATCTCTGAGTGAGCGGGAGTCCCGAGGATCTTTTTAAGGGGAGGGGGGGGGGCTCACGTTGAGCGGCACGCTGACGGCGATGACGTCGCTGGCCCGCAGCAGGCCGGGAAAATCGACATAGGCGGCCTCGGTGACGGCGGTGGAGGGGCGCCGGTTGTGGTAGACGACGTGCATGCCGAGGGCAGCGGCCTTGCGGGCCAGGTTGCGGCCGATGCCGCCGCAGCCGAGGATTCCGAGGGTCTTGGCGCGCAGGTCGTGCCCTCGGGCCAGCGGCGGGGTGCCACGCCAGGTGCCGGAGCGAAGGGCGGCGAGGCCGGGCTGGAAGCCGCGCATGGCGCCGAGCATCAGGAAGAGGGCGGTATCGGCGGTGGCGTCGTTGACGGCGCCGGGCACGTTGGAGACACGGATGCCGCAGCGCGTGCAGGCGGCGACGTCGATCTGGTCGTAGCCGGCGCCTGGGGGGGGGTCCGGGGGTCAGAGGAGAAGAGAGGACGAGGGTCAGAGATAAGGAGGGAGGGTACCTTTGTGGCTGATAAACTTGACGCTCTGGGGCAGTGCCTGCACAAGCTCTTCGTCGATGAGGCCGGTGAAATCAGCGCTGAACCAGGTGCGGTAGATGGCCAGGACGCCGTCATAGACACCCTGACGGCACTGCAGCAAAAAGTCGGCGCGGTCGCGGGCGTCGGCGGTGACGAGGTCGGCCTGGGCGGCGAGCTGGTTCCAGGAGCCAGTGGCACTGTTGGTCAGCGGGGTGCTCTGGACGTCGACAGCATACGCACTAGTCGATGCGACCCAGCAGGAGGAGGCGAGGCCGCGGCATGGTAGGCGGAGGTGTAGGGCAGAGCTGTAGGGCGGAGATGTAGGGCGGAGGTGAAGGGCGGAGGTGGAGGGCGGAGGTGGGAAGCGGGAAGGATATCATGGGGGAGACTAGGAACTAGCTACGTTGTAGGATAAACACTTACACGGCCAGGTAATAGAGACTCGGATAGTTAATAGCCAAGCGATAAAGACTCGGATAGTTGACAGCCAAGCGGTAGAAACTCGGATTGTTGACAGTAAGCAATGCGAGACTCGGATAAACATATAAGACCAGATTGTTGACCACAGCCAAGTTTTACTGCGAGATCGACCTCGGCCCAGCTGGCTGCCGCACAGGATAAGCTGGCGGCCGCACAGGATAGAAAGACAAGAGACAGACATATAGACAAGAGACAACAGAAAGACAAGAGACGACAGAAAGACAAGAGACGACAGAAAGACTGAAGCGATGAATCTGAGCACCGGATAGGCGTGACGTTGTCCAGGGTCGGGTCGGCCAGGTCGCGTTCGGGCCCTGGTTGGCCACGGTGAGGGAGGCCGTGGTGGCTTTGCAGTCGCCGATCCGGGAGTAGGCGCGGGGGGCGTACTGGATGGTGTTCATAACCCGGCGCTTTCCGGCGCTTTCCGTCGGGGAAGCAGGGGGGGGGCGAGGATGGTGCCAGCAGGCGGCGCCGCGGGCGACCTGTAGCTCCTGGCCATTGTTGAAGCAGACGGTCTGGTGCTGGGGTGACGCGGCAGCTGATGATGGTGACCTTGCCGGGTTTGCGCTCGAAGCGGGGGTGAGGGGCGTGAAACTCGGCTTGGCTCTGGGGGTCAGTTGTCTGTCTGTCTGTCTGTCTGTCAGTCTGCCTGTCAATCCCGTCTGTCCTGTCCGTCCTGTCTCCTGTTTGCCCTGTCTGCCCTGTCCTGTTTTTTGTTCTCTCCCCCCCCCTTACCTGAGATCGGTCGTGGCCGTCGGGGCCGGGAAAGAAGCCGTTGCCGATGACAACGACGTCCGGTTCCTGGGCCAGGCGGCCGACTCTGCCGCGGCGGAAGATATTGGTGGGCGCGGTGATGGGTCCTTGCCGGTGCTGTGGGTGTCGAGGCGGACGCCGTGGCGCTGCACCTCGGCGCCCCGAAGGCTCTGGGCACGGCCGGCCAGCAACCTCAGCCCGGGCAGCGGCGCGTCTGCGTCTCTGCCACGGCGGTGAGCTGCCCGAGGATATCGTGCACAATGTGCACCGCCACAGCACCCGGTCTAGGTCCAGGCTGAGCTGTGCGTGGACGAGTCGGGAGTGGGGCCGTATCCGGCCACCGTATCCGGATGTAATAGTGGGGCCGATAATCGCTCAGAATAGTGGGGACTGGCTTATATTCGCCGCCGCCGCCGCCGGCCAAAAGTCCGGCGCTGCCCTTGCCACGGTTTCGCCCCTGCTGATCACCATAGTGGCTCCCCCCATGCCGCAGCTTGTCGACGGCCTAGCCAGCAGCGCGATAACAGCGCCGAAAAAAAAAACACCAGCGCGTCCCGGATACGGACCAGCAGATGCGCCGCCTCGGCGTCGGCATGCCGCCCTGAGCGCCGCCTGCGTCTGCAGCTGGCCCGCGGGTGCGACCGCGCCGCCATCTGCGTTGGCGTAGTACGGCCGCAGGATTGGCCACTCTTGCAGTTGTCCCGCCATGGCTATCTCTGTGCTCGGCTTGGGTTGATGCTCCTTCATCGCTGGCTTATCAAAAGATCCGGCTCAGCGCTCTGTCGGTCTAAAGTATTATCTCGGCCATTACCTCCACAGTAGAATTTACTCGGCATGTTACTGCTCGTGTCGTTTCTTGCTCTTCTGTGACTGTCCGTGCCTCGGTCTCCTCTCTGACTGCCAGACACTCGGCTACGATGGCTCCAAGACCACAACCTACAAGTTCGACAGCGCTTGGCAAAAGCCAGCGTCCTGCAGGCCCTGTCCAGCCTGTGGCGCCTGCTGATCCTGCTCTTTCTGTCCGAGTCGCCCCGTCGACTCGCCTACCAGGACTGTCGCGACGACGCTCTCAATGTGTACGTTGTTTATTTCGTGCTTTTCGATTTCGTGCTCTTCTCATCGTATGATGATCCCCAGTCTACAACAGCCACCAGCGTAAAGCAGGAGCAAATACGATCTAGACTACAGATGAGAGATTTTCCCGAGTAGGGCTTCTGCCGAGAGTAGCCGCGCTAACCGGAAACGTACAAAAAGTCCCTCTAGTACTTGGTTGTGGGGCCCGATGTTCGGAGATACGCAAAGCAACCCGTTTCGGCAGGTACAGGCGAGCCGTCTTGGTATAAGGCTTCCCTCGTCACCGAACCCGAAAGCTCGTTCACCTGTATACTCTAGTATCTCCTTTGCTATACTCTAATACTTTGGTTATACGTCTAGAATCACCTTGATTCGCCCGAAACTCTACACACATCTGACCCCTCATCTCCACTGTATGGCCATTCTCGAGCCCAGCCATTGCCACCATGAACGTCGACACGACGTCCATTCCTGGGTATGCCATCTTTCGGGACGCGGACACTGGTTCCTCTCCAGTAGAGCCGCCGCAGCCGCCTGCGCATCCTCTCGGTACGTATCGGTGGTGGCGTTCAAAAGTGGTGACGACGTGTTGGGTGCCGACGTGTTGGGTGACGACGTGTTGAAAGTGGGAGCTGACGCGTGGCGCCAGATCCGCTGTCGATTGAGGAGATCCCGCGGGCGGCGCGGCTGGTGCGCCAGCACGCCGCAGGCAAGACGCTCAAATTCAACTGCATCACGCTGCGCGAGCCGCCCAAGGCCGAGTACGTGGCCTTCCGGGACGGGCTTGGGCCGCGGCCGGCGCGCAAGGCGTTTGCCATTGTGCTGGTGGCGGGCCAGGCGGGCGTGGCCGAGGCGGTGGCCAACCTGACGACGGGGCAGGTGGACGAGTGGCGCGAGCTGGCGGACGTGTGCCCGACGCTGACGCTGGAGGACCTGGACATGACGGAGAGGGTGTGCCGGGCGGACGCGCGCGTGATTGCGGCCTGCGGCGAGCTGGGTATCAGCGACATGAGCAAGGTGTACGTGGACGCGTGGGCGATCGGCCACGACGAGCGCTGGGGCCGCGAGCGGCGGCTGCAGCAGGGCCTGGTGTACTACCGCGGCTCGCGCAACGACAACCAGTACGCGCACCCGCTGGACTTTTCCGTGGTGCTGGACACGGAGACGCGCGAGGTGCTGAGCGTGGACGTGCGGCGGGTGGGCGGCGAGCGCACGCCGGTGCCGCTGGCGGAGCACAATTTCCTGCCCGAGTTCGTGCAGGGGCAGTACGAGGCCGGGCGGCTGAAGCCGATTGAGATTGTGCAGCCCGAGGGCGTGTCGTTCAGCCTGCGCGGCAACGAGCTGTCGTGGGCGGCGCTGAAGATGCACGTCGGCTTCAACTACCGCGAGGGTATCGTGCTGTCGGACGTGCGGGTGGCGGACGCGGCCGAGGGCGGGCGCACGCGGCGGCTCTTCCACCGGCTCAGCGTGGCGGAGATGGTGGTGCCGTACGGCGAGCCGACGGCGCCGCACCACCGCAAGCAGGCCTTTGACGTGGGCGAGTACGGCACCGGGCTGATGACGAACCCGCTGCGGCTGGGCTGCGACTGCAAGGGCGCGATCCACTACCTGGACGCGGTGGTGGCGACGGCGCGCGGCGAGGCGGCGCTGATTGCCAACGCGGTGTGCATCCACGAGGAGGACGGCGGGCTGCTGTACAAGCACACCGACTACCGCGACGGCAGCGTGGTGTCGGCGCGCGACCGGCGCCTGGTCATCTCGCAGATCATCACGGCGGCCAACTACGACTATGCCTTTTACCACACCTTTTCGCTCGACGGCACCTACCGGCTCGAGGTGCGCCTGACCGGCCAGCTCAACACGGCCTGCCTGCACACGGCCGCCGGCGAGACGGCCGCGCCCTTTGGCACCCAGGTGGCCGCCGGCGTGACCGCGCACAACCACCAGCACATTTTTTCGCTACGCGTGGACCCGGAGCTGGACGGGCCGGCCAACGCGGTGGTGCAGACGGACGCGGTGGCGGCGGAGGAGTTGGGGGCCGAGGGGGCCGAGGGGGCCGAGGGGGCCGAGGGGGCCGGCGGCGCGCCCGCCAACCCCTACGGCAACGCCTTTTACGCGCGCAAGACGCTGCTGCGCACGGCCGGCGAGGCCGCGGCCAACGGCCGCTTCTGCCACGAGACGGGCCGGTCCTGGACGATTGTCAACCGCGGGCGGCGCAACGCGGCCACGCACACGCCCGTGGGCTACGCCATCCTCAACAGCAGCTGCCCGCCGCTGCTGGCGCGCCCCGGCAGCATGGTGTGGAAGCGCGCCGCGTTTGCGCGCCAGAGCCTCTGGGTGGTGCCGTACCGCGACTACGAGCTCTACCCGGCCGGCGACTACGTCTGCCAGTCCTCGGGCGAGCCGGACCACCCGCACAACGCCACCGTGGCCGACTGGGCCCGGCGCGACGAGTCCATTGTCGACACCGACATTGTCTGCTACGTCCAGTTCGGCCTCACCCACTTCCCCCGCAGTGAGGACTTTCCCATCATGCCGGCCGAGCCCGTCGGCGTCACGCTGCGCGCCAGCAACTTTTTCCAGCGCAATCCCGCGCTCTGGGTGCCGTCCTCGGCCGTGGACGCCGACACGGCCTCGCGGCTGGCCTTTGCGGGGGCGTGCTGTGGCAAGGGGGTTTGATGGCAGCAGCGTCGTGCTGCTACGTACATAGTTGGCAATAAAGTCCGTGTACCGTCTTGGCATGCGTAAACCGTCTTGGCATCTTGGCATGTTTTGGTGCTTGGCGTCCTGGTGCTTGGCGTTTGCTTGGCGTTTTGGTGCTTGGCATGCATGCTTGGCATGCATGCTTGGCATGCATGCTGGCATCCTGTGCTTGGCAATCTTTGTACGCTACCAAACTGCCGTCCACGGTGCTCGGCAGTTTGGTGCTTGGCAGCCTTTCAGTACGCTAAACTGCCGGCTTGGCTACTTTGTTTCAACTTCATATTACTGTATGATTCAACTACCACTACCGCCTACCGCGCCAGCTTGGACCAGCCCCGGATGGTGGCGCCAAAGAAGAAGAGCACGTAGACGAGGGCGACAAGGCCAAAGGAAATGAAGCCGAGCGTGGCCATGGCCCAGGTCGAGCTCATGTTGGAAAACATGACGATGCCTGGGGGGTTAGAAACAAGAGACAAAGATATTGCATGGCATGGCACGGCATGGACCGACTCACCGATGTGGGCGCAGCCGGCGGCAATGGCAAACGAGGGGATCAAAAAGGCGGCAATGGCCGAGGCGGCGACGTTGACGTAGGCGTCGGCAATGTAGTTGAGCATGCCCAGGTAGAGCAGCGGGTCGCAGAAGCCGAGGACGGCGCCGGCGACGACGGGCGACCAGTACGAGTGGTGGCCGTTGCTGGTAAAGGCAAACCAGAGCAGCGACACGGGGAAGAGCCAGACGCAGACGAGCGAGGTCAAGAAGCGCGCCTCGGGGCGGCCGTGGCCGTGGCGCTCGCGGTCGCGGCGGTACAGGTACGTCTGCACGGGCACAAAGAGGAACATGACGGTCACGCCGACGACAAAGTTGAGGTACGTCAGGTCGGCGCCGATGTATCTGGGGGGTAGTATGGGGTTAGTATGAAGAGGAAAGAAAGAAGGAAAGAAGAAAGAAGAAAGAAGAAAAGAAGGAAAAAAATAAGAAGAAAAGAAAGAAAAAAGAAAGAAAAAAGAAACGGGGACGCACGATAGGCCGTTGTTCACGACAAAGACGTTGAAGACGCCGTCGAGGTAGAGGAAGAGCAGCCCGTAGGCAAAGCCGTTGTAGATGGCCAGGAAGATGACAATGGGCTCGGTGAACATGATGCGCAGCGCCATGGTGGTGACGAAGCGGATCTCGCGCACCACGTCAATGTGCTCCTCGGCAATGGCCAGCTCCTCGGCGTCGGTGACCTGGTGCCGGCGCGCGGCGTTGCGGATGACGATGCGCGGCAGCGTCTCGGGCACAAAGCACAAGCCGGCAGCAAAGACGCCGCCGATGATGACGCTGGCTGTTAGACGGAAGAAAGACGAAGAGGACCGGAGAGGACGGAGCACTCACTTGATCCAGAAGATCCAGTTGAGCCCCATGTGCGGGTTGTCGGCAATCCACTCGCCAATGGGCGAGCCCAGGCTGGGGCCGTAGTTGGCGGCCATGACGAAGAGGGCCATGGGCTGGCCGGCGCCGTCCGAGTCGCCAAACAGGTCGGCAATGGTGCCGGCCACGTTGGAGAGCGCCGTGCTGCCGGCGGCGCCGCACAGGAACTGGAAGATGATGAGCATCGGCAGGTTGCGCGCCAGCGCCGTGCCAATGTTGAGGACGGCGTAGAGCGCAATCGACACCACATAGACCCATTTGCGGCCGCCAATGTCCCTGCCCGTCAGATTGTCCGACACACGCAACACGCAACACGCAACACGCAACACGCAGCACTCACGACAGCGGCCCCAGAAACGCCGGCCCGACGGCGTTGCCGAGGATAAACATGCTCTGGCCCAGCGTGACGACCTGCGTCGAGCCGCCGAAGCGCTCCTGCACCAGGAACTCGGCGCTCACGTACGTCGTCGACGTCAGCGTCACAAACACCTGCAGCACGCAGTATACCGTCGTGATCGCCCACTTCTTGGCCGCGCTCCAGTGGATCGGGTGCGCCTCGTCCACCGACCGGATGCGCTGCAGCGCCGCCAGCGCCCCGTCGCTCTTGGCCGCCGCCGCCGCCGCCGCCAGCTCCGGCACGTCGCCGCGCTCCAGCTCCTTTTCTTTGGTGGGCGTCGTCGACATGGTGGGCGTGACACAAGGGACGTTGAAAAAAAAACAAGACGACGGACGAAAAGACGCAAAAGACGAAAAAGACGAAAAGACAAGAGCACGACGAAAAGACGACGGAAAAAATCTAGGAAACGCCGCTACATATGGTAAGCCTAGCGCGGATCGCCACGCGTACTAAAAGGCTCGAGTATACAAAGTGCAGCGGATGCCTCGGCGCCATCCCGCGGTCGCTGTTATCAGCACGCCCCGAGGGGGGACCACCCACGAACGGGACCACCCACGGGACCAATAAACGATGCGGCTTTCTGTGCGCGCCCGGCCGTCATCTTTCCTTATCTCTCTGCGGCCTAAGGAGCTCCCTGTTTGGGCAGGGCCCTCCGACGCCGCCCGGCGAATCAGAAGCGGCCCCTGTCGAGAGTTGGCTCTGCCTCTGCAGGCTCGGCCGGTCTGCTCGCAGGGCCGCCCGTCTGTCGAGGCCTTGCCCCGACGCAGCTCGCATGCCAAGCAAGGCCTCTTCTCTGCAGACGCAACGGCTCGTCCGGTCTGCCCCGACACTAGACGCCTTCCATCAAGATTCTAGCCCAGGCACGACACACGCACCACGGACGCGACGGCCGAGCAGGGAAGGTGTTGCAGCACTAGCGGAGGACTCGTGTTTTTCCTGCGCTCCACGCTACGTGGTAATCTCTGGCTTGTCATAAAGTCACGTCAGCAAATGGATCGACAGCGCGTTTTCCAGCCGCAGGTGGTTTTGGGATGCCGTACCCATAAAAATGTCCACTGGCGTGGGCCGTGTTTTCCAATCAACGTCCCTTAAATCCGAAGCATCACGTGTGTGATCACGTGTGTTGATGAGTCATGCCGATCGTTGCGAAAATCATATGGTGGCAAAAGCTGTCAATCCATGCGGTCACATGTTGGCAAATCTGTTTGCTTTAAAGGTTCACAGTGTTTGTATTGAAGGCTGGGATGCTGTGCTTGGTATCAGTTTTAAACTGTGCTAAAGACTGCTGCCACCTGCCGCCTGTTCTTGTCGGCACTGCGTTGGAGCTGGCCTGACCAACTGTACCCCGCGGCAGACATCCGTGCACTCAGATGGACAGCGCCTTTGCTGCGCTGGCATCGACGGACATGGTCGCGGCCTCGTCGACGGTTGCATCATCGGTGTAGTGCTTCACGCCGTCAAAGACCAGGTCAATCTCCTCGAGGGTCAGGCCCCGCGTCTCGGGCCAGTAAAAGTAGATGACGACGGCTTGCAGGAGGCAGATCATGGCGGTGATGAGGTAGAAGCCCCAGCTGGACCAGTCCATGGCGTAGGGAATGGCATACAGGTTCACGAAACCGGCCACGTAGCACGCCGCCTGGAACGCGGCCAGCCCGGACGAGCGGATGGAGTAGGACAGGATCTCGACAATGTAGACAAAGGACAGCGGCGTCCAGACGGCCGACTGCCAGATGTAGAAGAAGAAGATGAGAAAGACAATGGCACCCGAGGCGGCCGCGTTGTCGCTGCCGAGGTACACCTTGGTCAGCGCGGCCATAATGGCCAAGGTCACGGCCATGACGCCGAGAGAGCCCACTGGAGCGGTCAGTCGTGGGGCAAACAGAGCAAGAGTCGTGGGTACCAAACGAGGGCAAGGCAGGACTCACGGAATTCAAAGCGGCGGCTGAGCCTGTCGACGTAGACGCTTCCCAGGACGGCGCAGAACAGGCTCCAGACAGAGAGGCCGATGTTGATGCCGAGCTGGGTGTTGGTGTTGGTCACGCCGGCCGTGGTGAGGACCGTGCCGAGATAGTACGACACAATGTTGGTGCCGCTGAACTGGGAAAACACTGGCTGGGTCAGCAGGGGGGCGTTGGAGCGATGTCAGCATGGCCAGCCGGGGCGCCAAGACGTGCCTGCGAGGGTCAGAGACACCGTGGTCCTCCAGCGGTTGCCGTGGCCGGCCACGAGCGACCTCCAGCCGACGGTCTGGGTGGTCTTTTCAAAGTCGAGCGTCTCGAGAATCTCCCGGTACTCGGCCTGGACCACGGGCGAGTCGGCGTCGCCGCCGCCGTGGTACCGCACCAGGATGGCCAGGGCCTCTTCGTGGCGGCCCTTGTAGACCAGCCAGCGCGGGCTCTCGGGCACAAAGGGCAGCAGCAGGACGCTTGCTATGGCGGGGATGAATTGCAGCTGTTTTTTGTGAGAGGGGTGGTGGTGGAGGAGACAGACGTGGAGGAGACGGGGTGGACGCACGAGAGAAGGCAGTCGCCAGCACCACGTGGAGTCAATGTACTGGGCGCCAAAGGTGATGCAGCTGGCAAGGATGCTGCCAATGTACCAGAAGGCGCCGTAGAGACTGGTCAGGGCGCCGCGGTGCTTGGGATGCGAAACCTCGGCGACGTATCTAGCCAAGTCAGCGCTGCGCGCGGGCACGAGGCGGAACGGGACCGGGACTCTCCCTCTCTTACTCGGGCGACACGATGCAGCTCAGCGTCACCGACGCGCCGATGATGAAGCGGCCGACGAGGAACATGGCCGGGTTCTGCGCGGCCGACTGCAAGGCGGCGCCGAGAATGGCCGTGGCCGCGGTCAGGAACATGCCCCATTTGCGGCCGTACCTGTCCGGGACGAGGGCGCCAAACGGCGAGACGGCCACGGAGCCCAGCGACACAATGGCCACGTTGAGCGACTGCAGCGGCAGCGAGAGGCGGAAGTAGTCCTCGAAGCCGGGCAGGATCTGCAGTCCGTTCTGGAGTTTGGGGGCTGTGTGTGAGCACGACGGGTCGGTCCCAGACGGACGGCTTGGCATGCGCTTGTATATGTACCATCATGGAAGAGTCATAGCCCTGCGTCGCGGCCGTGATGGTCGCGACAAAGGTCACCAGGACCAGCGTGTATCGCTCGCTACGCCCCGTTGAGTCGGCCATTTGTTCCTGGCTGTAGCAAAGATGCGTGAGGAAGTTGGGGAGCGTGAGAAGGTAGCGTGTGAGAAGCTTTAAATCAGGAGTGAGGACATTTACATCTCATACGTCCCCGCAATGTCGTGCTCTTTGACGTGAACGCTGTGGATCTATGCAGACACCAGGCCGCAGGGGTTGTATGGACCAAACGGCCGCCAGATATGGTTGAGCTAAGACGGTCCGCCTTATCTGGAGTGCGATAATTGGCATCACGCCATGCGATTCTCTCATTATATTTGTGCTGCTCCGAGATTGCGCTCAGAGTTGCTCCAAGATTGCTCCAAGATTGCTCCAAGATTGCTCCCCAGCATTGTGCCTCCTCCAACAAACCCTGCCACTGCCAGAGCGCCTCCCCCCCCCCACCCCCGAGATGGCGAAGAAACAGCTCCTCATCAATTTCATGGAGCAGGCCTGCGTCGGCAGCCACACGGGCCAGGGCCAGTGGAAGTGAGTGCGGTCCAGCAGCCCAGCTGTGGTCAGCGCTGATGCGGCAGGGCAGGGACGAAAAGGACAACTCCAGATCCAAGGACCGCCTGGAGTACTATCTCTGGCTGGCCAAGCTCGCCGAAAAGGGCAAGATCCTGTCCATCTTCATAGCTGATGTGTACGGAGGTACGCGAATCCCGCTGGCTCACCCTGCCGCCACTCTGGCCGTCGTGGCTCGTGCTGAGCTGATTGTCTCCGTGCCCAGTCTCCGAGACGTACGAGGGAAGCGCCAAGGCCGTCTTCGAGGGTGGCCAGGGCGTGGCCGCTCTGGATCCCCTGGTGCTTGTACCCGCCATGGCCGCCGTCACCAAGAGCGTGTCGTTTGGCGTCACGGGCAGCACGTCCTACCTCAACGTTTGTCTCAGCGTCTCCTGTCTCTACGTCTCTTGTCTCTACGTCTCTTGTTTTTTTTTTGTTTTTTGTTTTCCCCTGCTGACCGGCCACAGCCGTACCAGATGGCCCGGACCATGTCCTCGCTGGACCACCTGTCGGGCGGGCGCTTTGCCTGGAACATTGTGACCAGCTACACGCTGACGGCGGCCAAGGCCATGGGCCGGACGACGGTGACGGAGCACGACCAGCGCTACGCCGAGGCCGACGAGTTCATGGACCTGGTCTACAGCTTCTGGGAGGGCTCCTGGGAGGACGGCGCGCAGGCGTGGAGCCGCCAGCGGGGGGCCTACGACTTTGACAAGATCCACAAGGTCTACTTTGAGGGCCGCCACCACGCCTCCGAGGCCTACGGGCCCACGCACCCGTCGCCGCAGCGCACGCCCGGCCTGTTCCAGGCCGGCGCGTCCTCGGCCGGCATCGCCTTTGCCGGCAAGCACGCCGAGGCCGTGTTTGCGCAGAGCGTCAACGTGGTCGAGATCCGCCGGGCCGTCGACCGCTTCCGCGCGGCCGCGGCCGCGCACGGCCGCGACCCGTCCGACATCCGCTACTTTCCGCTGCTCACGCCCGTGCTCGGCCGCACGCTCGAAGAGGCCCGGGCCAAGTACGACCGCGCGCTGCAAAACGCCGACTACGCCGCCGGCCTGGCCCGCATGAGCGGCTTCCTCGACGTCGACCTGTCGCGCTATCCGCTGGACGAGCCCTTTGTCGTGGCCGACGACGAGCCCAGCCGCGGCATCCACACCATGGCCGCCGCCCTCAAGGCCTTTTCCAACCTGCCGCTGACCCCGCGCCAGATCGGCCGCCAGCAGTCCTTTTCCAGCTTTGCCCCCATGCCCGTCGGCACCCCCGAGATGGTCGCCGACTTTATCGAGGAGTGGGCCGAGCAGGGCGACATTGACGGCATCAACATTACCTGTGGGTTTTGTTTCTATTTTCGTATCTTTTCTTTTTTTTCTCTTTTTTTTTTGTGTCTTTTCCTTCTTTTTTTTCTTTTTGTGTCTTTTTCTTTTTCTTCTTCTACTTTCCTTCTTCTTCTTCTTTTTCTTTTTCTTCGTTTTCCTAACACGCCAGATCTCTCCAACCCGACCAGCTTTGAAGACGTCGTCGAGCTTCTCGTCCCGGTCCTGCAGGAGCGCGGTCTCATGTGGAAGGACTACGCCGTCCCCGGCGGCACCTTTCGCGAGAACCTATACGGGAAACCCGGCCAGACAAAGGTGCTCGACTCGCATGCTGCTGCCCAGTTCCGCTACGACAACCTCAAGAAGCAGCCCGGCGTTGTGGACGAGCATGGCGATATCCACATCAAGAGATAACAGGGCCTTGGACTTATCTGTATGACGTCTTCTAGGATGGATAGTGGCTCACGCCGTTATAATGGCCTCAGACGGGATAGTGGCTCACTGCTGTTAGAATGGCCTCAAGACTGACGACGTGTACAATACCAGTGCCAGTCCTTCCAGGCAAAGAGCTTCTCAGACCAGCACAGGGGGTCAGAATATGCAGTCAGCCGTTCCGTACTTGAAGCTTTGAAACACAAGTATTGGCACTGTCAAGTCGAGTAATCCTGAGCTGGTTTCGTCTGGAAGTCACTCTTAATGGATCGAGAGTTCAGTCTCACCTGCTGAAGTTCTGAATTAGGTAACTCACAAACTGATTCAGGGCATGTCCTAATGTTACACAGGTCACGCGTGCCAATTTGCACAAACTTTATTTCGAATTTTAATTTCAGCCATAATTATTTTTGTCCAGATTGTCACTTGCTTTAAGTTTCATTTTTTTCTTCCCAGTCACACGAGAGTTTCTTGGGCATGAGTGATTGAGGCATGTTCTCGAGAGCAACTGGATCCATCACACGTCGCATGTGAGGTAGCCAATGTCAAAGCGAAAGCAGATCTCATACTCTCTTCCCCTTGAAACATCCAATTCGGCTCGCGCCTCAACAATGGGGGAGAAGAAATTTGCACACGGGTATGGAAAGGCGAACAAAGAAAAGTAATGGATTTCCCAGTTTCGTTCCCTCTCTAGTCATAGATCTAACAAACCGAGCAGATTGGCCGACGAGGAGAGGCCCGCCACCCACCCCTCCAAAGAGCCGAATCTGACATCAATCACGTTGGCTTTGACATCGGCTATCTCACCATGCATCCGACGTGCGATGGATCCAGCTGCTCTCGAGGACATGCCAAAATCACCCGTACCCAAGAAACTCTCGGCCGAGATGATGGCATTTGTGGAAAAACAGACAAAGCAACTCCTAGAGGCCTACGAAACAATCCAGCATATTTGCCTAGACCTCGAAGCCAAACTCGAAGACATTACCGAAAAGATTGCATTTCTGGGTAGCAAATGGGCAGAGGGCGCTATCCATCTTCCTTCCGGTACCTACCACGCGGAGCGAGCAGACATGCTCGACCGTCAGCTCAAACTGATGACCCGTCTGTCTATCTTGCGCACCTCCGGCTCAGCGTTAGCAGGCCGCTGGAACGACTACCTGCTCTCTGGATCCAGAGAAGAGGTCGACGATTGGGCGTATATTGACTCGGCGATACGTTGCTACCCCGAAGTAGCCAATGCGAAGAAGAGCGTCAAGTCGAAGCGCACCCCCCAAAAAGAGCGTTTGTTTCGTACAAACCTCATCACTGCTTATGATGCACTGGAAAAAGACTCCGACCTCCTCTGGTGTCCAGTCTCACAATCATTCGAAAACACATTCGTTGCAGCCCATATTTATAACGTCAATCTGGGCGAGCGCACTGCCCAGGCTCTTTTTGGAGCCGACGAAGAGCACCTCTGGAATCCCCGCAACGGACTCTGTCTCTTGAAGGAATACGAAAACCTGCTGGACTCGGCCAAGGCCGTGATTCTTCCTGTCGGCGACGACTCTTCCGGGACAGAATTTGAGTTTTATCTGTTGACAATAGATATCGGTCGCAAAAAAGCTCGCATTTGGGGCGACGCCTTGCACAGAAGAAAACTTCAGTTCCGCAACGACTTCAGACCGTCGAACAAGTATCTTTATTTCAAGTTTGTCATGTCTGTCTTGCGGCACCGTCGCGCTGGAGTGCCAGGGCATTTGCCAGATCTACAAGACTTGCCTAGTCCCAGCAAAACCCTATGGGCGTCCCCGGGCACTTGCATGCGACAGTCCATTCTATTCAAGTTCTCCCGTCAACTTGGATGCCTCTCCATGGACGAAGCCAAGTTATTCTGGGGAGCGGATGAGTTACCCGGGACACTCTCAGCAGAGGACGAGTACGAGTCGAGCAACAGCTCGATGATGTTGGCTGCGCAAGGGGCCAAGGCCGGCGAGGAAGATGCTGCTGGATCCACTGATGAGGACCATAGCAGCGATGATGATTGTGCCCAAGATGATGAGTATGCGGACACGGAGGACCAGGATGATGACGAGTAGGCGGACACGCAAAGCCATGATGATAGGCTGCTTTGATTGGGGATTTGCATTTGAGGCGCACCGGTACGCATTGGAGCTGCTGATTGTACGGTTAAAGTCTTTGTCACATTGCATCCTGTCCATACTCCTCAATCTTTCCTGAAAGCAGCGAGTTCTTCGCCGCCTTGACAGGCAAAGCGACACTAAGCAGAGAATATAATAATTGACTTGGCAATAGTCACCTTCCATTGCAAGTATATCCAGTTGGCATATTCAGGTTCTTTTCATGCCAGTCGTATATACGACGTAAGCATGTGCAACTATTGGACATCAAAATACATAAGACCTGGTTTTGTAGAGTCGTTCTGTTTCATCCTCTCGTCTGCATATGCAAGAGCAAAGTCTTTCAGCGATTCAACCTCGAATTTGCGTATCCAACGCTCTCGTTGAAGGGCTCCGACCGCATTCCCAACCCACGTCACGCAGCTCTGCTGTGGTTCCTGATTCTTGACAGGCAGGCCAATCCCCTTGAAGAAATCATGCAGTTGAGAGATTGATAGCTCTTCTGGTATTTTTCCGATAACGATACACCCGAGCAGCCCTGAGCTCGGATCTGCGTCAACATCATATCGGTCACGAAAAACCCAATCCATGGAAGGGTTGCTCATCCGGAAGGTGACCGGGTCCAAGATTTTGCTGTCTGTCACGTCAAAAATAGAGCAGTCTCGCCCGGTGCTGACTTTGGGCGTGACCATGATGGCCCAATGATAAGACTCGTAGTGGAAGATATGGCGCTTGGTCGAAAAGGGTTCGCGGCGGTCTAGACTGATGGAATAGGGCTGTGTACCAAAGGAAGATACGAGACACGTCAAAGACTATCTTCCACCGCGCGCTGGTGTTTATCCTGCTTGCTGGGCTGCGCATGGCTGAGATGCCAGGCCGCCGGCTGCCGAGTCCAAAGTGGCGTGACGACCAATTCGATGTCACTCTCTAGCTGTGGCTTGGATAGGGCCCTCAGCCCACTACAGCTTATATATTGGGAGAGAGAGAGAAATGGATGTAACGTGTTGCATTCTTGCAACCTCGAAAAAACATGTACGGAGTATGGACGTGACATCCATAACGTATCGCTCCAACATGCCTTGCCCCTTGGCACTTAAAGCCAAATGTTGCAAGCTGTGTCATATCTTGATACTTTAAGGTGCTTATGAGTAGTCGGCTTGTCTTCTCATGTCACTGTGACTTGTCAGCAATCCACTGTTTAGTCTCACCACCTATAACCTTGGATTTGCTTTCCAGCCCGTAATAAAGTGATCACATCAGCACCTTGCACGGCAAAAATCATTTCTGTTGCCATGATCACTGTCCCACTTCCCGATTATCATAGTCTGTCTAGTCAAGTCCGGTTGTCAAAGCAGGGGCTGTCCCACGCTCACTGTCATCTGCCGTCGTGGATGTGGGAGTCGAGATTCTCCTGGCCGTCGCAACGAGTGGTGCGTCCGACTTGGTTACCAGGGCTTTGACGCTTTGAGCGGTTTGCAAAACCAAAAGACTGACAGATCTGGCCGTAGCCGGCTAGTTGAAAAAGCACGTTGCCATGTGTGTCTGTTTGTCCCCCAAAACTCCCCGGCAGGTGGATAGCTTGCATGGTGGATGCGAGCCGTCTAAAGGCCTCCTATAGACTGGCCACGACTTCTAGTTTGATTCTAGGTGCGACGAAAACTAGGGAGAAGCGACGGAAACCGGATCACTAGCTTCGGAGGCTAGTTGCCACACGGAGGACGTAATCTGTGACGCGTACTTTCGCCGCGGCGCAATCAGCCGCTCAGTTTCTCGGAGCTGGCAACTGGCAGGCTCTGCTGACGCGTTCTCAGCCGTCGGGGCAGGGAGCGAATGGCAGTCGGCGCAGCCGTGTTGCGGCTGCCTTTTGGGCACCACGGCCTTGGCAGGAGGCCGTCTGTCTTTGCGCGACGCCCTCGACGCCGGCCCGACGCTTCTTGCTTGCCTCTGCACGCTCGACGGTTTTTGTCGTCTTTGCGCCTTTGTTGCGCATCCGCTTGATTACGACTCTCGTGATGATCAACCTTGTGCTGTTGCTGTCCAACCCGCGGGTGATGCGTCTGGCGGGCGGGTTGGTGGCGGCTCTGGCCGGGCTCGTGCTGCTGCTCAGCTACCGGTCCGAGTCGCTGCCGGGCGCGAGCTGGGACCGTTTCCGGGCGCACGCGGCCGACATCATCCGGCCTCCGGAGCCGTCGCCGGGGGGCTCTCCGGGCACGCCGGCACTGGCCGAGCCGCTCTTCGCCGAGTCCGGGTACCAGCGGCAGTGCGCGCAGTTCTTTGGCGAGCAGTACTTGCGAAACACCATGGCGCGGGGGGTCGAGTTCTGCCGCGACAGCTCGGCGGCGTCGCTGGTGTGCTACCACGCGGCCGACCTCGGGCGCTGGGACACGGATCCGCTGTGCGTGGCGCGCGGGGTGCAGATCAGCGCGGCGGCGGCGGCGGCGGCGGCGGGCACGTCGTCGTCGCGGCGGGCGGCCGGGCCGGAGAACCAGCTGGCGCTGCGGATGGGGGCGTGCGAGCTGCGCAACTTTACGGCGGAGCGCGGGCAGAGCGCCGAGGCGGCGGCGGCGCTGCAGGGCGTGCACGGGGTGGAGGAGATTGCGTCGTACTGGTTCGACACGGGCGCGGGCGAGCAGCTGCGGGAGTGGGGCTTTGGCGGGCCGGCGGCGGCCGGGGGGGGCGCCGGGACCTCTGGGACCTCCGGGACCGCGGCAACGCCGTGCACCAAAAACGACGGCCCGTGGTACCTGCTGGCGCGGCGCGAGGGCAACGACAACCTGTGGCACAAGCTGATGGAGATCTGGCAGGCGACGCTGTCGGTGCAGGCGCTGCGGCTGGCGACGGACGCGGAGACGGGGGCGCCGCTGCTGACGGCGGCGCAGCTCGACGGCCTGCGCGTGGTGCTGGAGGACGACCGGGCCGAGTATCTGGACGGCGTGTGGACCATGGTGACGGGCGAGGCGCCGCTGCGGCGCAGCAACCTGACGGAGATGGCGGCAGCGGCGGCGGCTCCGGATTCGGATTCGGATTCGGATTCCGCCCCGGCCCCGGCTCCGGCGCTGTGCCCCGGCGGCGTGGTGCTGCCGCTGGCCGGGTCGACCAGCCGTTCTGGTCCTTTATCATGGACGCGAGCGACCGCGAGGCGTGCGAGACGCGCACGCTGCTGCGCCACCTGGTGCCGCGCACGCTGGCGGCGCTGGGCATCCCGGCAGAACGCGGCGCGGCCGACGTGCACGCACGGCCGACGGTGACCATCATCGACCGGCGCACGACGCGCGTGTTTGCGCGGCTGGCCGAGCACGTGCGCACGCTGCAGCAGCGCAACCCCGGCGTGACCTTCCGGGTGGTCGACTTTGCCGCGCTGCCGCTGGCCGAGCAGGTGCGGCTCGTGCAGGCGTCGGACGTGCTGGTCGGCCACCACGGCGCCGGCATGGCCCACGTCATGTTCTTGCCGCCCGGCGCCGCCGCCGTCGAGATCTTCCCGCCGCCGCGCTTCCACCTGCTCGGCTTCCGCCACCTGGCCCTCATGCGCGGCGTCGTCCACTTTGCCGGCCACTCCGTCTGGAAGGAGCAGTGGGACGCCGCCGTCAGCGGCCTGCCGCTGCCGCCCGACTTCCACCCCCCGGACGAGGACCGCGCCTGGCAGAAGCGGCCCGTCAGCTACGTGCTCGAGGACGAGTTTGTGCGCCTGGTCGAGGCCGCCATCCGCAGCCAGACGTACAAGTCGGCCAGTGTTTGGGAGTAGGGGGGGGATTTGAGGGGAGATTTTGATTTAGCCAATTGACTACACTCGATCCAACGTGCCCCGGCCAGCCCGCCTCTCCTGCCACTGCAGAGCAAAGCACCCGGCCACGCCCAGGCCGCCAAACAGGACCAAGACCGGGTAGCCGTACTTGTAGTGCGGCGCGTCCTGTGCGGGAAACAGGACGACTGGCGGTCAGCAGGGCCTTTTGAATAAATCAGGGGTGGCTGACCTGGAATGAAGATTTGCAGCGCGTACGTGAACAGGTTCCCGGTGGCCACCAGGAGCTGCCGCAGGTTGGCATTGTGTCCGTTGAGCTCGTTGCCCCAGCCCTCGCAGCAACGGCATGGGCACCACCACCTTTGCCGCGCTGGACGTGCCCCCCTCCGGCGGCGACACGCTCTACCTCTCGACCACGGCGGCTTACAACGCCCTCTCGCCCGGCTTCCGCGCCTTTCTGCACGACAAGCACGCCACGCACTCGGGCTTCTCGCAGGCCGCCGTGCACGAGCACCGCGAGCGCTACGTCCGCGAACCCATCGAGACGCCAGGCCCCCAGCTCGGCCCTGCGAGACTTTGCCGTCCAGGAGGGCGTCACCCGCCGGCACATGCTCCGCATCACGCCGCAGGCTGAGCGGCCGTATTTCGAGGCTGAGGTGTGAGTCGGCCGTATTTCGAGGCCGAGATGTGTGCTGTCGATAGGGGCTGGGGGCTTGGGACAACAGGCTCGAGAACGGCTTTCTACAGTAGTAGCTCTACCAAGACCAGACCTGCGCGGACCATGATCAGGGTGTGCAGTGCATGGCGCTCGGCGTCTTTTTCCTACACCGGCGACGTCTTCTCGGCCTCTATCCCTGCCACGGCCTGGGCTGTCTCCTCGGCCTGGTTCGCCTCCGCCGCCTCCTCGATCCCCGCGCCCACGGAAATCGGCACCTTGCCCATGATGGAGCTCCTGAAACAGACAAAGAAGAGCGTCCCGGCCAGCAAGGACGTGACGGCCAGGGCGCCGTAGACCCAGACCATGTTGGGGTTCTTGGAGACGGGCGACAGGCCGATGCCGATCAGCGAGCCCACGGCAATGGTGACCCAGAAGATGGACGACACAAAGGTCTTGAGGTTCTCGGGCGCCTTGAGAAAGGCAATCTCGAGGCCCGTCACCACCACCCAGATCTCGCCCACGGCGCCAAACACGTACGCCGGCGCCTGCATCCACACGCCGATGCTGTTGTCCGGGTTCCGGTAGATGTAGTGCTGCAGCACGCACGCGTACGTCATGGCCAGGGCCTCCATGAAGAAGCCGCAGGCCACGCGCATGACGGGCCCAAACACAATGTTGTTCTTGCGCAGGAGGGGGTAGACGACCACTAGACGTGTCAGCACGCGGGCCTCGTTTTCTTTTTGGGGGCCTCGTTTCTCTTTTTGGGGGGCCTCGTTTCTCTTTTTGGGGCGGGCCTCGTTTCCCTTTCTTGGGGGGAGGGGGGGCATTTTTTTTCTTTTTGGGCAGCACTCACAATCCAACAAGGGGATAAACGTCAGCATAAAGATGACCTCGAGCGTCTGCATCAGGTCGTTGGGCGTCGCCCCCAGCCTGAGCTGGCCGGCTTGGGAGATGAGGTTGTTGAAGGTCTGGGTCCAGCAGACAAAATAGAACGGAAACAGGAGAAAATACTGCGCGTGTCAGTTTGCGGCCGCGTGCCCGCCGGGACCGTTTGGGGCTGACCTTGCAGGCGAGAAGCGCGTCCTTGATCTGCGCCACATACGTGTCGGTGTATCTTTGCTGCCGTGCGATGCCGTACCGGTCGAGGCGGCCCGCGGCCGCCAGCGCACTGGGTCTGGCGCCGTCAAAGCCCCTTTCCCGCGCGACCACGGCCATGGTCTTGGCGGCATCGACAATGGGGCTTCCCTGGGGAGGCAGCTTGCGGATCTTGCTGTTGCAGGCGACGAAAATGACCAAGACAATCATAAAGACCCTGAGAGGTGTGAGCAAAGTTGTGGGCAAGAAAAGTACAGAAAAGTACAATCAGACAACTCACAGGAGCGGCACCAAGAACGCCAGCCAAAACGAGTGGTGCTTCTCAATCTCCACCGTGATGAGAGAGGAGAGGGAGCCGACGTTTGCCGTCCAGTAGTACCTGCACGGTCAGTCTGGGCGTGCTGCAAGGCGCCAGTCTCGCCATGGCGGGCGCCACATACCACATGAAAATGCGGGCCGTGGTGAGCTTGCCGTCTTCCAAGACCAGCTCGCCCGAGTCCAGGACCCTGAGCCGCTCGCCCTGGTTCGTGTTCTGCTCCGCGCACAGCGGCGCCACCGACGCCTTGATGCCGCCCGTGGCCAGGCCGATGAGGATCATGGCGCCGACGAGGCCGCCCAGGCCGTGGCCGCCCCGGATGGACGCCGGCGTCGCCGTGACCACCAGGCACACCATGCCGGCCACGTACACGGGCGCCGACGCCACAATCGTCCTGTACTTTCCCAGATACCGGTCCGCCACGATGGCGCCGAGCACGGTGCACGCGCTGCAACACACCCCGTCAGCGCCGGCCCGGGTCCGGATCCGATCCGGCCGAGAAACGAGAAACGAGAAACTCACTAGGACCAGAACTTGAAAAAGTCGCCCAGCGCCACGCCCGTGCTCTGGCCCTTGCCGAGCGCGCCCGGGATCGGCGACGACCCGTACGGCCGCTGGATGTAGTTCTGCATCGGCGCGTTCAGGCCCAGGTACACGAACCGCTCGGCAAAGTCCATGATGCAGACCAAAAAGATGGTCCACGGCAGCGGCGCCGGCACGCGCCGCAGCGCGCCCGGCCGGCGCTCGCCGGCGTCGTCGTCGCTTGTGGCCGGCCGGGACTCGATCTTTTCCGCCGTCTTTGGCGTCTCTGGCACGGCCAGGCCGGGGGCGTAATCATCCGCCATGGTCGTATGGGTTGGGGCCTTGCCGTCAGACAGGACCATATGGGCTGGGTCAAGAGGCGGAAGACTGTCAACGGCCGCCAGACGCAAGAGACGACGGCCCGAGGGCAACTTATACCGCGACTGCAACGTCGATCGACCCGCAATCAACAGTCGTCCCTGGTCAGTCGGATTTCCGCGTGGGTTAGTTATCTGGGAGTTATCTCTTGCTGCAACCACGGCTATCGGCCGCCGGAAGATCGCCAAAGATTCGGGTATCCCCAGGCCCGCTCTATTTCCGGAAGAGCCCCAAGCTTGTTTCTTTTTCCGAGAGGGACCAGCGTGAGGGCGCGTTCGACTCTGCAAACCTGGCCTCGTCCTGGTGCAGTTCTTCCGTCTATATGGTTGTGAACGCCATGAGATGTACGTGCGGGGCACTCTGGCATGCGCCCCACTACAGCGTCGCGTCCCATTGGCGGATTCGTAGCCTGGGCGATAGGCTGATCGGCCTGTTACCGTCTTTGGCGCTGATTGGCTGCATTGGAGATCGGCGGCATTGCGAACGGGCGGAGCAGACGGGGGAGTTATATATCAGGCGAGTTGTCGATACTTGGAGATTTGTAAAGTTTTGCAAGTCGAGTATGAGAGCTGTGCATTCTGGAAGATGGTGAGACTGACGTTGCAACGCACACCACCATTCCCATACTACTCCAAGATGGCGAGCTCGAGGCGGTTGCCCTCGCGGACCTCAATCCTGAATGGGTCGAGATGTGGGATGAGCCGGGGCCATCAAGCTGCAGGATATGAGGCCTCTGTATAAAAGTCCCGCAGTTCCCGGGGACACCTTTGCATACGCTGCCTGGTGCGTACATGCGAGCACGGGTTGCACCGCTGTCGGCGGGGGACTGGACCTGCACGTCTTCCGTCTTGTGGGCTTTGGCCCTGGGAGGGGCGAGCACATACCGGGGCGGACACATACCTTGAGGCGTGCACCAGGGGCCTTGGCTAGTGCAGCTAACATGAACGGATGCCTTTTGCAAGCTACGTCAGTGGAGAGTGCGTGGGAGAAAGACGGCAAAGCCTGTTTAAATTTCAGCTGCGAAAGGGCAATGTGTGTTTCCTGCCCGTTGTCTGTTCCGCGCTCTGCTCGCATCAGTCTTTCCTACGCCAAGATCTCGACTCGAGAGCCCGTCCCGACGCGGCGCCGTACTCCTTGCGGTAGGTCTTGGGCGGTGCGTCGGCGGCGGCGGCGGCCGCGCGCGGCGCCTGGTTCGACCGTTCCCGCTCCGGGTAGCCCTTGGCATACGATACGCGGAGCCGGCCGTCCTCGTAGGGCTTGCCGTCCAGGGCCTTTCGCACCTGGTCCGCTTCTTCTACAGTGGCAAAGTCCACAAAGCAGTAGTTGTGGTTTCCCGGCTTCTCCCTGGTGCTGGCGTGCGCGGTCACGCGTTTGCCAATGGCAGTCCTGACCGGTTAGGTGTTCCATCGCGTCTTGGGGTATGGAAGGGGGGAGGGAGAACAAGAAGAAAAAGAACAGAGAAGAGCACGCACGGATGGAAGCCGGCCAGCAGCTCCAGCATCTCGGCTTCGTTCTGGTCTTGGTCGACCATCTGGCCGAGGCCGCCAATGTAGAGACGCTTGCCCTCCTGGCGGTCAAAGACGCCGTTGAAGTGGTTCAGCGCCGCCGCAGGGCCCGTCGTCTCGGCCACGGCGCCGGCCGGGGTCGTCGAGCGTTTCCAGTCGCCCCAGCGCTGCGAGGGCGTCAGCCGCTCGCCCCCGGCGCCCGGCCGGCCCGCCTCGCGGCTGCCCTCGCGGCTGCCGCTGCCGCTGCCGCTGCCGCTGCCGCTGTGGTCGCCGTCCCGGCCCCAGGCACCGGCGCGGCGCTCCTGCTTCGGCCGGCAGGGCCCGACCTTGAGGGCCCGGCCGCCAATGGTGGCGCTCAGCGAGGCGAGGGCGCTCTCGGCCGTGGCCTGCTGCTCAAAGTCGACAAAGCAGTAGCCCGGGTTGCGCCCGCTGACAGGGTCGACGGACAGGTGGATCTGCACAAAACTGCCAAAGCCACCGTCGATGAGCGCCTGCTCAATCTCTGCCGGCTTGACGCTGTAGAGCAGGTTTCCTGTGGTGTTAGCGAGAGAAGACGCAGCCAGAAAAAAAGGCCGCAGCCGCAAGCCGCAGCGCCCCCCCCCCCCTCCCCCCCCCATCCATCTCTCCGTACCGAGGTAGATGCGCCGGCCTTCGGCCAGGGCTCCGGGTTGGTGTTCCATGGTGAGGTCAAGAGGTGTCAAAGTTTGTTGGCAGCCGGCGCTGCCTTTACGGGGCGTTTGATTTTTCGATTTTTAGTGGAGGCTGCTTAGTAATGATCCGCGTGCGGGTGCCCCACGGAGGACCCCATCTTCCGTGTATTATGGGGTAACAATAGCGAGCATCTAGCGGCTGAGCTGCGGTCATCTTCCCTTTTGTCCAACTCAACCGTCTTTTGTTGCCGCTGCCCACTCCCATTGGCCACCCAGCTCGGCCCTCCTTTCCACGCGCGACGCTGCATGCCCTGGCCCTGCCAGCCCGGCTTGGAGGCCGCACTATGAGGTCCCTGCGCCCCGCCGCGCCTCGCTCGCTGGCGCTGTCGTCGCTGGTTTTCTCTTCCTCGGCGCCCCGGGACACGCCCGCGACGCCGTGCTCCCGCCGAGCCGCGTCCTCGGCGCCCCAAGGCACGCCCGCGACGCCGTGCTCCCGCCGAGCTGCGTCCTCGGCGCGGCCCAAGACGGCCGTCTTCTTCCCGGGTACGTCTTGCTCATGTCTTGCTCCATTTCTTGCTCGATACTCTTGCTCGATACTCTTGCTCGATACTCTTGCTTTGCTGGGATTTCTTCTCGCCAGGACTGACCGGACACCGGACAGGCCAAGGCGTGCAAAAGGTGGGCATGCTGACGCCGTGGCTGGAGGCGTTCCCGCGGACGGCGGGCGAGTTTGTCGAGGAGATGGACGCGGTGGTGGGCTTCCGGCTGTCCGAGGTGGTGCGGGCCGGCCCGAGCCGGCTGCTGAACGCGACGCCCAACGCGCAGCCGGCCATCATGGCGACGTCGATCCTGGTGCTGCGCGTGCTGGAGCGCGAGTTTGGCTGGCGCGTGGCGGAGCGCGCCGACGTGACCCTGGGGCACTCGCTGGGCGAGTTTGCCGCGCTCGTCGCCGGCGGCTACCTGCACTTTGCCGACAGCCTCTGGCTGGTGCAGCAGCGCGCGGCGGCCATGGCGGCGGCGACGCAGCGCGCGCGGGAGGCGGCGGCGGCGGCGGCGGCGTCGGTCCCCAGAAGCTCGTCCTCGCTCGCGTCCACGTCATCGTCACCGTCCTTCTCACACCCGCCCTCCATCAACCCCCGCGGCATCATCAGCGGCAGCGGCGAGTTTGGCGACTTTGGCATGGTGGCCGTGGTGACGGAGCCGGCGTACCTGGAGCGGCTGATTGCGGGCGTCGAGCAGGTGCTGGCGGCGGACGGTGGCGGCAGCGGCAGCGACAGCAGCGGCAGCGACAGCAGCAGCAGCAACAGCAGCAGCAGCAGCAGCAGCAGCAGCAGCATCAGCGACGCGGTGTCCATTGCCAACGTCAACAGCAAAAACCAGATCGTGCTGAGCGGGCACCTGGGGCGCATCGCGGCGGTGCTGGCGCAGGTGCGGCTCATCCTGGGCCACGACCCGCGCGCGGTGCGCCTCAACAGCGACAGCCCCTTTCACAGCCCGATTATGCGGCCGGCGGCGGCCGAGGTGCGGCGGCTGCTGGACAGCGGCAGCCGTGTTGGCGGGGCTGGCGGCGGCGGCGGCGGCGGCGGCGGCGGCGGCGGCGGCGGCGGCGGCGACATGGTGACGTTTCCGGGCCGGGTGCCGTGCATCAGCAACGTGACGGCGCGGCCGTTTGGCAGCCGCGCCGAGCTCAAGACGCTGCTGGCGCGCCAGTGCGAGGCCACGGTGCGCTGGTGGGACAGCATCCGCTACCTGGACCAGGACCCGGCGCAGCGCGTGCGCCGCTGGGTCGGCATCGGCCCCGGCAAGGTCGGCCGCAACCTGGTGGGCAAGGAGGTTGGCATGCGCGGCCACGACCGCGTCAAGGGCGGCGGCGTCTGGGCCATTACAGATCCGACCGAGATTGAGGAGGTGCTGCGCGGGCTGGAGGCGACGGAGTCGTTGGTAGAGGAGAGCTGAGGCTGAGCGTGACAGGACGTAGTATACAGTTTGCAGGGCGGGCGGAAACCCGTCCCAAACGCGAGTTGAGAAACAGGGTGAGGTGGACAGAGGCGGACGGAGGCGTGCGGCGGAGACTCTCCATGTATCTTCTCTCGTATCTTGAAGCGCGTAATGGGCCCCACATTAGCTTGCTTTTCGATTGATCCTCCTTTTCCCTCACCCGCACCCCCCATGGCCACCACAATCCCATCCATAGCCTGCCTCGGCGTCGTCGGGCGCAATGTGAGTCTCTGCGCGCCGTTGTTTGTTACATCGGTTGCCATTCTTTTTTTATTTTATTTTTCTCTTCCTCCGCCGTGCTCTGCGCGGCCGGCCCCCGCGCTCGCGCTGACCAGCCCAGGGCAACCCTCTGCACATGACCATCTTCCCGTCCTACGACGCCGCCACCCACTCGCTGCTGCCCGCGCGCAACGCGCTGCAGTTCTCGCTCATTCTCTGCAGCACTCTCGACGTGTTTGCGCTGCGCGCCACCGCGCTGCCGGCCCCCGGGCTGGGCCCCGCCAGCGACGCCGCCGGCGTGCTCCTGCTGCACGCGCTCGACGACCGCCTGGCCGCCTACGGCTGCGAGACCAACACGGGCGTCAAGCTGGTGGCCATTGTCGACATGCGTGGCCGGCCGGCCGGTGGCGGAGGCGGAGGCGGCGCGTTTGCGGGCGCCGGTGATGCGAGCGGCGGCGGCGGCGGCGGCGGCGGCAACAGCAGCGGCGGCGGAGGTGGAGGAGGCGGCGGCGGCAGCGGGCCCGGGGCGCGCTCCAGCATGGGCGGTGCCGGCGACCGGAGCTCGGTGGCGAGCGGCGGCAGCCTCGGCGGGCCGCGGGGAGCGTCGACGACCGGGCTGCGCGAGGCGGACATGAAGCCGGTGAGCAGAAGAGAGCCCGAACAGGATGACGACGCGCACAAACAGACACAAGAACAGGCGCTGACGGCGCAGGTCTTCAAAGCGATGCAGACGGCCTACGTGCGGCTGCTGCAGAACCCCTTTTACAGCCCCGACGAGCACGCGCCGCCGGGCGGCCTCGGCGGCAAGAAGATTACCAGCCGGCGCTTTGCCGCGGACATGCAGCGCATCGGCGAGGCCTGGGTGCCGGGCGCCAGCCTGTGAGCCGCTGGGCAGGCCAGCACGCTTGACAGAATACTATGCAGCAGACTGCAGCAGAAAGGAACACCAGCACGCGGAACAACGAGCCGCGGCGCGCAGAGGGCGTTGTTTGAGGCATCCGGCCGGACTCCTCTGGCTTTCGTAGCCTCATGTACTTACAGTTCTTGTTCTTTAGCATAGCCAAGTCTGCTTCTGTAAGATACGTCGTATCTGCTTGTGTCTGTCTCCCCTCGGCTGCGGCTGCGTAGATCGCCCGCTGAAGACCAGCGCTAGCGGCTTCACGTGGACCCAACCGGGACTAGCTCGGTGTGCTGCTGTCACGGGCACGGGGCAGCTCACTGGCCAGCTGAGCTCCGCAGCAGCCTCAACAAGCAATAAAAATAACAGCAAAAATAAAAGCGCAAATACAAAGCAGGCAAGACGTGGAAAAAAAAAGTCGGCCCCCATCGTCAGCACACACACACACACACACACCACACAATCATCGGCGCATCCGTGTGCGAACGACTCCTACCCCCCCTTGTCTACGCGCTGCATCGAGTTTGGCCACTGGTTCCATCGCACTTGCTGTTCTCGCGTCGCCATCATCATCCTGCATCGCCGTTTCGCCGCATCGCCATTGTCATTTGTGCTTCATCCTGCTTTTTGACCCATCATCCACAACCATCAAACGGGGTTCGCATCTTGTACGCCCCGACGTCGTGCATCGGCACCGCGCGAGCCGCCGGGCGTAGGCCGACCCAGCTCCGATCCCCCGACGCTCCGATCTCTCGATCCCTCGACCCTCCGATCCCCCGATCCTCCAATCCCCCGATCCCCCCCCCCCCCCGGCCTCGCCTGCTGCGCGTCCCGCGTCCCGCGCCATGTTTGCACCGCTCGAAGGCGGCCCGGCCACGGCCACGCGCAGCCGCCGGCGGCAGCGGCCCGTCTCGACGGACAGCATGACGCAGCAGCCCCGGGCTAAGCGCCAGCGCCTCCCCCTGTCCGAGCAGACCTTTGTGCACCCCGACGCGCCGCCCGAGATGTTCCAGGTCAAGTCCGACAAGGCCGCCATGCTGGCCGCCGCCAAGCGCGACGGCATCGAGAACCAGC
Source organism: Graphilbum cf. rectangulosporium (assembly GCA_019925645.1). Taxonomy (NCBI): domain Eukaryota; kingdom Fungi; phylum Ascomycota; class Sordariomycetes; order Ophiostomatales; family Ophiostomataceae; genus Graphilbum; species Graphilbum cf. rectangulosporium. The sequence continues at coordinate 134,760 of JADHKI010000035.1, forward strand.
GCCCGGCCGCCGCGCCGCATGCGCAGCAGCCGCGCTCGCAGCCGCCGCCGCCGCCGCAGCCGCTGCAGCAGCAGCAGCAGCAGCAGTTGCAGCAGTTGCAGCAGTCGCCAGCGCCGACACTGCAGCCGCCGCAGCCGCTGCCCAAAAAGGAGCTCAGCCTGCGGTCGAAGAAGCCCAAGGCCGGCGAGCGCGTCAGCAAAGGCGACGGCAGCATCGTGCTGGTGAGTGTGCCTGGTTTCGGCGGCCGTACAGTGTTTTGTTCAAGTCGGTTCAGTCCGTCATGCTAACAGGCGCAGGCCAGCAGCAGCGCCTACACCATCAGCAAGCTGCCGGCGCTGCCGGACCGGCTGCGAAACGAGCCAACCAGTAGGTGCTTCCGCGAGAGAGAGATGATTCGAAAGCAAGAAAAAACAGAACCAGAACTGACGGCCAGCGCGCCACCGCGGCGCCGTCTACGCGGCCAGCGGCTACGCCGTCTGCCTGAGCCACACGCACGCGCTCGTGTGGCCGTACACGGCCACCAGCCCGTCGCCCGAGACGTTTACCTTTACGCTGCCCTACCCGTCGCGCCACGACAGCGACCCGCTGCCGCTGGGCGCGCTCGTGGCGCCGTCGGCCGCGGCCGAGGAGCCGGGCCTGGTCGTCGTCATGCCGGTCTCGGGCAAGATCAGCTACTGGGAGTCCATCTCGAGCGCGGCCGCGCTGGGCTTCTTGCGCCAGCAGCGCTCCGGCCTCGAGGACGCCGTGCCCGGCCTGGCCTCGGCCGAGCACGTCTGCGCGCTCGTCAACGCCGAGCCCGCCGGCTTTGTGCTGCAGACCAGCACCGGCCGCCTGGCCTACCTGACCGTGCGCGACGCCCACGGCCGCCCGGCCATTTCCGTGCAGTTTCTGCGCCGCCCCAGCCCGGGCACCGGCGCCGGCGCCTCCGCCGGCCGCGCCACCGGCGGCGGCGGCGGCCTCGGCTTCTTTGGCAGCCTCCGCCAGGCGCTGCGCCACTCGGCCCTGCGCGAGGATGTTGTCGCCGTGCGCGCCGGCCCGGCCCTCCGCGTCGGCGAGCGCACCGTCGTCGCCGCCACCGCCCAGGCCCGCTTCCGCGCCTGGCGCATCCAGCGCGGCGGCGGCCACGACGCCCTGCTCGAGACCGACGCCCGCGAGCCCGTGGCCCGCGCCCTGCGCCGTGCCGCCGCCTCCGACGATGATACTCACGACGCCGATGCCGACACCGACGCCGACGCCCTGCGCATCGTCGACTTTGCCTTTGTGCCCCGCGGCCTCGACCCCAAGTACGCCGACAGCGTCCGCCTCTGCAGCCTGGCCGCCGCCGCCGACGACGACAACGAGAACGTCCACCAGCTGCTGCTGCTCGTCGCGCTGTCCGAGTCCTACCACCTGGTCGAGCTCTTTCTCGAACCCAACGCCCCGGCCCGCGTCGGCATGGTCCGGCCGCTGCGGGCGCTGTCCAGCCCGCTGGATCGGCCGCCGCCGCCGCCGCAGCAACAACAACAACAACAACAACAACAGCAGCAGCAGCAGCAGCAGCAGCAGCAGCAGCCGCGCCTCTACCTGCCGAAGCCGGCCGTCGTGGCCTTTGTGGTGCTCGAGCACGCCGTCGTCATCGCCTCCCTGGCCCAGCCGCCCGACACGCCCGACTCGCAGCTGCAGCTGGACAGCCACCAGCTGCCGGCCTCGTACGAGGACGTCATCGACCTGCGCAGCGACCGCGGCACCGAGATCATGGGCTCGGGTGCCGAAGAGCCGCTGCTGGGTGGCGGCAGCGGAAACTACAGCGGCGGAGGAGGAGGAGGCGGCGGAAGTTTCAACGGGGGAAGCTTCGGCGGCGGAAGCTTTGGCGGTGGCGGAAGCTTCAGCGGAGGCGTGCTGGCCGAGGCCGAAGCCGTTGGCGGCGGCGGCGGCGGCGGCAGCAGCACGCGGCCGCACCGCCACAGGACCAAGAACCCGGCGGCCGTGCTGCTGGTGCGCGGCGTCGGCGTGGTGCGCGTGGCGCTGGTCGACGTGGACCGCTTTGTCGGCGAGCGGCCGCCCGAGGTGACGGCCAAGAGCAAGCTCGAGCAGGCCGTCTTCTTCGGCCTGCGCGACGACAGCCCGCTGCGCTTTGACGGCCGGCGGCCGGCGGCCTTTGGCGACGCCGAGCTCGCGGCGGCCGCGCTCGAGCTGAGCCACGACATCCTGGCCTCGCGCGCCGCCTTCACGCCCGGCCTGCCGGCCTCGCTCGAGGCCAACCTGCGCCTGCGCGCCAGCTACCTCGACCGCCTCATCTCGCACCTCAACGCGCTGCACGTGCGCCTCGCCCGCGACGTGCGCTGGCGGCTGCTCTGGAACGCCGAGAAAATGGCCGTGGCCGCGCGCATGTGGCTGCTGCACGAGCAGTGGCTGGCCGAGCGCGGCGCCGCCGCCGCCGCCGCCGCCGCCGCGTCGGCCGACGAGTCCGGCCGCAAGACCATTGTCTCGGAGATTGTCGAGTACATCCACGAGGATGAGAAGCGCAACCCCAACCGCGACGCCGGCGAGGTCGACCGCGTGCGCCACTTTTTCGTGCACGACGTCGGCCGCATGGATCTCTTTGTCGCCTGGGCCTACGAGGTCATCAAGTACGTCTACAAGGACAGCCTGCTCGACGACCGCGGCATCATCCGCCTCATGTACGAGGGCGTCCAGCTCAACGTGCGCGCCCTCGACGCCGCCGCCGCCTGCCGCCGCGACCAGCGCGCCCTCTACGGCCTCGCCGACGAGCCGCTCGAGCACGGCTTCTTGCTGGCCGCGCCCTGCTACGACGGCCTGCCCGAGCTGCCCTGGACCTCGACCTCGTTCATTGCCAACAACGTCAAGCGCCTCGCCGACCTGTGCGCCCGCCTGCTCGACCAGTTCTACCCGCCGGTGGCGGCGGCGGCGGCCTCTGCCGAAACCACCACCACGACGCCGCCGGCCTCTTCGCCCGACCCCGCCCTCATCGAGAGCATCCGCGCCGAGCTGCCGGCCCTGACGGACGACTACCTGCTGACGCTGCAGGAGCACCAGCGCTGGGCGCAGACGCGCAGCCCCGACTCGGCCGAGCGCGCCTTTGGCGACCGCTGCCTGCAGGCCTACCAAAACGACCGCTACGCCATGGTCTACCGCCTCAAGAACTACAGCCTCTGGGACGAGGCCGTGGCCCTGGCCCAGCGCCACCACGCCACCGCGGCCATGGCCGAGATCATGGTCGAGGAGGTGCGCCAGCTGCGCCGCGACGCGGCCGCCCTCGTCGGCGGCAGCGGTGCCGCCGCTGCTGCTGCTGCTGCTGCTGCTGCCGAGAAGCGGGCGGCCGCCGCTGCCAAGGACGCGCGCATCGCGGCGTCCTTTGAGCTCTACGGCGAGCCCTTTGCCTTTGCCGTGTACGACATTTTGCTGCGCGACGAGGGCATCAAGGCCGTGCTGGACTTTGTCGGCGACCGTGCCGGCTACGCCACGCGCTTCTTGCGCGCGCGCCCGGAGCTGGCCAAGATCAGCTGGATCAACGACGTGGAGCGCGAGCGCGACGTCGACCACGCCGCCGAGACCCTGCTGGCGCTGGGCCTGGGCCGCGAGCAGCAGGTCTGGAACAAGAAGATTGAGCTCAGCCTCGGCAAGCTGGCGCTGCTGGCGGAGGGCGGGGCCGGCCGAGACCACGCCGGCCGAGACCACGCCGGCCGCGCCGAAAACGCCGACAACGCCAACACCGGCCACGCCGACCGCAACAGCCGCCTCGCCCGCGTCGACCGCGCGCTGACGCTGATCCGCGTGCAGGACCTGGTCTACAGCTGGGTGCTGCCGTCGGTCGCCGCCGCCGTGGACGAGACGGCCGAGCTGCAGCTGGCCATGGAGGCCCACGCCGGCCGCATCCCCAAGCGGCAAAAGGCGCTGCTGCAGACGCTGCGCGACGGCCTCGGCCGCCTGCTGCGCCACGAGGCCCTCGACGCCGCCGCCCTCATCGACCTGCTCACCCTCATCCACCCGCAGCGCCCGGACCTGCCCATTGAGCACGACGTCTTTTACCTGGCCCTGCGCGTCGCCGACGCCGCCCTGCCGCCCGCCAGCGACGACCACCGCGCCGCCCACCGCCTCATCTGGCGCCGCTGCTTCCTCCGCGACGACTGGGCCCGCATCAACAACACCCAGCTGCAGGGCGACGACTCCACCACGGCCATCCTGGGGCAGACCAGCCCCTACATGACCGTCTACGCGCTGTGCATAGACTGTGAGTTTCTTTTCTTTTCTTTCTTTTCTTTCTCTTTCTTTCTTTCTTTCTTTCTTTCTTTCTTTCTCTTTCCCTTCACCTACTCATTCTCAGACTTTTTCGACGCCGCCGCCGCCTACACCGTCGTCAAGCCGTCCGAGGCCCTCGGCGTCTACACGGACCCGGCCGACGCCACGACGGCCGCGCGCTTTGCCGACCTCGACGACGCCTCGCGCGACAAGATGCTCGAGGCCATGCGCCAGGAGGACACCCTGCTGCAGCGCTACATTGACAAGTGCCGCCTCGAGGACTGGTGCCGCTCCGCCGCCGAGAGCGCCGAAAAGGCCTGCCAGGCCGAGATCGACCGCCTGACCGCCCAGCAGGGCTCCGACAGCATTGCCAAGCTCAAGTGGAAGCTGTTTGGGCCGCGGGCGGTGTGAATGTGTGTGTGTGTGGGGACGTATGGGCCGGTTTGGATCCGCAGAGAGGATCCCGAACAGAAAAAACAGTACATGAAAGAATATGTAATGGGACTTGGCGTTTTTGGTTTTGTGTAATCCAGACAGGCTTTTCTTGTCCAGGCGTGGGCAAAGAGATTGTTGCTTTCTTGGTATTCTGGTTTGCTTTCTGGTCTCTTGTGAATTAGTCAAACATGGCATCTCGTGTGCGGTGTGCCCTTTGCTCAAGCTGTATCTTACTTGGCACAATACAATGCCTTTAGCTGTGTGCGTATTTTGCACAATTGGTGCAGTTGTGCTCTTGTCTTGCACGCTACGAGACTCCGTACTGGGCCGGGTCCTGGTCGCGCTTGCCGTTTGCAGAGCTGTGGTGGAGCCCCGTGGCCCCCTTGTGTCGCCAGGAAAGAGCTTTTTCCCTGCCTTTTCTGCGCTGTGCAGACAACCCTCGGCCCCGTCTGGCCGACAAACACGACGGCATTCGAGGCACGTGTGCAGACACACGGCGGCTCTGTCCCTGTCTGGTCTCTGCCTCTGCCTCTGCCTCTGCCTCTGCCTCTGCCCTGCTGGCCAGCTCGACGAACACGTCGGCCATGCCGCTTCTGCCTGTTCATTAGGCGCCTGCCCTTTAGGGTTGCCGGTGGGGCAGGCTGGCTTGTCTTGGCACTGCGGCTAGCGGGAGCCGCCCCTTTCTCTCGAGCGGATTCGGCACGTGACCCCGGCGACGTTTGAGCGTTTCGGGGCGACTCGACAACACGGAAGAGACGCCAACATGGTCAGCCCCGAGAGCTTATTTTTTTGTCAATATTTCTTTTTCTCGGCATGCCTCACGGTGTCAGGCGTACGGTGCCGCCGGGCTGGCGAGTCCGGGGAACGGTCCGTCGGCAAGGCTGGCCCGGAGGGCCGATGGCCGCCCCGCCGATCGAGCGGCCGAGCTGTGCCGCCGGGCTTTTTTTTTCCCAGACATCTGTACTCCGTAAAGAGCTTGCATGGCGGCGTCCGCTGCGTGGACTTGGTGTTGTGCCTTGGGCTGGAGGGCCTCGGCGCTAAACTAGCAGCCCAGTCAGTGGCGTCCTCCGCAGACACGTCAGAGAACAGCACAGCGCGCAGCAGTTCAACACTGCTGCCCCCTTGACCAGGAACGTTTCATGGCTACGACGCCGTATCCGTCTTGCCGGACGCCATGGAGTCATGTGAAGCTGGCTGCGGAAGTCGCCTGGTCTCCCTGCCTGCTTTTGTGCGTTTTCGGGTGGCCTGACATCGTGATGCCGCCAACACAAGCAAAATGCATGCAACAAAATGAAAAGGAAACGGGTCGGAACCCCTCGTGTAAGAGTGTAGGGACAGGCTCACCTGTGTGTATTTTTACACCCGGATCTGACATCGAAACAATCGGGAGACCCTTGCAAGGCCGCCGGGCTGTGCCGTCCAACTTCGTATGAGCGTTGTTGGGCGCCATGAATAAATAGCATTCTTACTCGCTCAGCTAAGACTTCCAATAAAGTGACAACCGCCTTCTGACTACCACGCAGACGATGTGACCCTGTTCAGGACCAGCTGGGAGTTTAACGCAGGAACAAGCGGTTAGCACGATGCCCAACACGCCTCGATTTGTCCCTCGACCGCCACCAGCCACCACGAGTGCGCCCTTCATGGCTGTGTCCTTGTGGCGTGCGTGGCCCGTAATAACGCATCTTACGTAGGCATGGCAGTTTCGCCCTCCCTCTAGAGATAGTAGGGCTTTCCAGGCCATCACCGCCCGAGCTCAGCGGCAACCAGGCGCCAATGGCAGTATCTTTTCCCGAGAAAATGCACTGAATGTTTTTCAAACCATTTTTTTTTTCAATAAGAGCAGCCGTGATGTCAGTCATGTAGACAAAATCGACTTCGTTGCTGGGGAGCAAGAGCTAGCGAGCAAGGTTCTGGACTCCGCAGATTACAAGGGCGGATCGAGTCCAGTCGACCCACTTGGCCCGTTGCATTCCTCAGCGCACTTTTTGCTCGCCGTTTCCGTCTACCATGCGCTGTTCTTCACCCTCCGCCTCGTCGCTGCGCTGCGCTGCGCTGCACGCCAAAACAGTCGTCAGCCTCCAAGCAAGGCTTCAAGCAAGGCTTGTTGTCGTCGGCTTCTGCGTGCACATTATCCCCCCCCCCCTCCACGTCGTTTGTTCCTCTGCTCCGGGTGCTTTTGCCCTGTCCTGCGTTCTGCTGACCCGCAGCCGCTGTAAATTGCCCTGTAAAAGACCAATCAGCCACTAGCTTCTTCCACCGCTACTGTTCCCGCTACCGGCGCCACTACCACTGCCACCAAAAGCACGGCAGCCAGCACTGCTTTTGGGGTGTGGGGGGGGTGGCGCTCATCCGCCAAACACGGCGTTCCTTCCCTGGTCCGTTCACCGCCCAGCAGTCTCCGTATTCATGGTAGCACTGCACGCGGCGCCCCCTAAATTTTTTTTTGCCCTCTCTCTCTCTCTCTCTCGCTCGCTCTCCACCCTGTAAGATACAGCGGCTACAGCGCTGTTCTCCCACTATTGCCGACCGCCGCCCACAACAACAAAACACCAAAAGGGACCCTCGGGCCTCCCAGAGCCCAGGGCTCCTCTTTTCCTGTCTCCTTCGTCTCCTCACTTTTTCCGTTCCTTCTCGCTTCGGCTCCCCCCCCCCCAACGCTTGCCTTCTCTCGCTCTGCCCGTCCCCTTTCTTTTCCCCCCTTTTCCATCTCTCTCTCTCTCGACCCGCCTCTTTTCTCGTTTTGCTCTTGTTCCTTTCTTCCTCTTGTCCCTTTTTTTCTTTTCCCTCCTTTCTCTCTCTCCTCCTCCCGCCGGCCGCCCATTCCTGCCGCCCCAGCGTGTGTGCGTGTCTCTCTCTCTCTCCCTCTCCCTCTCTCTCTCTCTTCTCTTCTCTCTCTTCTCTCTCGCTCGCTCGCTCGCTCGCTCTCTCTCTCCCTCCCTCCCACCGCCTCTCCTTTCGGGACTTTTTTTTTGTCGCCTGCCGCCCCCAGCCCATAGCGCCGTCGCCGCTGACTCTGTCAGCGTTTTCTTACAGCTGCCTCACCGTCTGTGGCTGTCGGCGACGAAACCCCCTTACCCTCTCTCTATCTCTCCTGCACAATGGCCTCTTCTTCGTCCAACGTCGTCGGTGTGCACTACCGTGTCGGCAAAAAGATCGGAGAGGGTTCGTTCGGTGTCATTTTCGAGGGCACCAATCTGCTCAACAACCAGCAGGTCGCCATCAAATTTGTACGTCCCGACCCATCTCGTGTCGTCTGCCTGACTCTTCTGTCCGTCGCCATGCTGACACCCTTTTGTAGGAGCCTAGGAAGAGCGATGCTCCTCAACTGCGAGATGAGTACCGGACATACAAGATCCTCGTCGGCTGCCGTGAGTTTTTATCCTTCTTTCGCTGTCATTCTCAAGTAATGGTCTTGCTAATCGTTTAGCCGGCATTCCGAACGTGTACTATTTCGGCCAGGAAGGCCTGCACAACATCCTCGTCATCGACCTGCTTGGCCCATCGCTAGAGGACCTGTTTGATCACTGCAACCGTCGGTTCACAATCAAGACGGTCGTCATGGTCGCAAAACAAATGGTACGTGCTTCGCTTCGCCTTATTTTTTTTCCTTCTTTTCCTTCTTGTGCTAACTCTGCCACCAGCTCTCACGTGTCCAAACGATCCACGAAAAGAACCTCATCTACCGCGATATCAAGCCCGACAACTTCTTGATCGGTCGGCTTGGCACCAAGGCCGCCAACGTCATCCACGTCGTCGACTTCGGCATGGCCAAGCAGTACCGCGACCCCAAGACCAAGCAGCACATCCCCTACCGCGAGCGCAAGTCTCTGTCGGGCACTGCGCGCTACATGAGCATCAACACCCATCTGGGCCGCGAGCAGTCCCGCCGCGACGACCTCGAGGCGCTCGGCCATGTGTTCATGTACTTCCTCCGCGGCGGTCTGCCGTGGCAGGGCCTCAAGGCCGCCACCAACAAGCAAAAGTACGAAAAGATTGGCGAGAAGAAGCAGACGACCCTGATCAAGGACCTCTGCGAGGGCTTCCCCATCCAGTTCGAAAAGTACCTGACCTACGTGCGCAACCTCGGCTTTGAGGACACCCCGGACTACGACTACCTGCGGGACCTCTTCACCCAGGCGCTCAAGGAGTCTGGCGGTGTCGAGGACGGCGAGTACGACTGGCTCAAGATGGGCAAGGACTCCAAAAAGGCCGACTGGGACCGCATGCACAACCCCAACCAGCGGCCGGGCCCGTCCAACATGGAGCTGCACGGCAACTCCCGCAGCGGCGGTGCCGGCGCCGGCGCCACCCACCCAAACGACCCCCGCGCCCGCCTCACTGCCGACCGTTTAAACGCCGCGCAGCCCCCACCTCCGTCACCGATCAAACCGAACACGAGGAAAGATCGGCAAAGCGCCCCCGTCGCCATTGCGGCCCCGAGGGGTAGCGGAGGCGGGGGTCTCCGGGACATGAGCACGCCCGCCGGCTCCACCCAGGCCCAGTTCCAGAACAGCTCCCAGAACCTCCCCCAACGTGCCCATCAACACCAGCACAGCCTGTCGCAGCAGCAGCAGCAGCAGCAGCAGCAGCAGCCCACCCTTTCCAACGGCCGTGCCCCGGAGCCCCAGCCGTCGGGCTTCCAGAAGCTCATGAAGACGCTCTGCTGCGGTTGAGCGTGGCCTTCCAATGCAACGCAGCCACCTGTTCGCCCAGCCCACCTGCGGCACCACCTTTTCGCCGAAGCAGGCGGCAGCAGCACTGCTCCATTCCTTATTTGCCCGCTTTTACATGTCCTCATGTACGCGGTCTTTCTCTCTCTATCTCTCTCTCTCTCTCTCTGCTTCATCGCAGGCCATGGAGCTGTGCCTGTTCTCTTGCTGGCATGTGGTAGAAAATTGGACCACTAGCAGAGCACGCAAAAACCAGAGACAGGGCGCGTGCTTGTTTGTGTTTTTTTGTCATTTTCCTTATCGGGTGATCTTCTCTCTTTTTTTTTGGTTTTTACGCGACAATATCTGCGCTGGAAGCGTGGCCTCTCTCGTGTGTGTATTATCTCGCACACATCCTACTACCACTTGCTCTGAAATATCGCATACCTACATTTTCCTTGCCTGTTTCGCTTTCCCTTTTTCCCCCGTCAGCGGCGCTTCTGCCCTTGCTTATTCTTAAGCGCGCAGGGTAATATAATTCCCGCCGGGAGTCAAAGACATACGGCTGTGGTGTCAACGGCCAAGCGGAAGGGACAGGTCCTTTGAAAAGGAAAGAAAAAAAAAGGGAGGAACAAAAAAAAGGAGAGAGCAAGACCACCAACCCAACAACAACAACGCCGCGAGAACCAGGATGGTGTATCATGGCTTCTTTTTTCTTCTCTACAATAACGAGCTCAGGACCAGTTTTGTTTTTGTTGTCAATCGCGCAGCACGGCGCCAGGGTAACATGTCTATTTGCTTTTTTTGCTCTTTCTTTGTTTGTTACTCGTTTCCCTCGGGGGGATACTGCATCAGGTCTGGCTTCTTTTCGGGCTTCTTTTCGTTATTCTCCTACCGTATTATTAATAGCTTGTGGCGGGGGGGGGACGGTCGCGTTTCGCTTGTTCTTTCAAGATGGAGGTCGAGATGGATGGGTTGAAGATAGGAAAAGCCAGAAAAATATAGAGCCAATTGTCCAGCACATGCGCAAAAAACGTCACGCAGAGAGAAACATGACTGCGCTTCCAAAGCCAAAGCAAACACCCAGCAGTGAACACCCAGCTACAATCAACACGGTACAAAAGGTCAAGTCGTCCATGTCATATCCCGCTAGTCTTGTCAAGATACATCCATCATCACTCAAGTGTAGCCCTTTTTCCATGTCGTCGCCCTAAAGGAAAACCCTGCCGCGCTCACGTCAACTTCTGCTTGATGAAGAAGGACCGCAGGTGCGAGAGCTGCCAGGTGCAGGTGACGCCGAGCACGACCAGCTGGATGAGCATCCAGCGCACGACGCGAGCATTGGTCGACTCGGACTGGTCGCGGAAGTCGGCCTCGCGTTCCTAGGCACGTCAGTCGACCGAAGCAAGGGGGGGGTTCAAAGTCAAAGGAGAGAGCGGCTTACCCTCTGGAAGACCTGCTCGCGGCGGATGTCGTTGAGCCGGCCGTTGAGGTCGCGCACGCGGCTCTCAATGTCCTCGAGCTTGTTCTTGTCGTTGCTCTCAATCTTGCTGGTCTCGCCAATGGCAATGTCCAGGCCGAGCTTGATGCCGCCGTGCTCGTGGCTGGCCAGCGACATCCACGCCGCCCGCCCGCTGTTGGACGACGGCGTGAAGCAGATGCGGTGCTCGCCGGCCGCCGCCGCCGTGAACGTGAAGCGGCCGCCGGCGGCGCCCTGCTGCGACACGACGCGGTGGTCGTTGTCAAAGGTTTCCTGCCTCCTCGTTAGCGTCCGTCTGCCGCTGCCCTGCGCGCGCCGTCGGTACGTACGTCCACCGAGATGAAGATGCTGATGCCGCTGTGCTGCTTCCAGCCGTTGGCCTCGTCGTCCCACTCCTCCGCGTGGTAGTGGCCGACGACCAGCGTGTCCTTGGGCAGCTCCTCGAAGAAGCACCGCGGCTTCGTTCTGTCGACGTAGACGTGCAGCGCCCGGGCCATGCCGGCCAGGGCCAGTAGAGGGAAAAAGGCCTTCATGTTCGTTCCAGGGGGACGGGATGGGGTGTCTTTTTTTGTGTGTTTTTTTTTTTTCTTGGTGCGCGCGATGATCGGCAACTTCGCGCGTTTCGTTTATGTCGTTGAGCTGTCGCCTCAGTGTTTTTATTTGAAGCGTGCCTATGAACAGCTGCTGTTATTGTCTTTTTGCAGGGCCGGTGGTAAGAGACAGGCTGCCAGAGGTGCCAAGCTCGTCGTTCTACTCTTGCTAGCGACTGAAGGTGCCACGTTCGAACAAGAAAAGCCAGGCCCCCCTTTCCAGAACATGGTCACGTGGAAGCCCAGACCGCGACTGCTGGCGCGATTAGATAAGAATACAAGTAGGGGGGTGTGTGAGGTACTAAGATCCAAGAACTGTAATCATCACGTGCTGATTGCAGAGCTCGTTATCTTCGAGACGCGGTTCAAGAAAAAACAACCGTTTCTGACTGCGACTTTGCGACATCCCCCGCGCCAGCAGCTTACATTTATCGGAATCATCGGCCATTTTGGTTATATGGGCTTTCTGTAGCGACTCCTATGGACTGGAAAGGGGGAGACTTGAAAACGGCCAACGCAGCAACCCCTCGCACCATCGAAACTGACGGTTCTTAATCCCAATTTGGCCTCTCGATTCATCGACCTCTCAGGCGAACTCATCTGGGGCGCGCACCTCTGTTCCGAAAGCAATGGCGTCGCTCGATGTGCGCGATGTTCTGAACTTGCCGCAAGATGGCAGTGGCGCCAACGGCGTCGGGCCGCGGCCGTCCAAGAAGCAGAAGACGGCGGCTTCGGCGGCTGCCGCCTCTGCGCATCGCCCAAACCTCAAGGGCCTGGCACGTGAAGTCCAGAGCCTGGGTGGTGCCAATCCGATTGCCATTGTTCCGCAGCTCATGTCGCAGTTCAAGAAGCGGCGGGTCATCAGCAGGAAGCCTGCGGCCCGCTGGGAGCTGCGGCCCTTTACCAACTCTGCGCGGGACGACAAGACACTCGTGTTGAAACACTGGCGACGGCAAAGGCCGGGGCAAGGTGGAGAGAACCAGCGGAGGCCAGAGGTTGGAGAGCCACCAAACGACGGGGCAGAGGCGGCAGCGGCAGCGGCCGGGGGCGGGGGCGGCGCGGACACAACGTCGGCCGAGGAAAAGCCGACTGTGCGAGCAGTTTCGTCGCCGCCGCCGCCCATGGAGGACTCGGCGTTTGCCAAGTTCAACGTCAAGGTCGTGGTGCCGCAGTACAGCGACGACCAGTACAATGCCAACCTGCAGCATCCAGACTGGACGAAGAAGGAAACGGACTACCTACTGGAACTGGTCAAGGAGTTTGACCTGCGCTGGCCCCTGATCTGGGACCGCTACGACTTCCACGCGGACGAGGAGATGGCCGCCATGGCAGACGCTGGCGCGGAGGCTCCGGACTCGACGGCTCTCGTGCCGGTATCGCAGGCGGACGCGGACGGGGCGTCGTCGAGGACGATGGAGGATCTCAAGGCGCGGTACTACGAGATTGCTGCCAAGATGATGACGGTGCAAAAGCCGGCGCAGTACATGACGCAGGCCGAGTACAACCTGCACAGCGCCATGGCCAACTTTGACCCGCACCAGGAAAAGCTGCGCAAAGACTTTGTGGCCAGCGCGCTGGCGCGGTCGCGGGAGGAGGTGCGCGACGAGGAGGCGCTGCTGCTCGAGGTGCGCCGCATCATGGCGCGCGTGGACAAGACGAACGAGGAGCGGCGCGAGCTCTACAGCCGGCTCGACTTTCCGCACTCGGACCAGGATATCAGCACCTTCAAGACCAGCGCCGGACTGCAACAGCTGCTGCAGACGCTGCTCATGAGCAACGAAAAATCCAAGAAGCGGAGGAGCCTGGCGGCGGCGGCGGCGGCGGCGGCGGCGGCAGCGGGCGGGGGTGGCGACGGCGTCAGCCCCGCGACGGCGGGCAGCGGCTCCGGTGCGGGTGGCGGCAACGGCGACGCAGAGGCAGGCGGGGGCCGCCGGGAAAGCATCGCGGCATCGGCCGCGGGCGCGCACAGCCGGCGCGAATCGGGCGGGGTCAACGCGGAGAGAGCGGTGGCGAGCGTGGAGGCGACGTCCACGGCGGGCGGCGCGGGGGCGTACGCGTCGGGCGGCGGCGGCGTCGGCGGCGGGAAGAACAGCAAAAAGGGCGGCGCGCAGGCGGAGCGGCGGCGGCTGACGGAGCAGGAGCAGGAGGTGTACGGGGTGTCGTACCACGACCGGCTCGGGTCCGGGCCGACGTTCCGCTACGAGAAGATCAACAAGCTGTTCTCGCACAAGAGCGGCCAGCAGCAGCTGCGCATCACCAACATCCTCAACGAGCTGGACATGCCGGCGCGGCTGTTTATGCCCACGGCCGCGGTCACGGCACAGTTTGAGCAGCTGGTGGCCAGCGTCGTGCAGCTGGTGGACTTCCGCAAGATGAGCGACCGACTGGACGGCGAGATCAAGATTGAGGAGCAGCGCAAGGCCGAGCGGGACCGGGCCAAGGGCATACTCCCCGGCGCAGCCGGCGACGGCGGCGACGCGTCCACGTCTGGCGCAGGGTCCGGCAAGGCGGCGGCGGCCGCCGCCGCCGCCGCAGAGGCACAAGGGGTGGGCGAGAAAGGAGGAGGGGACACGAGCGCAAACAACGCTGGGAAACCGGCTGCCGAGGAGGGCGCGACTAGCACGGTGACAGCAGCAGCAGCAGAAGCAGCAGCAGCAGCAAGAGCAGGAGCAGGAGGCGCGACAGCCGAAACAGGCTCTGCCACGGGCACGGAGGCGGGGGGTGAAAAGAAGCCCGAGACGTCGAAAAGTGTGACGGCGGCGCCCGCAAAGGAGGAGGATGGGGCCGGCCGGGAACGGCTGTCGGCATCACGGCCGGGCAGCAGCAGCAGCAACAGTGGCAACGCGGCTCACAAGCGGAGCGCCAGTGTGCTCAGCGTGGCCAGCGACAAGAGCGCCAAGCGGCAGAAGAAATGAGCCGGCTGTACAGGATGCGAGGGCTGGGAAAGGCTGGCACGGGTGTATTTTTAGTTTACGATACCTTGTTCTGACTTGATCCATCTGAAATGGGCGTGTCTGATTACATCTCACGGCTGTACTGACAAGTGGTTGTGTGAATAGTCAACGCGAGCTGCCAGGGCGTCTGTTTTTTGTATTTCAATTTAGATAAAAGACAAAACGGGAAGCGGGAAACGGAGAACTAGTTTTTGAAGAACGGCTCTTGCTACTGTTTCTGTGTAGCCAGACAATGCAGTATTATGAAAGCTGCCTTTTTATTCTGATTTCTGTTCTATCATTTTTCAGCACCGTGCCAAACAATACAGTATTATGAAAGACTGCTTTCTGTTCTATCATTTTCAACACCGTGGCCAAACAAGGAACTCAACCAAAGTTCCTGTTGCCTTTAGTGCTGCATAACGACATAGCAAGCAGGACCGAGTACGAATAGAGCCTTGGGGACAAGCTTCCCAAAATAACAAGCAACGCACAGACAAGCTCCACGGCGGAGACGGGCCAGGTGCGGGATGCAGCGTGCTTGCCTTGCCCTCGGTTTGATTACGGGATGTTTGCCTGCGTGTTTCAGGACGAAGACGGCCCGATCTGGCCTGTCAGGTTCCAGAAGCCGCGGCAGCCACAGAGGGAGGCGGCAGGAGCGGCAGGAGAGGCAGAGAGTACGTCATCGTGCCGGGAAAGACGAGGAGGTGGACGGGGGGCGGGATAGGACCGAGGTAGAGCGTCTCGGTATTGGATGGATTCTGTTTCGGGCCTGCCGTGGTTCCAGACACCCCCCCCCCCCTTTGCGATTCGGCCGCCGATCTGCGAAAGGAGACGAGAACGGCTGGGGTACGGGCAAGGCCGTCACGCTCGTCGTGTCGTCACACGTCTGCTGTAAGCGCTGCCAAGCGGAGGGCCACGATGCAGAAGGACAGGATGGGCCTCTCGGTATAGAGACAAGGATGGTCCGGCACAGGGACAAGAATGGTCCGGCACAGGGACAAGAATAGGTCCGGCACAGAGACAAGAATAGATCCGGCACAGAGACTAGAAGACAAGAATAGGCTCTCGGCACAGAGCCTGGCCCATCACAGCGGCCGCATTATCCACTGGCATTGTTTTGCCAGATAGCGTGCACAGGTTGCTTCGGCCGGCAGTTCGTTTACGCAAATCTGAGCCCTACGTAAAAATAGCAGAGGACGGTTTGCCTCCCAGGGGTCCTCCGTCGCAATAGAGTTCCGTCGTAATAGAGTTGTTCCTTGCAGAAGAAGCGCCGTGCCCACCACTGTCGGCACACCCCCTCTGCAAACCCCACCGGCTGTTTGTCTTGGGGACATGATGCGGCAGCAAAACGGACAAAGGAGCTACTGTTGCCTTGCCTAGCCCTCGCCGAAGATGGGCGCCGTTGACCATGTGCATGCAAGCCGGCTCTGGCAGACGCTGACGCTGCCATCACATCCTGACTCGGGACGGCGTTTCATGTGTCCTTCCACCGCTGCCGGCTTTCAAGTAGCCCCCCGAGGCTTCCGGCTTTTTACACAGCACACACCAGGCGCTTAGGGTGAGCGGCTACGTGACAGCGACTCGGGGCAGTCTGAGCCTGATGCAGATAGTCTGATGTAAATAGTCTGAATGCAGATGGCCTGGATGCAGATGGCCTGAATGAAAAGCAAGCCGACGACGCTGAGCGATGCAAACTGCCAAGGACGTGATGAAGCCGAGGAAACAGCCTGGTGTAAAAAGCCTGAAACAAGGAGTTCCGCCGTAGCTCTGAGGAAAATAGGACAGAAAATCAACAGACTACTGCGGCACTGAACGGCCCAATTTCCACATCAAGGCGAGACCAATACGTCTGTCCAATAGCAGGATGACCGCTCTGACGTTTCCACCAGCAAGCCTGGCTCGCCTTCCGTGTCTGCTCCGGCGGAACAGGACAAGAAGACCAACAAGAGGGAAACAAGACATCCATCCGTCTGTGAACGAACGAATGCCGCTGTGCCCCCGGACAAGCGTAGCATTGTGATGTGCTGCAGAACGACCAATGGGCAAAAGCTCACCAAAAAAGGCCCTGCGACGCCGCCGGGAGAGAGCAGCAAGCGCCGGAGCCGGATGCCCCAGCCCCAGTCCTACGTTGACAAGAGACTCGTACGTGCCGCCGGCAGGCAACGACGCCGCCCAAAGGGGGCCAGAGGGGGGGGGACTGCGCGATGCACCGAGCAAGATAATAGTGATGATCTTTTATCTGGCTGGAAAGTGTGACGGTTTGTGATCAGGCAGGGTTGCGTCGGTCTGATTTCTAAATATATCTCCCCAGATGGTGGCACCAACCTCGGCCAACAACACCAGAGCAAAACACACACAACCCACGACAGCAACACGAGAGGCGGGCGGCACGTAAGATACATGTAGTGCACAAGTAAGAGGCAGAACGGACGCCTCGCGCACTTGCGCCCAGCCGTCCGGATCGAGCAGAAGAGGATACGTACGGATGGGGGGCTCGCTTCCCTGCCGGATGTCTCGCGAGGCGCAGGGGCTTACCCTTGTCGCGTGGTGTACAGACTACGCATACTACAGGCATAAGACTGCAGACAAAGACTACAGGCATAAGACTACAGGCATAAGACTACAGACTTACATATATAAACATTCATCATTCATACAGCCACATCTCACGATACCGCAGCGTGAGAAAAGTCGGTAAAGAAGCCAAGATCAAGGTCGGAAACAAGGCCGGGAACAAACAAGAGAAAAGACGACACGGCCAGCGATCCGCAGAAAGCATGGGGCACCAACGCGGCCGCCGGCCAAGCTGCACGCCATGCTGGGATGTCGCCCGTTGACGCATCCAGGCACAGGCAGACTGGCGCGCTAGGGCTCGTGTGGGCGACCCGCCGGGGGCCTCACAAGCGCAGTGCGGGTGCTCGGCCAGAGGGCGGCGCATCTCCGTAGCCGCGCCTGCTGCCAGACAAGGTAAGATACGGGTACGTACCGCTACTTCGTACTCGTACTGCGCTGCTCGGACCCCCTCTCTCTCTCTCTCTCTCTGTCTCTCGACCCCACCGAGCCGCCACGGCGAAAGGCCCTCTTCTGCACGCTGGTTGGCTGGCTGCCGGCGCCCACTAACTAGCCTGCAAGTACAGGTCGCCCTGGATCTTCTTCGTAACGGAGTACGGAGTACACACGGAGTATCTCACACTGCCCCAGGGCACCGCTGGGCACCGCTGCTGCGACTCGCCTGCCCCCCCCCCCCCCCCCTCCTCTCGCGCCTGCCTTTGCGCTTCACTTCCAATCACGATCGAGAGGAACCTGAATGGTGGCCCAGCGTCCTTGTTTCGCCGGCCTTCTCCGCACTTGGCGTAGCACGAGATGCGACTGGATGGTTCCTTCCTTGTCGTCCTGCTGCTCCCGTCGCTCGTGGCGAGACCCCCCCCCCTCTCTCTCTCTTCCCTCTCTTCCCCCCCTCTCACTCTCTTCTCGTTTCTCTCTTCCCCCCTCTCTTCCCCCCCCCTCTCTCCCCCCCACAGACCTCGCTCGCACCTGCTATTCCCGGCGTCCGCCCATACGAGTACGGAAAAGACTCGGGAGGATCCATGATATACTTTTGGTCTCTCTTACGTAGTAAGTTACGTAGTAAGTTACGTAGCAAGATATGTAAACGTTGCAAAAAGGGCAAAGCAAGCCCAGCTCACGCTGGACAGCAGCGCAGGGGCGGAGAGTTACTGGAATAGGAGGGGGTGCCCACAAATCCACTAGCACGCGCGCGCGCGCGCGAGAAGCGGATACACCTGGCCATGTACGGCTACTTGTTGTCGCCGTAGTGGTTCCTTTTCCCGCCCTTGCCGGGGAAATGAGTGGCGTCCTCCCCGGCGCAAGCTTGACGAGGCAAGCGCAGGCCGGGGGGAGGGTTGCGTCGGAAGGGGGGACCGTTTAGTGCGTCTAGGGTACGGAGTACTTGTATCTGTACTTTTTCGTCCAAGAAACTCCGTCACGTATCTCTCTCTCTCTCCACGCCCTTGCCGGGGGGCGCCGCTCGAGCATGCCGCTGGGCGCACGGAGCGCAGGAGAAGAAAGGGAAAAACGGATAACGCTGGAGCACGCATGTTGCAACGGCTTTTCTTCGTCAGAGTTGCGTCCTGCTTGTTGGTCCAATTGGCCCGTTTAGCGTCCCAGCTGCGACACGAGCCGACCGGCAGCTACTACGGCACTGCGCTACTTTGCTGTTGGCCGACGTTTAGGCTTAGCGCACGCTTCGCCGGAGGCGCTAGCGAGTCTGCTCCGCGCATCCAGTCTTCCGGCGTGTCACCCGCCGCGGCGGCGGCAGCGCCTGAAGCGTCTCTCGCTCCTCCTGGCCACCCAGCGACAGCCAAGGCGGATCTCGCCTTTCTGCTTTTCCCTATCGCTGTGGCGTTGTGGGCTCTTGTGCACTGCTTTCTTTTGCCTCTCGCAAAACTTGGGGGCCCTTTTTCCCTGGGTTCCCCTTTGCTTGGGTTCCCTTTTTGGGTTCCCTCCTTGGGTTCCCTTCTCCTTGGGTCCCTTTTCCGTTTCTCGGGACCGCCACAAACACAAACAGGCGCACCCTGCACCCTACTTTTCCATAATCGCGCGCCAAAATAGCCAAGCGCCCTGCTCCCCTCCTAATGCTGCCCACCCGCTGCGCCCACGCCTTCTGCCCCTGTTGTCGCCTCACACCCTTTTCTGTGTGTGAATCGTGTTGCCTGGTGTTGATGCCATCAACTTGATAGCAACACTTGCACAATGCCGCCATCTTCGGCCACGTACATGACCCTTGACGCCCTCTCCGGCGCCGTTCTTGATTCTTTGTGTGTGCCTTTTTTCTCGCACATAAAGATACATATGCATACTCCCGTATTTTCTCTTGCACCCCTCCCCCCCCCCATTATATCCCTGTGCTCGCCAATAGCGTAGGCGGCGGATTCACCACCAACAGAACAGCAACGGCCCCCAGGCGGCGGCACCACTACCTCTCTCGAGTGACATCCTTCCTCGGCACGCTTTGCCCTGTTGTTTCTGGCCAGGCGGCCTATCTGCCAGTCAGCTGCTAGACCACCCCCCCCCCCCCCCCAACCCTCCCCTCTCCTCCCCTGCCCCTTCCCCCCCCCCCCCCCCCACAAGCACGCCCCTCCCCTTGGGCGGAAACGCTTCGCTTCTTGTCCTGATTTGGTCGTCCAGCGCTTCTTGACTGGGTCCCGCCGATGATTCTCGCCGCCGCCGCCTTTTGACGACCTCCCTCTTCCCTGTCCGCGGCCTGACTCGCCTTTTTCTCGCTCCCGTCCAGCCGCCCATTGTT
Source organism: Graphilbum cf. rectangulosporium (assembly GCA_019925645.1). Classification (NCBI taxonomy): domain Eukaryota; kingdom Fungi; phylum Ascomycota; class Sordariomycetes; order Ophiostomatales; family Ophiostomataceae; genus Graphilbum; species Graphilbum cf. rectangulosporium. Next base: position 154,397 of record JADHKI010000035.1, read on the forward strand.
CTACCTTGCAGACTCCCGTACTCCCGTACTCCCGTACCCGGCACCCGGCACTCGTCCTGTCTGATTGTCGACTTTCTGGCCTACCGTCGCCCGTTTTGGGCCTGGCCGCCTTGTCCACTCCACATTCCTCTTTTTCTCTTGTTGGCCCTTTTTTTTTTTTTTCCTCTTCAGCGTTGCCGTCGCCTCGAGCTCATTCTCGCGCCCTCTGCCCTGCTTCTCCGCGTCTCGCTTCTCCTGCCTGCTTCTCTCGCGCGCTCTCTCTCTCGTCCTGTACACACGCCCAGTTCCGATTGGCTTCGCGCTTCCCCCTGCTTCCACCTCGCTCGGCTCGTCACAAGACGATAACGTTACTCCGGCGCCTCTTCGCCTGCGGGACCTCCCCCCCCCCCCCCTCCCCGTGTGTGCTTGCCCTCGCGCGCTCCAGCTCGCTCACCTTTCTTACACCGTCTATCCCTTTTTTCCTTCTCAGCCTTCAGCGGCACGGCCGCCATCTTCGCTCGTTCCCGAGCGGCCCCGCTGCGCTGCCCTGCTTCTTGGTAAAGACATCACCCCCCCTTCCAAGCCTGCTTCTTGCCGCCCGTCGCTCCTGCCCTCCGGCGCTACGTCCAAACCCAAGCACACAAGAACAAAAGGTCGCGCCTTCCTCCGATCCCGCCAGAGGCGCAAACCCTAAACCTTGTTTCCTTTGCAGCTTATTCGTTTCTTTTGTGTTTCTTCTCTCGTTTCCTTCCCTCATTTCGCCCCCAATATCAGTTTCTCTCGACCTCCCCCTCTCGGTCATCTACTCTCTCTATATCTTTTGGGGGGAAAAAAAACATTTCCATCGTAGTATATCCTGGTGGCTTTGTGAGACTGTTGTCCCCTCTGACCTACTCTCGCTTACCGTCCTTCATTGGGATACTCACGGCTCTTTGTGGTCTTCTTTTTTGATTTTTTACTCTCTCTCTCCACGCCTTTGCTCACGCTGGTTCGTTGCATACAGCTGGACCCACCACCATACGTTTTCCCATCTTACGCCATATACGCATCATTTAATCACGATTGGGCAGCCGGGCTCTTGATTCTTGAACTTTTCGGTCTACTTTCCTTTGGCCGGATCGGATAAAAAAGCGGCACCAATCAAGCTGCTGGATAGCTGTAGGCACAAGACACTCGCACTGCTCGGATATATAACCTTGGCAACAGGTACACCGCTGCTACTTTCCCCCCCCCCCCGTTGCCTAGTTCACCGGCCACCTCTTCTGAGCATATCTACGTCGGATCTTGTCGGGTTGCGGTATATGACCTCCTAGAAATCAGTCTTCACCAGGAGGATGAAGATTTCAGCCTTTACGGCTCTCATTGGCAGCGGCTCATCCAGAACGGCAGACAACAAGAGCAGTCCAACGATGGAGGTCCCGCCCCAGGACCAGCAAGGAGGAGATACCGACGCGAGTGCTGCCGAAAGCTGCTCTCACACACGGGAGCCCAGCGCTGCCCAGAGGGATCGGGACATCTGGACTGGACCGGCCGTGGAGCGCTCTTCCTGCCGACCTACAGCCTCTCCCGAAGTGGCAGCGGCAGCAGAGAGCTCGCAGAAGCGCAAGCGCTCCGCATCTCCGGACGCCCGGCCGCGCTCGCCGGCCATGACACTGCGCTCGCCGCAACACAAGCAAGAATCACACTCGCCTCGGGCCGGAAACGCTGAGCTGCCCCCTCTCTCGGAAACAGCAGCCACGGCGGCAGCTGCCATTGCTGCCGCCGCCTCCGCTGCCGCCGAGGCGGCAGCACGTACAACGCCAAAGGACAGGGACACGGAACACACTCGGTCGCCGCTGCTCCATGCCCGCGAGCCGTGCCACAGGCAGCGATCTGAAGAACCGGGCACACGCCCCTACGACGGCGAAGAGCAGCAGCAGCAGCAGCAGCAGCAGCAGCAGCAGCAGCAACAGCAACAGCAGCAACAGCAACAACAGCATGTGTACAAACGTGAGCAGCTGGGAGACGAGCAGCAGCGTGAGCGTCCGTGGCCATCCCAACAATCTCCCGATATCCGGCCGCCCAGCTCTTCGTATGCGTTCTCTGCTCGACATGCCTCTGCGTCGGCCTCGGCTTCCGCCTCCCTACAGTCGCCCACCGAGGAGGAGCAGACCAACGCGGATGCGCAACCGTCGACCGTTCGAGAATCCGGATCGCCCCAGAGCGACGACTACGCAGCAAGGAGCCCCGAAACGGACGATGACCGGCCTCTGCCCTACAGCAACGCGTTCTCGCCCGGACATCAGCCCGCGGGAGACCGGACGACGGTCCAGCAGATTGCCAAGCGGCGGAAGCGCAACTTTAGCAACCGGACCAAGACGGGCTGTCTCACGTGCCGAAAGAGAAAGAAGAAGTGCGACGAAACCAAGCCCGAATGTGAGTGCCATCCATGGCTGCCGTCGATGGACAAAGCGACACCTTCTTGTGCTTGCCAAACTGACGCTTCCCCTTTCTTCGCTTCGCAGGCAGCAACTGTGTCCGCGGAGGCTTCATCTGCGCCGGATACCCGCCCCAGAAGGCCCAGTGGAACAAGCCGGATATGTCGAAGCCGGCCGTCCAGATTGAATCCAAAGACCCCAACTACGTACCACCCAGCTCGTATGTGATGGGCCAGCATGCGGCCATGGCGGGGCCGCCGCCGCCCTTGATCCAGCAGCAACCGCGTGAGTACCAGCCGCCCTACCGGCGGCACGGCCTGCGCATCGAGCCCCCGCCTGGACGGCCGCTGCAGTCGGACGACGAAGGCATGTCGTCAACGACGACTCTGCCCAGCGCCTCTGTCCTGGCCAGCCCCGAGAACCACAACAAGCTCTCGGCCATCTCCAGCCTCTCTGCACAGGCCAACATGTTCCCGACGCCCATCAGTGCTGCCACGCCGTATCTCGACCGCACCCCCAAGGAGTACCAACGCGTGCCTCCGTTGCATGACCTGAGCCGCACCACTGAGCCCGAGCCGGTGCAGAACGCCAACACGCTGCCCCAGATCAATACGCACCGGCTGGACACGCCCATTTATCGCCAGCGGTCGCCATTGCAACAGCAGCACCAGCAGCACCAGCAGCACCAGCAGCACCAGCAGCACCAGCAAGGCCTTCCTCCCCAGCTTCCGGCGCAGCATCTATCTCACGCGCAGCCTGCTCAGCGCCCGCCGCAGCACCAGTCACAGCATCCGTCACAGCACTCAATTCAGAGCTTGCCACAGCAGGCACCTCAGCACCCATCACCGCACGCCCAGCCGCAGCCGCTGGTAGCGCACCATCAATCTACCCTTGGTTACCACCAACCGCCTCAGGCTCAACCGCCATCCCAGGCGCCACCACCTCCACCCCAGCAACAGCAACAGCAACAGCAACAGCAACAGCAACAGCAACAGCAACAGCAACAGCAACAGCAGCAGCAGCAACAACAGCAGCAGCAGCAGCAGCAGCAACTTCAGCATCGCTTGGCGCAGTCGTCGCCGCACCCGCATCAACCCCAGCTCCAGGCGCAGCCGCTTTACTCTGGGCAACGGCAGCCACCACCGCCGCAGTATCAAGCACACCGTTCGCATCCGCACCAGCAACAGCCATCGCCCGTCGAGAGCTACGCACCATATTCGTCTCCGCAAACAAGCCACCCGCAGCAGCGTTTGCCTCAACAGAACCCGCAGGCGCAGGTGCAGGCGCAGGCGCAGGCGCAGCACACTCAGCACCAGCAACAGCACCTCCACCAGCACCAACACCAACATCCTCTACAACACCAGCATGCCCAACAGCCAGAGGCAGCTTCCAGCAACGAGTCTGCCACTGGCGGTGTCGCGCGGGTGCACCCGCGGCCAGGCGTGCCGTTTTTCAGCACCATTCCCGGGGCCAGACGCGAGCGAGAGGAAATGTATGCCGGCCGGCCCTTTTTCCAGTTTGACAAGGAGCTGGTGGCGGAGAGGGAGCGCTGTGCGGCGGCCTGCTGGAAGTTTAACAACTCCATGAACCCCAACATTGGTGTCTCGTCGAGCGAGCGATCCCGGCTGTTCAAGGAGATTCTGCAGCCGCGGGTGGATGTGCAAGCGTCTCCGGCTGCAGGGCCTACGGGCGCCGTGGGCGAGCAGGTCATTGTGGAGGCACCGTTCCATGCCGACTATGGCTACAACATTACCATTGGCGAGGACGTGTTTATCGGGCGCAACTGCCACATTTCGGACGCGATGCCTGTGAGCATTGGCAACCGCGTGTACATTGGCCCCAACGTGTCCATTTACACGACCTCGCTCTCGAGCGACTACACGCAGCGTGAGGGCGTGCACTCGGCCGCGCATGGGCGCAGTGTCTCGATTGGCGACGACGTGTTTATTGGCGGCAATGTGACCATTCTCGGCGGCGTGAGCATCGGGCATGGCGCGACGGTCGGGGCTGGTTCGGTTGTGACCACGGTAACTTGACATTCCCAGCCCCTTTTATAGCCACGCAAGAAGCAAGGAGACTGAGGCTGACTTTTTGTGTGTGTGTGATAAAAGTCTCTTCCAAAGCACACCGTGTGTTACGGCAACCCGGCCGTGGTGAGGCGCCACTTGTCGTTTACCTAGGCGTGGCAGATGTTGCGCTCCAAGCGATCAATCTCGGTTCGTGGCCGCCTGGTTGCGGCCCGGCCTGGATCGACCGTCTTGGTCTGTGTACTGGCACTGCCAGTTTTGCTTGTTGATTGGCACTGCCTTTTTGCTTGTTGTTTTGGCACGATACCCTTTTTTTTGCGTTACGAGCAGTGCGAATCATGTATGACTAGAAGAAAGCATCCGAGAGAGAAGCATCCAACGAGAAAAGGGGTGTTGGCACGCGTATATAGCGATCCGGCCCCGTTTGTGTACTTTTGAGCAGTTGTATCACAAAGTTGGAAGGGTTTATGTATTTATGACGATCTATTGGCCGCAAGGATTATGTCCGGGCCTCGGCCACTTTTGGCATGTACAAGAGTATCTTGCAGATTTGCGGACCTTGATTGAACCAGGAAACATGGCACAAGTGAGCGAGTGTGTCTGTTTCGTGTGCCACTTGACGGGCTGAATGGCGGCGTGGCAAAGCGGCAAAGTCGTCGTCGTCGGCTGAGCTGAGACGGCTAGAGCTGTGATGGGATGGATGGAAGCGTTTTGTGCCGAATTTGTCAGTGCCGGGATTGCCAGTGCCGAAATTGGCAGTGCCAACCTTGTCAGTGCCGAGTATGTCCGGCTACCTCACAGCTATTCAGCACCGCAGCTCGACCCCCCCGTGGCTGACGGTCAGGTACTTGACGCCCTTGAAGGGCTTGACGCCGTCGCCCAGACCGCGGCTGCGGCGCCCGTCCAGCATCATGCTGTCGACGCGCACGCCGCTGGCCAGCCAGCCGCGCACGGCAAAGCTGAGCGCGGCCGCGCCGGGCATCAGCGCCCGGTTGAGGCGGGCGGCGTCGGCGGGGTTTGCCGGAGCCTTGCGGGCCTTGCGGGCCGGCCGCTCGTCGTAGTCGTAGTCGTAGGCATGGTCGAAGCCGTAGTCGTCTTCGGCATCGTCGTCGTCGTCGTCGTTGTCGTCGTCGATGCCGGCGCCGGCACCGGGGCCGGGCCGGTCCCGGCCCACGGCCGTGCAGCGCAGGGAAAAGTGCGTGGTGCCGGCGGCAATGTCCTTGGCCGGGACGTTCCACTCGAGGCTGCTGTCGCCGGCGCTGTAGACGGCGTCGCCGCGGCTGGGGCGCAGCTCGACCAGGTTGCGCACCTCGGGCGGCAGCGGCACGGTAACGCGCAGGTGCTCGAGCTGCGGGGCCGTGCCGGCGCGGCCGCTGCTGCTGCTGATGCCGGTGCTGAGCAGGCTGCGGTGGACACGGACGAGCACCTCAAACTCGGAGCCGGCGGCGCCGAGCCCGGTGCGCACCTCGGCGGACACGGGCAAGCGCAGGGGGGAGGCGGAGCCGGTCGTGCCGGCGAAGGCGGCGGCGCCGGGCGGCATCAGGTCCACCTCGTAGGCGGCCAGCACGAAGCGGCCGTCGGGCGGCACGAAGCTGAGCACGCCGGGCTGCTCGCGCCAGCGGGCCAGGCGCACGCACGGGTGGAACACGGGCAGCTGCAGCGGCGGGCCGGCCAGCGTCAGCACGACGTCGGGCACGCCCGACAGCTTGGCCGTAAAGGCAATGGACCCGTGGGCGAAGGCGGCCAGCGGGCGGCCCGACGGCGCCAGCGTCACGCTCAGCGTCTCGACCACGTCGGCGTACATCTCGTTGGACGTGTGGCGGACGTTGGCGCGGCGCCAGGGGAGGCCGGCCGCGGGAGACCCGGAGGCGGAGGCGGAGGCGGAGGCGGCGGCGGCGGCGGCCATGGCTGAGACGCGTCCTCCGCCGCCGCCGCTGCCGCCACCACCACCACCACCACCACCACCACCACCACCCGACAGGCCCCCCCGAACGTCGTCCAGGGGCCCGCGCAGCCCCGCGGGCACGGTGATGCTGCCGAGCAGCTTGCCGACGAGGCCCTCGACCTCGACCAGATCGCGCAGGGCGTTGGGTTCCGTGGTGGCGACGCGGCCGCCGTCGCACATTTCCGTCAGCAGCTGGGCTACGACGTCGCAGCGGCTCTCGATGCGCGCGGCCAGCAGCGGGCGCCCCAGGAAGATCTCGAGCGCCTCGGCCACGCGGTGCAGGAACTCGAGCGCCAGCAGCGGCTCCAGCTCGGCCGAGGTCGCGGCCAGGAACAGCAGCTGCGCGTGCGCCATGCCAAACACCAGCGTCGGCGGGTGTGTCTCGGCCACGTACACCAGCGCCGGCGGCGGCCCCGGCGGCGGCGGCAGCAGCAGCAGCGCCGGCACCACGGCCGGATTCTGCGGGTTCGGGTTCGGATTCGGATTCGGACTCGGCGTTGCATTCGGATGCTGATTCGGATGCTGATTTTGCCGCCACCGGCTCACATACAGCGGCAGCAGCTGTGCCGCCGACAGCGGCCGGCCCGTGTAGGTGTGCGACAGCACGGGGGTGCTTGCGGTCAGCCAGGGGGGGGGGCCCCTCCCTCCTCTCTCTCTCTTCTTTCTCCTCCGTCGCCCGGGATCAGACACTTACAGCTGGTCATCGTAAATGTGCAGCGCCTCGATCGCGCCGTCCATGGTGAGGGATGAGGAAAGAAGCAAGCTGGGGGGGGGGGAAGGTGTGAAATGGATTAAGTGGGGCATTACGTCGAATTTGTATCCTTTGGGGCAAGCACGAACAAGGTGCAAGAGTAGCAGCATTTCCTCTTTCTCGACCTCGACCGCGCCGCCATGTCCGACAAGATCCCCTCGCTCGCGTCGCTCGAGCAGCCCGAAAAGTACCAGACGCTGCTCAAGGAAGACCGCGGCGACGACTGCCTGCCGTGCCGCATAGTGGGTGAGTGGGGACACAGAGAGAGATACACACACACACACACAGAGAGAGAGAGAGAGAGAGAGAAACAGAGCGAAAAGAGAAGGGAGACAGAGAGAGAGAGGGAAAGAGAGCGAAAAGAAAATGGAGACAGAAGGAGCAAGCTGACCTCTAGGCGGCGGCGCCTTCCTCGGCCTGGCCGCGTACAGCTACGTCTCCGGCCACGCCCAGCTCGAGCAGCAGCGCGCGGTCATCCTGCAGAGCCGGTCCCTGTTCGGCATGCGCAGCCGGCAGCTCGGCATCACCGGCATCTCCGTCGGGCTGGCCTGGCTGGGGCTGTGGCGGCTGTTCCGCTGAGGCGGTCTCGATCCAAGGGCTTGGGACGGATGGGCACATGTTGGCGGGATGGGTGTACTTAGCAAAAGCACTCCACACACAGTGCAAACACAGTGCTTATATAGGCCCAAAATATTCTGAGAAATCTCAGCTCTCAACCTCGACACACACGCGATGCCCATAACGATACTCCCGCCCCTGCAGGCGTCGCGGCGGTTTGTCTCGGTGGCGACCGCCGCCGCGGCTGCCGCCGACGTCTCGGCCTCGGACTCGAGCGACGACGACGATGCCCCGGCTGGGCGGACGCCGGGCCGCCCGCGGCGCGGCGCCGACGGCCGCTTCGAGGTGGTGACGCCGGGCGAGCTGATCACGGACGACCCCCACTGGATGCGGTGAGTCTGGTTGTTCTGTCTCTTTTTCTTTCCCTCTCTTCTTTCTGTCTCTTTTTCTTTCCCTCTCTTCTTTCTGTCTTTCTTTCCCTCTCTTCTTTCTGTCTTTCTTTCCCTCTCTTCTTTCTGTCTCTTTTCCTTTCTTTCCCCCCCTCTCTTCTCTCTTTGACCATCAGCGGCCACGGCACATATGCGAGCGAGGCCGGCGGCGGCATCGTGTCGTCGCTGGCGGGCACGGTGCTGCGGACGAACCGGCTGCTGTCGGTCAAGCCGCTGCGGGCGCGCTATGCGCCCGAGGTGGGCGACCTGGTCGTGGGCCGCATCGTCGAGGTGCAGGCGCGGCGCTGGCGCGTTGACGTGGGCGCGGCGCAGCTGGCGGCGCTGCCGCTGTCGGCCATCAACCTGCCGGGCGGCGTGCTGCGCAAGCGCACCGAGACCGACGAGCTGCAGATCCGCAGCTTCTTTGCCGAGGGCGACCTGCTGGTCGCCGAGGTCCAGCAGATCTTTGCCGACGGCGTCGCCGTCCTGCACACCCGCTCGCTCAAGTACGGCAAGCTGCGCAACGGCGTCTTTCTGGCCGTCGCCGGCGGCGGCGCCGCTGCCGCCGGCGCCGGCGTCGTCCGCGCCCGCCGCCAGGTCTGGACCGTCGGCGCCGGCGACGACGCCGACGCCGGCGCCGACCCCGACAACGACTCCGCAATGGATCTCGACCACGACCGCCTGGACCTCCGCCACGCCGCCTCCTCCTTTTACGCCACCGGCGCCGAAAAGATCGACGTCATCCTCGGCGTCAACGGCTACGTCTTTATCGGCGCCCACGTCGCTCCGCCCGGAGCCGCCGCCGCCGCCGCCGCCGCCGCCGCTGCCAATCTCGGCCCGGCCGAAACCCCCGGCAGCGGCGACCCAGCCGCCGCCGCCTCCGCCGCCGCCGCCGCCGCCTCCACGCCCGTCGTCGGCCTCCACAACATGGAAGAGGCCGTCAGCGCGGCCATCTACTCGAGCCAAAACGACCCCGTGCGCCGCGAAACCATGCGCGAAATCGCCCGCCTGCGCTGCGTCGTCGCCCTGCTCGTCCAGCAGTGCCGCGCCATTGACGAGCCCACCGTGATGCGCGCCTACCGCGAGGCCCTCGAGCTCGCCCGCACCACCGCCGACCGCGGCGAGGACGACATTTACCTGGGCGGCGACCGGGGTGAGCGCCTAGCCGCCGCTCTGGGATAGGACGTGTGAAGATGGCTGGGCGTGTTGCTAGGCGTGTTGCTAGGCTCCAGTGTAGTGCCTCTGTCAAGCTTGCCAGTGTTGCTAGGCTCCAGTGTAGTGCCTCTGAATCAAGCTTGCCATGCCAGCCGTAGTTTTTGTGGAATACAATGTTCTACCTCTACCGTCTCTACCGCACCTGCACCAGCTCGGCCGCCTCGGCCTGCTCCGGCGGCGCCAGGGCCGCCTGGATGCGCTGCGCGCCGTCCACCAGCGTGCCCTCGGCCAGCCGCTTCTGGTCCTGCAAAAAGGCCTCGGCCCGGTATGCCTGCAGCTGCTGCCGCCGCTCCTCAGTCATGCGCCAGCCCGCCGGGAACTTGGGCTTGCTCTTGAACGTGTGGTGCCGCGTGTCCAGCGGCACGTCTTCAAAGGTGTCCGCGGGGTCCTGCTGGTCAGTTTCTTTTTCTTCTTTTCTTCTTTCTTTTTTCTTCTCTTCTTCTTTTCTTCTCCCACCCACCTTGGCTTCGGCAATCAGCTTCTCAACCAGGTCGCCCAGGTAGCGCTTGTTCTGCGCCTGGTGCTCAAACTGCTCGCAGCTCATGCGCGCCACCTCCGTCTCCGGGTTGTAGCGCGGCCCCAGCAGCTTGCACAGCTTGTCGCGCTGCACCTGCGTCAGGTCCAGATCCGCCGGGCAGAACTGCACCACCACCTTTTTCTCCGCGGGGTGGAACTCGCCCAGGTACGACGTGTAGCGGAACCGCAGCGGCATGTCCCGTGCCGGCGGCTCAAACGGCTTGGCGAATTCTGTCATTAGCGGGGAAGAAGAAGGAAAAAGAGGGAAAAAGAAGGAAAAACAAGGACAAAAGAAGGAAAAGAAGACAAAACAAGGAAACAAAAAGGAAAAGAAAAAAGAAAAAACGCACTCGCCAGCAGCGGCATGTCCCAGGCAATGATGCGCGCGTACTTGCGCCGCTCGCGGTGCTCGTCCAGCTTGCTGTGGGCCATGCTGGTAATGTCGTCGCCTGCAAACTCGTCCTCGCCCGTCTCGCTCGTGATCAGGTCCGGGTCCGTCTCGTCCTCGGCCCAGAACGCCTCGCGCCGCGCCGTCTGGTTGCGCCGCCCGGCCGCAAACTCCCGCCGCATCTCCAGGATCAGCCGCGTCTCCCGTTCCAGCTCCGCCGCGCTCGCCGCCCGCACGCTGCCCGCCTCCGGGGCCCCGGCCGCCGCCGCCAGCCCCCGCATCGTCTCGCTAATGTTCATGATCCGCTCGCCCTCCATCTCGGCCTGCTTCGACGCCTGCAGCATCGCCTCCTGCTTCTTCTGCGCCCGCGTCCGCGCCTTGTTCCGCCCGCCGCCGCCGCCGCCGCCGCCGCCGCCGCCGCCGCCGCCGTCGTCGGCGGCAGACTGCCGTGCCGAGCTCGCAAACGCCCGGAGCCGGAGCGCCGGCGCTGTCGCGGGCGCTGCTGCGGCAAGCGCGCTGCATCTGTGCAGGCAGTGCCGCGCCGATCGTGCCGCCGTCGCCATGGTGTGTGTGTGTCGAGGTGTCGTGGGGGGATGTTGCAGGGACGGTTGTCGAGGTCGAGCGTGAAGAGCTGGAAAAAGTGTGAACTTTTTTTTCCCGTTTTTCGGACCGTGCGAATACTCTGCACTGTGCGTGACGTACTGGTATACTTGGAGGGCTGCGCATCTCGCATCTCGCATCTCTCGACATGTCGCATCTCTTGTCATGTCTGCCAAGCGAGCTCGCGACGACGACGACGACGGCGCGGTGCACAGCGCACCACCCGAAGGAGCACCACACGGCGCGCCACTGCCGCCGCCGGAACCCGGCAACGACGCCGGGCCGGGCCGGCCGGCCGGCCGGAGGTGTTTTGTGTCGGTTGGCGCCACGGCCGGCTTCCGGCAGCTGCTGCAGGCGGTGCTGGACCCGGCCTTTCTCGACGCGCTCGCGGCCCGCGGCTTTGCCGAGCTCGAGGTGCAGACCGGGCCCGACCAGGACTGGTTCGAGCAGCGCGTCCGGGCGCTGCGGTCCGGGTCCGGCGACGACGCCGACAACAACAACGACACCGGCCCCGCCGAGAGACGGTCTCGCTGGCCCGCGATCCACGCCGTCGCGTACACGACCGACATGGCGGCGCTGCTGCTGCCGTGCCGCGGCGAGGCCGGCGGGCGCGCGCCCGGCGCCATGATCTCGCACGCCGGCTCCGGCTCCATCCTCGACGCCGCCCGTCTGGACGTGCCGCTGATCGTCGTGGCCAACCCCGGCCTGCTGGGCAACCACCAGGCCGAGCTGGCCGCCGCCGTCCACGCCGCCGGCTGGGGCATCCACGGCGACCTGCAGTGAGTTGCCGCTTGTCTGCTTTTTTGTCTCTACGGCCTCTGCCTTTTTTTGTCTACGGCCTCTGCCTTTTTTTGTCTACGGCCTCTGCCTTTTTTTCCTCCTATTCTCCCGCTCACCTGCAGGAACCTGGCTGCGGCTCTGGCCGCGCTGGACGCGCAGACGGCCGCGCCGCCGCCGCCGTACGAGGCGCCGCCCTTTCCGGTGCCCGAGGCCGAGCGCTGCGGCCTCTTTGAGTGGACGGCGCTGTACGCCGGCCAGATCGGCGCCGCGCCCGGCGAGCTGCACCTGGACTGACGGCACCTCACCTATGCTTGGTTGGCGGGATCACGGCGTCGGGCGTTATCAACGGACTAGTCCTTGTGTTAATAGTCCTTGTGTCATGAATACTTTCGGATCTATTGACAATATAATTTGCCGGATCCTTTACGCCCTCCTTTCCTCCTTTCCTTTCCTCCTTTCCTTTTCTCCTTTCCTTTCTCCTTTCCTTTCTCCTTTCCTTTCTCCTCCCCCCCCCTACAACACCACGGTCCAAATCTTCACGGCCGCGTCGCCGCCGGCACTGGCCACCTTGCCGCCGACCCAGGCCACGCCGCTGACGCCGTCCTTGTGCGCGTTGAGCGCCTTGGTGCGGCTGCCCGGCTTGGCCAGGCTCCAGACAAACAGATTGGTGTCGAGGCTGGCGCTGGCCGCGTGCGTGGCCGCCTCGTTCCACGCAATGGCCGTCACCCGCGACGTGTGCGCCGACCAGCGGTCCGTCGCCACCTGCCACGTCGCCGTCTCGTACGCCACAATCTTGCCCGACGAGCTGCCCGCCGCCAGGAAGCGCCCGTCGCCCGAAAACGCCAGCGCCGTCACCGTTGCCGTCGACCGCGTCAGCCGCTGCTGCAGCACCAGCTGCTGTCCCTGTTCCAGCGCGTACACCAGCACGTGCGGCGCCGTGCTGCTGCCCACGGCCACGAGCTTGCCGTGTGCCGCCACCGCCGTCGGCGTGTCGCCGTCCGGCAGCGTCACCGTCACCGGCGGACCTCCGGCTCCGGCTCCAAACACCGCCACCGCGCCCGTCGCCAGCGCCACCACCACCGCCTGCCCGTCGCCTGCCGCCGCCGCCACGCCCGTCGGCTGCCCTGGAAGCTTGGCCCCGGCCCCGACAAACGCCTGCGCGCCCTCGTCAATGGTGCGCAGCGTGTCGTCCCAGCCCACGCTGTACGTGCGGCCGCCGCTGCCGCCGCCCGCCGCCGCAAACTGCGTCACCTGGTTGCTGTGCGTCTCGCCCGCCACCGCCGCCGCCGTGCCCGCCGCCACGTCCCAGTGCAGCACGCGCCCGTCAAAGCTGCCCGTCCAGAGGCCGCCGCCGCCGCCGCCGGGCGCCTCCGCCGCCGCCGTCGCCGCCCCCAGCGCCGTGATGGACTTGTTGTGGCCCTGCACCACGCGCGCCGGCCCGGCCGCGCCCGGCAGCAGGTAGTTGAGGTCGCCGCTGAGGCTGATGCTGATGACGAGGTCGTCGCTGCGCCCGTGCGGCCACACCACGCCGACCTGCTGGTGCGCCACGCTGCTGTTGCTGTTGCCGCCGCCGCCGCCGCCGCTGCCTCCTCCTTCTTCTGAGGATGGGGATGCCATCTTCCACGTGTGCAGCAGCCGGCCGGCCTCGGTGTCCCAGACGCGCACCGTCTGGTCGGCGCTGGCCGTGGCGATGCGGCGGCCGTCGGCGGCCCAGCTGACGGCCAGGATGCTGCCGGTGTGCGCATCGTCGCCGCTGCCGCTGCTGACAACGGCCGTGGGCTCGCCCGTCTTGCCGTCGTACAGCTGGATGCGGCGGTCGGCGCCGACGGACACGAGGCGGCTGCCGTCGGGCGAGAAGGCGGTGCCGTAGACAAAGCCGCGGTGCAGGCCGTCGGCCTTGCGGTTGAACTTGAAGGGCGCGCCGTGCAGAAAGGCCAGGCTGCCGTCGTCCGACACCGTGGCCGCCCGCAGCGGCCGCTGCGCCCGCACCGCCACCGCGTTGACCGCCTTGCTGTGCCCGCTGATCTCGCCCACCGAGTTGCCGCTGTCCGCCGTGATGCAGTGCCCGAACCGCTCGCGCCCGTCGCCCACCGCAATCAGCCGCTGGCTGTCGCCGTCCCACGCAATGTCGTTGATCCGCCCCGACAGGATCCCGTACTCGCCCTTGGTCTGCACCGCCTCCACCGCGTCCCACACCCGCACCACCCCCGACACGTCGCCGCTCGCCACGTAGAATCCCGACGGCGAGATCCGCGCCACCGTCGTCGCCGCCGTGTGGCCCGTGTACTGCCGGCACGACGCCGGCTCGTCAATCGACCGCACAAACACCGACTTGCCCGCCTGTCCCGCGCGTCAGCCCTGCTGCCGCTGCTGCCGCTGCTGCCACTGCTGCCGCCGCCACTGCTGCCGCTGCTGCCGCCGCCCTGCCGCCGCCCTGCCGCCGCCCTGCCGCCGCCCTGCCGGACGGCACTTCCGAAGCACTCACCGCGTACGCAATCCGCTGCCCTTTGGCGTCTGCCGACAGCTGCGTCGGCTGCCCCCGGACCGTCGCCGGCGTCGGCGCCAGGATCTTGTCAATCGTAATGGTCGCCATGCCCCTGCTGCCACAAGACGAGAGAGAACCGATGCGGGAAAGCAGAAAGAAGAAAGAAAACGCTGTGGAAAGCGACGTGGTCTCCAAGTAACGGCGAGGGGTTTTAGCGGGGCACTACCTGAAACCGGCGCGGGGGCGTAATAATCAAGGGGCCCATAATCACCATAATCATACAAAACAGCTGTGAGATACTTGCAAGACTACAAGGCGGTTAAGATACATGGCTGACAAGACTGGCCAGCTCCAACGGCAGCCCGGCTTCCGCCGCCAACCCTGCCCCGTCAACGCTGCGCATAGCCATAGCCGGCACAGTCGCCGTAATAGCCCCGGCCCGCCGCCCACACGTTCACGTTCTCGTGCTTCTCCGGAGTCTCCAGCCACGGCCGCCACGGTCCCGCGCCCGCCTCCGCGCCCCAGAGCGAGCGCCCGCTGCGGCTGCCGTACGGGCCGTCCGGGCACGCCAGCGGCCACCGCTGCCCGCTGCCGCCGCCGCCGCCGCTGCTGCCCCGGAACGGGCTCGAGTAAAAGTCCGCCCGGTGGTGGTCGCCCGGCGGCTGCTGCGGCACGCTCCGAGAGCGCGGCTGCTGCTGCTGCTGCTGCTGCTGCTGCTGCGGAAGAGCCGGGCCGGCCGGAGCCGCTGCCGGAGCCGCGGCCGGACCTGCCGGAGGTCCCGCCGGAGGTCCCGGGCCGCGGCCGCGGCCGTGGCCACGGCTGCGGTGCCGGTGGGCCGTCGCCTCTGCTTCGCGAGCGCGCGGCCGGAAGCTGTCGTGGCCGCGGTGGGCGGCCAGCCGCACCGGCAGCGAGCTGGTCCCGCACCCCGATGATGTCGCTGCCGCCGCCACGTCCCCACTCGAAACCGGCGTGCGCTGCGCCGTCATCGGCGCGCTCTCGGCCGACGCGTCGTCGGCCCCGCCGTGCTGTCCCGGCCCCAGCAGCATCGCTCGAAAGTTCGGCAGCCCTGCCGGCGCTCGCGCCTCCTCCGGCTGCTGCTGCGGCTGCTGCCACTCCCCCGTGAGATCAATCACGACCCGCCCGGCGCTCCCCGGCTCCGGGCTGCGGCGCTCTGCCGGCACGGCTGGCGCATCCTGCGCCCCGTCCGCTGCCGCCTCTCCCGCGCACGCCTGCCGGTGCTTGCTGCTCTTGTTCTTGTTCTTCTTCTTCTTCTTCTTCGGCTGCGCCGGCTGCTCCAACGCGTCCTGCCTCGCACCGCCAGTCCCGCCATCGGCCGCCTCTCCTGGCCCAGCCTCGCCGGGCCCGGCCCTGGCCCCCTTGTCCTTGCTTGGCCGCTCGCCCCTTTTCTTCTTGTGTTTCTCCTTCTCTCCTCCCGGCTCCGCCGCCGCCACAGCCGCTGCCGCTGCCGCTGCCGCTGCCGCCGCCGCCGCCAACGCTCCATCCGGGCGGCTCTGCGTCCCCGCCCAGCTTGAATTTCTTGTGCCGCTTCTGGTTCTGCTCCTTGGGCTTGATTCTCAGCGTGACGCCGTACCCGCCCGGCGTCGAAATGGTCGACTGTATGGAGCCTTGAGCGCCGTCCGCCTCGCCGCCGCCGCCGCCGCCCGGCTCCGGCGCCGCATCATCCCTCTCCCCTTCCGCCTTTCTCTTGTTTGCTGCCTTTGGCGCTGCCGCCACCGCCGCCTGCGCCGCGCCCGCAGCCTGCGCCGCCGCATCTTGTCCGTTTGCCGCCAAGGCCTTGAGGGTCCGGTTGTACTTTCGCAGTCGCGAAAACCAGTCTTTTCTCAGCTCAGCCTCGAGCTTCCGCACCTGCTCCGGCACCCCAAACTGGCCCGGGTTCTTGACGGCGGCGTCGAAAAGACGCATCTTGGCCGTCGACTTGACCTTGGACGGCTTCAGCCCGTAGTGCATCAGCTGGGCCTCATACCAGTGTGACGGGTGGTTGGTTTGGTCCGCCGCCGTGTAGTGTCTGGATATCTCTTCCACCGTCGCTCGCGCATGCACATGATGCCCAGACGTTTCCGCGTACAGCTTTCCGGAAAACAAGAAGCCGTCCTTGGCCGCCGGCGGCACCACCTGCGAGGCCTTGGGGATGGCCATGGCTTCGGGCTGTGGTCCCATGTCAGACCGGCCTCAGATGCAGATGAGCACACAACAACCGTCTTGAACGTCGGAAATCATAAAAGCGCGAGCGCGTTGCATGCCGCAACCATATCCCGTGCTGTTTCTGCACCTCCTCCCCCAGTAGCAATACCAGAAGCAATGCAATGCCAGTAGCAATAAAAACAGCTTGTATAACTCTCTGCTCTTTAAATTTTTTTGACTCTCGTCTCGCACAGAAACACACTCGTGTCACGGCCCACTTTGGTTTACGCGCTCGTGTCACAAAGTGGTTTCAGTCACTCAGATCACTTTGGTCTTCATGGCTTTGTGAGCATTGCAAGGTAGCAGAGACTACCCGCTCCCGGTAAGCTTATACCTAGAAACGCGTAAAGTAAAGCATATTCGAGGCATAGAAAGCAAAAGAGGCAACAGGGGCATATTCGCCAAAGCTTTCGTGCCGTGTCGCCGAAGCTGCCAGAGTTTTTTGGAAATGCAAAGCACTGCTGCATTCTTGTGATCAAGACGAAGGGGGGCAGCAGGTCGACAGAGTGGATGGAATCAGCCGTCTGATATAATTCTGAGATCCTCACTATCAGACAAGCAGAAGCCTTGGTACGTGCGACTTCCAGAGCTCATTGGAGGAGGCATCAGAGGTGAATTCAAGATACAACATCCGTTGTTGTTCAGCGGCATTGTCTAGGCCAAGTCACGTGCATCTCTTATCTTATCGTATCCACAATCGCGTAGGCTTGTCGCCAGAAGATTTAGTCGCCGTCCGGAATGACGCTGCTGAAGAAACGCACCAACCAACCTCGCACATCGCCATCTCGCCTTGTTTTGCTCAAGGACCAACAGCACCGCCGAATTGGTGAGTGACCGTGGGCACAGTGACAGCTGCAAACACCATGGCTGGTTTCGGGGCCGGCGCTCCGCCCCAGATGCTTTTTCCCGGAAGCTTTGCAGTTTCTTTGTTCTTGCGACTCTACCTCCTGCGACCCTGGCGTTACAACCTGCCCGCGCGGCGATCGCTGCTACTCTGTCGTCATATTTTGTTTCCCATGTATCTGGACGGCTTACTTACAAGCTTACTTCAGACGTCCGATTGAGCATCGCGCGCTTGTTCCAGGGCCAGTCACAAGAGCAACACAAGCGCGGCTACACATCCACATTGCGAGCCCTGCGATCAGACACTCGACAACATGTCCGACACCAAGCCAGAGAGCCCGGCGACCGAGGCGCTGGAGAAATCCTTTGACGTGGGCAACGATGAGGTGAGAAACATGACATCGCGGCGAAGAGGAGGAGCAAGAGACGCGCGCGCGCGCAAGCGCGCGTGAAGGGAAGCCAAGGGAAGGAATGACAATCAGAAAAAAAAAGGGAAAAAAGCCAAAAAAAACCCAAAAAAAGAATAACAGATCCTGACGAGGAGGCGAGCAGGAGGAGATATCAGCGATGAAGCGGCGCGTGGCCGAGATGGAAGAGGAGGCGGCCAAGCTGCGCGAGATGCAAAAAGACCTCGACCACCAGAGCCAGGAGCTGTCGGAGAACAAGGAGGACATTGACTCGCGAAGCATCTTTGTCGGCAACGTCGACTACTCCGCGTCGCCCGAGGAGATCCAGGCGCACTTTCAGAGCTGCGGCTCCATCAACCGCGTGACCATTCTCCTGGACAAGTTCACCGGCCAGCCGAAAGGGTATGTTGCGCCGAGCGAGGAGGCGCGCCGCTTGGCAGCCTTGACCGAGTGGCTCGCGCCGGCGGGATTTCGACTTGTTGGCTGACTCCACTTCATGGATGCAGATATGCCTACGTCGAGTTTACCGAGCCGAGCTTGGTGGCACAGGCGCTGGTCCTCAACGAGAGCGTCTTCAAGGGCCGCAACATCAAGGTGAGTGGGGGCCGCCGAGGGCAGTACGGACACGTTCTTTTGATCTTGACAAAAGCTAACCAGGGCTTGTGCTGCAGGTCGTTCCCAAGCGGACCAACATTCCGGGCATGAGCCGCGGCCGCGGCAGAGGATTCCCCCGGGGAGGCCGCGGCTTCTACACCCCCCGCGGCGGCTTCCCGCCCCGCGGCGGCTACCGGGGAGGCTACCGCGGCCGCGGCCGGGGCGGCTTCACGCCGTACTGAGGCCGGCTGTCGGTGGCCTGAGCCGGCTTGTGTTTGCGTCCCTGTCGATCACCCTTTCTTTTTTACCCTTCTTTTGGCCCCTTGGCATTTCTGGGCCCTGCCTCGGCCTGGCCATGCCCACGACTACTGCACACATTTTACTCGTTTTATCTGCTTCTTTCTCTCTCGCGGCCGGCAGGGATACACACCGTGTGCGGATTGATCTGTATGATATAAGATTGCGACTTTTGACCAAAAACTGGTTTACCTGGGTGTCGTGGTCACGTGATGGACTTGGAGCGAGGCCGAGACCGTTTCCTGCAGGACTCCAGCCCGCGCACGAATCACACGCGCCCTTTTCCCGCTGCCCTGCAGCTTGCCTATCCAGATCCAGGCTCTCGAACGCAGCCCGTCAGTGTGTATTTTTTGATACGCCAAGAAGCGCCGGTCCGCACGCTGGATCCCGCCCTCGTAGAGTAAAGTAAGACTTACAAGGAAGTACTACAAAAGGCGCGCTTTGACAAGATGGTGCGCTAGCACGCAAGGCCAGAACTCGCTAAGCGAAGCCGCCGCCCCTCCTCAGGTGACAGCGCTGTGGGCGACTCCAGCGGCCCCCGTATTGCTCCGTAAGACGACCTTTTACGCTCCTCGCCGGCGGGCCAGTTTTCCCCTCTTTTTGGCCGATTGCAGCGGCGCCGTCTCTCCTTCCCTCTGACGCCCGCCTTCCCACAATTCCAGCCCCGTCCTCGACGCTTCGCTCTCCATATCTCTGCCACAAAACGTCCCATCTTACGCCTCTCCTGTATGTATACGCCCCGTCCGCTCTGGTTGTGCGTCCCGCCGGTCGCCATCTGACTAATGCCCAGCACAGTGTGACGCAAGGCCACCGTCGCTTTCCGCTTTCGCTAGCTGCCTTTTGCCACATTCTCTCTTATCGCGTGTTTTTTTCTTGCTCACCTCCTCCGTTCGTCTGCCCCGTCCCGTCTGCTCAACTGTGCGGGACCATCGGCAAAAGATTCACCGGTAGAACCACCCAGACCCCCCGGAGCCCAGCAGCACCGACGTTACAGGCGGAAACGAGGCGCAGGAGCCTTTTCTTTTCTCTCTCTCCCCCCCCCCCCCCCCCCCGACACACTCCGGCTACAGCACAGCCTCAAACGCTATCGGCCAGCACGGGTTGTATCCACAACTCGAAACGCTTCGTTTGTTCGAACGCACTCCTCCGTTTGTCTTTGCCAAAAACGACCACGACATTCTCCCCCGGCTTCGTCTTGCAGCCTTTCTGCCCCCTTCCCCCCCCGACGCCTCGCGAACCCATCGCGCGCCATCGAACTCGGCTCTTGATTGTGCATTGACTGCCCATCAGCCTTTTTGGACGAGCACAGGGGCTTCGAGGAAGCGTTACCAATACGCCGGCTGCTTTGGCTGTCGACCTGGTAGACCCCCTTTAGCCCCTGCTTTGCTGCCGCATCGCGCTCGCATCTCTGTCGGCCGCCGCAGCCCCACCGAAGGACCGCTTCGTTTTCATCATTGCCAGATCCGCTGCCCCAAACTGACGGCAAGGCTCGGATTTCTCGGCGACCTTCCTCCCTCCCTCCCTCCCCCACGTCTCTCTGCCTCTGCTCAGCTTTCGTGCTTTTTGACTTGCTCGTCGAGCTGCTTCTGCCATGAGCACCAACCGCCGCGTGGACGCGGGGCTTCCGGCGTAAGTTGTCTATCTTTTTTTTCTTTTCTTGGTTTCCGGTTTCTTTCTACGAGCAGTGATGTTCTTCGTGGCTAACAGACTCGTCTTCCAGTCAGCCAAACCTCCGCGTGACTAGTAATGCTCTCCCTCTATCGCCCGTCATACTGCTGCTTCGTGCTAACGCCTCAAGTCATTGCCGCGGACGGCTTGTACAAGCGGGATGTGTTCCGTATGTCTCTCCGCCTTCTTTTGTTCTGACCGTGTCTCTGACATTTTTTGCTATCGCAGGCTTTCCGGATCCCTTTGCCGTCGCCACCATCAACAGCGAACAGACCAAAACGACTGCCGTGTGCAAGAGGACTCTGAATCCGTACTGGAACGAGAGCTTTGATTTGTATGCGAGTTCTGTGCTTTTTTTTTCGCACTCCATATCATGGTTGCCGAGCTGACATGTCCCCCTTCCACAGCCGGGTCAACGAGGACAGCATATTAGCTGTGCAGGTCTTTGACCAGAAAAAGTTCAAGAAGAAGGACCAGGGCTTCCTCGGCGTTGTGAACATCCGCATTGGCGACGTTATCGAGTTGATGGCAGAGTCGGATGGTGAGACTCGCCTCTTCTTTCTACATGTGCTTGATGCAACCCAGGCTAACAAAGTGTGTGTTCCCTCAGACCAAATGCTGGCGCCCGTTTTGAAAAGGAGCTCGGACAATCTGGTTGTCCAGGGCAAGCTGATACTCAACGTGTCCACCGACATGACTGGGCCCCCTCGCAATGGCCCAGCTCAGCAGACGGAACAGCAGTCCTCGACACAGGCTGCCACCCACAGCGCTGCCTTAGCCGCCCGAGCTTCCGAACGGGGTTCCGACCGGCCCGAGTCCGCTCTCTCTGGTACGGGCCCGAACCTGAACGGCTCTAGCCTGGCCCTCCGGCAAGGCAACGGAACGTCTTCTAGCACCAGTCCGGTGCCGCCCGGAGCGGCACCCGGCGCCGCAGCGGCCGCAGCAAGAGCGGCTGGCGCCGCGACACCTGCGGCGGCACCAGCCCCCACCGGCACCATGGCCGGGCCCCATGCCCGCACTACGAGCACGCTGAGCCCCTTTGAAGACCAAGTCGGCCGCCTGCCCCCAGGCTGGGAGCGTCGGGAAGACAATCTGGGCCGCCAGTACTACGTGGACCACAACACGAGGACCACCAGCTGGGTTCGCCCGACCGACAACGGCTCCGTAGAGCGGAGCCAAGAGGCCGCCACGCAGGTCGAGCGGCAGCGCCATCAGAACCGGACGCTGCCCGAAGATCGCACCGGTGCCAACTCGCCTACGCTGCAGCAGCAGCAGCAGCAGCAGCAGCAGCAACAGCAACAGCAGCAGCAGCAGCAGCAACAGCATCAGCAGCAGTCGGCCGCCGCGGCTGCCGCCAACTCAAACACAATGATGCACACGGGCGCCACGAGCCCGGGGACGGGTGAGCTGCCGCCAGGATGGGAGCAGCGGTGGACGCCCGAAGGCAGGCCTTACTTTGTCGACCACAACACCCGCACCACCACCTGGGTTGATCCGCGCCGCCAGCAGTTTATTCGCATGTATGGCGGGCAGAACAACGCAAACGGTGTGATCCAGCAGCAGCCCGTCTCCCAGCTGGGCCCCCTGCCCAGCGGCTGGGAAATGCGCCTGACCAACACGGCCCGCGTCTACTTTGTCGACCACAACACCAAGACAACCACCTGGGACGACCCCCGGCTGCCGTCGTCCCTGGACCAGAACGTGCCGCAGTACAAGCGTGATTTCCGCCGCAAGCTCATCTACTTCCGCTCGCAGCCCGCCATGCGCATTCTCTCCGGCCAGTGCCACATCAAGGTCCGCCGCGAGCACATTTTCGAAGACTCGTTTGCCGAGATCACCCGCCAGTCGCCGACCGACCTGAAGAAGCGGCTCATGATCAAGTTTGACGGCGAGGACGGCCTGGATTACGGCGGTCTCTCGCGCGAGTTCTTCTTCCTTCTCTCGCACGAGATGTTCAACCCCTTTTACTGCCTGTTTGAATACTCGGCCCACGACAACTACACGCTCCAGATCAACCCCCACTCCGGCATCAACCCCGAGCACCTAAACTACTTCCGTTTCATCGGCCGCGTCGTTGGCCTGGCCATCTTCCATCGCCGCTTCCTCGATGCCTTTTTCATCGGCGCCCTCTACAAGATGATTCTGGGCAAGGCCGTCGCCCTTCCGGACATGGAGGGCGTGGACGCCGACTTCCACCGCTCGCTGCAGTGGATCCTAGACAATGACATCTCCGACGGCATCCTTGAGCAGACGTTTTCTACAGAAGACGAGCGATTCGGTGTCATCACGGTCGAAGATCTGATCCCCGACGGCCGCAACATTGAGGTCACCAACGAGAACAAGAAGGAGTACGTCGAGCTGATGGTCAAGTGGCGCATCGAGAAGCGCATAGCCGAGCAGTTCAAGGCTTTCAAGGACGGCTTCAACGAGCTCATTCCGCAAGACCTCATCAACGTGTTTGACGAGCGCGAGCTCGAGCTGCTGATTGGCGGCATTGCCGAGATTGACGTCGACGACTGGAAGAAGCACACCGACTACCGCGGATATACCGAGTCCGACGAGGTCATCCAGTTCTTCTGGCAGACAGTCCGGTCCTGGGACGGCGAGCAAAAGTCGCGTCTGCTGCAGTTCACGACTGGCACCTCGCGCATTCCCGTCAACGGCTTCAAGGACCTCCAGGGCAGCGACGGCCCGCGGCGGTTTACCATTGAGAAGGCTGGCGATGTGATTAACCTGCCAAAGGCACATACATGGTATGTTTTTTTATTTTTTTTTATTTTTTTTTATTTTTTTTATTTTTTTTTATTTTTTTTTATTTTTTTTTATTTTTTTTTATTTTTTTTGTTTCCCTTTCCGTAAAAGGCAAAGCAAGTTGCGGCTACAAGCAGTAATACTGACCGTTGCAGTTTCAACCGGCTGGATCTGCCTCCCTACAAGAACTTGGAGGCGCTACAGCAAAAGCTGACAGTGGCGGTCGAAGAGACAATGGGCTTTGGCCAGGAATGATCTATATATACGGCTTCTGGGGCTGGGATCCCCCCTCTTGTGTGGCTTCGTCCTGTTTGCAATGCCCGTTACTTTCCGCCCTGACAATCTCTTCTTGTGGCCTTTCATCTTGCGCAGAGGCCGCCAAGCCGGTGACGACGAATCGTGCTCTTTCCGTTGTTCTGATTTTCCAATTTCCCCCTCACGGTTTCGCTTTTTTTCCTGCACGGCACAATTTGGACGGTCATCTGTTACTGGTTTATGTTACATTTCGCCTGACATTCACCGTGAAGCTTCCAACTCATGTCTGTCAGTTTATGGCAACCTCTTGGCTGCCCGACCCGCCATTGCAGGTATCCATAGTTGCAGCAGAGACGTATGTAGCGTGTTCTCGTACATAACAGGCAAAAACATGTTTCAGTTTGTGAGCCTGAGCGAGAGAAAATGAGCTTAGTTTTCACCTGATTTTTTTTCTTTCCCAGCAATGTACTTTTTTGCCATCTTGCCACTTCATTTTCAGTTGAAGAGTATATATGTACAGATTCTGCAGCAGAGCGTACGAATGACAAAAATAAAAAAAAGCAGAAAGCAAAAGACACCCCTGGTGCAACCTTTGGTCCACAAAGCTACTAGAACCTCCTTGATTCTAATATTGTCAAGCCTTTCCAAGCACAACGCACCAAGGTCACCACCCACCACACAGGCCGGAACGCGAACCAAACATATAAAAGACCATACTTGACAGCCCAGCCAGGCTATAAGCCGGCTCGCCGCTACCATTGCCACTGCCATTGCCGTTTGTCTACTTGCGGTACCACATGCGGGTGATCTTGGTTTTGCGCATCTTGCGCTGCAGCTGGAAGATGCCGTACATGAGGGCCTCGCTGGTGGGGGGGCAGCCGGGCACGTAGACGTCGACGGGCACGATACGGTCGCAGCCGCGGACGACGGAGTAGCTGTAGTGGTAGTAGCCGCCGCCGTTGGCGCAGGAGCCCATGCTGATGACCCAGCGCGGGTCGGGCATCTGGTCGTAGACCTGGCGCAGCGCGGGGGCCATCTTGTTGGTCAGCGTGCCGGCGACGATCATGACGTCGGACTGGCGCGGCGAGGCGCGGAAGATGATGCCGAGGCGGTCCTGGTCGTAGCGCGGCGTCGAGAGGTGCATCATCTCGACGGCGCAGCAGGCGAGGCCAAACGTCATGGGCCAGAAGGACGACTGGCGGCCCCAGTTGGCGAGAATGTCCAGTGTCGTCCTGTCGGTCGGTTAGCGGAGAGAGAGAGAGAGAGAGAGAGCAGAGTGAAAAGAGAGCCGCGGGCCGGCAATCACGTACAGGGCATATTGGACCACGCCTTTGGTGCCCTCCTGGCTGGGCAGCGGGACCTCCTTGCGTACCCGGGGCACGAGGCCGGATGCGCCGTGCGAGGAGGCGCTGTGCTGTTGCTGCTCGACGGCCGAGGCGTTCTGCCGCCGCGCCGACGCGGATATGGACGCAGCCGGGATGATGTGGCGCGTGACGGCGGCAGCGGCGGCCGGAGCAACGCGGAAAGGAACCCGCGCGGCGGTGCCAAAGGAAGCAGGCTTGGCTGGATGGATGGGCAAGAACCAGTCAGCCTCGACCCGATGTCGGCAAGTTCAAGGGCACAAGCACAAAAAAGAAACAGACTGGCACACAAGGTGGCGGCCATGATCACGAACCTCGCAGCACAGCGGCGGAGCCGGTCCGTAACGAAGCCGACATTGTATGTCGAGATGCCGTAAGCCGAGCAGGCGTCGATATAGAGCGTCGAAGAGGGGGGGGGGGGGGGGGGAGAAGAGTGGGCGAGGCCGAAATGAGTGGGCGCCGAGATTGCGGGATGCGGGCTGCCAGACGGGATTGGCTTTGCAGCGTCGAGAAGAGATGAATAGCCAAACGGGGCAAATGTGTCGTCGTGCAGCGGCGAAAAAAGACGGTTAGGTCCGCGGCAGTGGTGAGGACGGAACCTGGATTGGCCGCGTTGTGTGGAGGCAAAAAGAGATGGTGATCGTTCCGCCTTGCGGAAAAAACAGCGATGCTCAGCGTAGAGCGGCTTTGTCGCTTCCGCTGTTGGTCAGAAAAAGAGTGGGCGTGATTGGTCGGGGGCAGCTTTAGTGGGGCCACCCGGACGCCTACGTTGGAGTATCTTACAGTGTAAGATACTCGAACGGCATATGCAAGTACTCGTATATATCTACGCAACAAGTCTGAGCAGAATACATACATCCATGTGCGGTAACCGAGTCGCTAGAGTTCCCAATCATATGTGTACACATCCGGTCCTTGCCGCCCTCCCGCCCGGGCATCGCCTCCGTCTATATACATTACACGTATCCTCACAAAACGGCGTCGCTAGTCCTTGTGCTTGTATCTCTCCTCTAGCAGCTCGCCGACGCTCTTCTTGGTAGTGCCATCGTCGGTCTTGGCATACCGCTTCTGCAGCGCCGTCTTGACGTCCGGAGGCGTCTTTTCGGCGGCGGGAGCGGCGGGAGCGGCGGGGACGGCGGGGGCGGCCGGGGCTGCGTCGGTGCCCGCGAGCTGGGCGGCGGCGGCGGTCGTCTTGCGCTCGACAGCCGAAATGGCCTTGGACCCGGCGGCGGCGACGCTGTCGCGCAGGTCCCGGGCCTCGGCCTTGACGGCGTCGGCGACGGAGCCGGCCTTGTCCCGGGCGGCGGCGGCGCTGTCGGCAAAGGCCTGGGCCCAGAGGTGGGCGGCGGCGGCCTCGAGGTTCTCGCGGACCTCGGCCCAGTCGGTGGTCTGGACCCGGTGGACGGTGCCCTCGATCTGGGCGTTCCACTGCTCCTTGAGCGACTCGACAAAGCCGGCACGCGGCAGCGCCGGCTCCGCGCTGGGCTGGCTGCCGTAGACGTAGTGCCGCGGCGGCGCGAGGACGGCCGGCACGGCGGCCGGGGTGGCGGCCAGCAGGTCGTCCGGCGCGGCCAGGCGGGACGCCGCAATCGGATCAGCGCTGGCCAGGGCGCGCAGGACGCTGGTGGTGGCGCGCAGAGCGTCGCACTGCTGCTGGCGGTTGCGCTGGTGGGCCAGGACGGTCAGGTAGGCCACCGACAGCGTAAAGGTCACGCCTCCGGTCTGTGGCGGTTAGCATGGGGTAGAAGAAATCAACAAAGGGGAAATGCTCAGCAGAGAGGTAACGAAGCAGAAAACGCACAAATCCGGTTGTGAAGCCCATGGCTGCGAGATGATGGGCGACCAGGAATCAAGCATCAACAAGACGCCCGGTTCATGCTCTTGCTCGCGAGAGCCGCTCGAGGCCAATGGAGCCGTGTGGGTGTGAGGAGGTGGCGCGTGGTGGTGGGAGCAGGAACAGGAGAATTGCCGCAATGTCGGGGATTGCAACGCAACGCCGTTGATTGCGAGTATTTCCTCCCGTTCTTTCCCCCCCCCCCAAGGCTGGCTGGTGGGGCCCGAATCCACAACCCACAGGCCACACACGTGACCGCCGTGTGGAACCAAAAAAGTTCGGCTCGAACCTCAACCTTGAACACGTCCCGAGAACTTTACGGTGCAGCCTCCCCCCTTTTCCCTTTCGCCGAAGCCCGCGGACCAGAGCCTCTCGGTTTGAGGAGGCACACTTGCACAGAAACGCGCACCCAGGCAGCCCCCGGCGCGTCCCGAACACCATGGCGGGCGGCCTCGTCAAATACCGGCATCTGAGCCGGTCGTCGGCGCACCGGCAGGCGCTGCTGCGCAACCTGGTGACGTCGCTGGTGAAGAACGAGTCGATCCACACGACCTGGCACAAGGCCAAGGAGGCGCAGCGGCTGGCCGAGAAGCTGATCACGCTGGCCAAGCGCGACAACGAGGAGACGCGCCGCAAAGCACAGGCCATTCTCTATGTAAGATGAGGGGACACGCGGGTGGAGGGACGAGGACGGAGAGGGACGAGACCCGCGGGAGTGAGAGGGACGAGACCCGCGGGGCGGAGAACCGGACGGGAGGGACGCTGCTGACGCCGCGCCAGACCCCCCACATCTTGCTGCCGAAGCTGTTCGGCGTGCTCAAGGCGCGCTACGCCGACCGGCCCGGCGGCTACACGCGCGTGCTGCGCACGGAGCCCAAGAAGAACGACCAGGCGCAGTCGGCAGTGCTGGAGCTCGTCGACGGGCCGCAGGACCTGCGCTTTGCCGTGACGGCGGCGGCCGTGGCGCGCGACCGCGACCTCGGCCGCGCGCACTCGGAGCTGACGCAGCGCAACCGCGCAAAGGTCACGCGCTTCCGCAAGGACGGCAACGAGGCCTTTGAGGCCATGGTCGAGAGCACGCGCGCGCTGCGCCTGGCCGACCCCGGCACGCAGCTGGCCGACGTCCCGGCCAACATCTTTAGCCGCGACCCCAAGTGGCACGCCCGCGACATCAAGCCGCTGCACGACTACTGGAACCCGCAAGGCGGCGGCAGCAGCGGCAGCGGCGGAAGCAGCCGCAACCGCAGCACACAGCTCTCCAACCAGATCGCAGACGTGCTCGGCGATCCAGGCGTCAGCCCGCAGTCCGGGCCGGCGCCCGCAAAGCCGCAATAGGGAAGCCGTGGAAACAAGAAAAAAAGAAAGAAATAAAAAGACACGACGTTGGATGCAACAGGTGGCTGTTATTCTGTCCATCCATCCACCAATCCTACATGTTCATTACGTATTTATGGCTCTTTTGTCTATCCCGTGCTCACATATCGCCCACCCTAACGCTCCTCCTCAAAGACAAAGGTGTCGCTGTGGTCGCGCACCATGCGGCCGACGCGCTGGCTGCCCACAATGCGCTCCAGCTTCTGCACGTCAAACTGCGAGAACATGACGCGCACCGAGCCGCGGCTGCTGCCGCTGCCGCTGCCGCTGCCCAGCGCCCGGCTGCGCGCCAGGTAGCCGCCGGCGATCTCGGCGTAGAAGACGGGGTTCTCCGGCAGGCCGTACATGACGACGGAGCGCACGCCGTTGATGAGGTGGCGGCGGAAGTGGTGCGCGCGCTCCGTGTAGAGCAGCACGCTGTGGCGGCCGGTCAGGAAATGCGACATGGCCCGCGACGCCTCCGGCACCGACAGGTACTCGGACACGACGCCAAACGACACGTGGCTGACCGCCGCCGCCGTCGCGAACCAGTTGCGCACGCGCACAAAGTCAAAGTACGACGGGATAAAGACCAGCACGCCGCCGCCGCCGCCGGGCCCGGCCCGGCCCTTGCCGCCCTTGTGCTGGTCGCGCGACCGCGCCACCACGGCCGGCACCACGGCCTTTGTAAAGTAGGCAAAGCGCGCGTCCGGGTCCTTGTCCGGGCTGGCCGAGGCAAAGCGCGAAAAGGTCTGGCGCGTGCCGCCGCCGAGGCCCAGGCGCCCGACCACGCCGGCGTGCTGCGCCGGCTGCATGCGCACCTTGCCGGCCCAGTTCTGCCCGTGCCGCCGGAACAGCTCCGCCAGCGCCGGCGTGGCAAACGGCGCCAGCAGCACCGTCTGCCGGTAGTGCCGCGCCTCGCCGTTGAGGTACCAGTTGTGCACCCGGTTGAAGTCGCAGCCGTGCGCCTCGCGCAGCTGCCGGTTGAGGTGCTCGAAAATGTGCTCCACGTGCTCCCAGTTCTGCATCAGCAGCGCGTCCGCCTGGTCCAGCACCACCAGCTCGATCGAGCTGAGAAAGTCATAGTCCATCTTGGGCCGGGCCTTGCCGCTGCGCCGGCCCTCCAGCTTCTCCTCCGAGCCCATGGCCATGCGCAGCCCCAGCGGGCTGGCCAGGATCATGTCTGCGTTGTAAAACTGCGCAAAGAACTTGACCGTCTTGCGCGTGAACTTGACCCCCAGCCGGAACATGTCGTCGTCGTTGCCCGCAAACGTCTCCCGGAAGTCCGCCGGCCGCTCGGCCGGGATGTCGTCCGCCTCGCCCCGGTACGCCTCGTCGAACCGCTGCCGGTTCTCCTGCTGCTCCGGCCGGCTGAGCCCGCAGATCGTCTCCACCATGCGGTAGCACGCCTGCCGCGTCGGCAGGATCATCAGCACCTTGGGCCGCGTGTAGCCCTGGTCGCGGCACTCCACGTCCGCGTCCGCCTCGCCGTTGCCGCTCTCGCGCGCCAGCTTCTCATTGTTCTTCAGCACCCGGTCTCGCGTCCTGTTTTCACACACACACAAATGTCAGCTTCTCGTCGTCGCCGCCGCCGCCGCCGTAAGCACATACTTGAAAACATGGTTCAGCGCATGGAGGCAGGTGATCCGCCGCAGGCTCTCGCCGTTGGCCGGGCTGCGCTCGCAGAACAGCAGGTCCTGGTACTGGAACAGAGCCGGCGCGATCTTCTGCTCCACGGCGTCAAAGCCCGGCCGCTCCGACGCCAGCACGCTCTCCAGCAGCTTCTTCTTCAGCTTCACGTCCTGCGGCCCCGCTACCGCCGCCGCCGCCGCCGGCCATGGCGCCGAGAGCGCCGCGCCGCCGTCCACGCGCGGCGCCGAGAAAACCACCCGTGAGCCGTCCACGACCGTCTTGGTGGATGTCCAGTCGTCGGCGCCAATGGCGGCCAGTCGCCGCGCGACCTCCGCCTCGTCCGGCTCCAGGTAGTGCGTCCAGAACGGGTCGGCCGTTTTGGCCTTGTCGTCGTCCTCGTCGCCCTCGTCGCCCAGAAAGACGACTTTGCCGGGCTCGTGCGCTTCGTCTCCTTGTTCCTCGGCCTCTTCGACAAAGTCGAGATCCTTTTTCTCCTCGCCCTCGTCCTCGTCCTCGTCCTTGTCCTCATCCTCGTCCGTGTCAGCGTCCTTGCTGTCGCCCTCACTGTCATCTTGCACGGCAACGGCCGTCGCCGCCGCCGCCTCGCTGTCGCCACCGTGACTCGTCTTTTGTCTCTTGGCGGCCGGGGGGCCCCTGCTACTCGCGAGGCTCTCTAGTAGAGAGGCATACGCCTTTGTGTTCCTCTCAGCCTCGGAGTCGCCCCCCGCATCTGAACTCTCGGCGTCCGAGGCAGACGCTTCCTCCTCTTCTTCCGAGCTCGGCTCTTCCTCCTCAGCCCCGCCCTCTACAAGCCTGTAACTTTGTTAGCATCTCAGCGTCTCAGCATCACAGCGTTTCAGCAGCCTGCCGAAAGCCTGAGAGTCTCGTCTTACTCTTCCTTTTCAGCCAGTCGAGAGCTGTCGAAACGATTGCGAAATCCGCCGCGCCTCGCACCGCCCCTGCCTCTTCCACGCCCCCGGAAAGAGCCCCCCCTTCCTCTGCCACGGCCGCCGGCCCTGGATCTTGGGCCCATATTTTTTTCTTTTTTTTTGGATCTGAGCAATGTCTTGAGAGCGCGTGTGGTTTGTTCTGTGCGCCTGGCCAACGTCTGGCCCGAATGCGCCTCGCCGGAAGCTTCGTGCAGCGAGCGCATCCCAAAAAAAAAATTAAGCGGGTCCAGCCACAGCGCCACAAGTCTTATCGGCTTATCTTAGCGCGCACAATACCACCCCCACCAGCAAATGGGAATGCCCTCAAAAATATTCTGCACGAAAAACGAGTCTGCCAACTGCCAAACACCGTAAGGGAAACATTCCACCTCGAGCCGGCCCCTTTTCCCCCTCCCCTCCGCCCTCCGCGAACCGCCCGCTTCTTTTCAACCCCGCCGAAGCCATCCCCGTTCTTGTCCGGGGGATCTTTGTCTTTTTCTCTTCTCCAACCTCGCCATTGACCCCGGTCTTTTTTTTTCTTTCTTTCTTGTCCCGCCATCATGGCTATCGACCAGGAAGAGTTTCTACACCTGGCCCGGCCTGTGATGCCGGCCGCGGGCTTCAGCACTAACACTGCGCCGCTCGCCGTCACGATCCAACCGCAGGTACGTACGGGCAGC
Source organism: Graphilbum cf. rectangulosporium (assembly GCA_019925645.1). Lineage (NCBI taxonomy): Eukaryota > Fungi > Ascomycota > Sordariomycetes > Ophiostomatales > Ophiostomataceae > Graphilbum > Graphilbum cf. rectangulosporium. The sequence continues at coordinate 185,292 of JADHKI010000035.1, forward strand.
GGTTTTACAGTCTTTTGTGTTTTGCCTTTTTTTGTCTCTCGCCGTTCCTCCGCGTGTGTGACCGGCCATGTGCTCTGATTGTCTTTTGTGGCTGACCTCCCGCTTCTGCAGGCCATTGTTTCCATCCTCGACCATGCCGTGCGGCGCGAGACGTCGTCGACGCAGTCGACACGCGTGATCGGCGCGCTGGTGGGCGTGCGGTCAGAGGACGGGCTGGAGGTGGAGGTGCGGTCGTGCTTTGCGATCCCGCACACGGAGACGGACGACCAGGTGGAGGTGGACGTGGAGTACCAGAAGAACATGCTGGCGCTGACGCTCAAGGCGGCGCCGCGCGAGGCGCTGCTGGGCTGGTACACGACCTCGCACGAGCTCAACTCCTTCTCGGCGCTGATCCAGAACTTCTTCGCCGCCCCCGACACCGGCACCTACCCGCACCCGGCCGTGCACCTGACCATCAGCACGGAGCCGGGCCGCGACATTGAGACGCGCTGCTACGTGTCCGCGCCCGTGGCCGCCAACCCGGACCGCGCCGCCGAGTCGTGCTTCTTCGTCGAGGTGCCGCACCGCCTGCTGTACGGCGACGCCGACCGCTCCGCCCTCGAGGCCGTCGCCGCCGCCGCCGCGCCGCCGGCCCTGGACTCGCGCTCCGCGCCCGTCGTGTCCGACATTGAGGCGCTCGCGCGCAGCCTCGAGCAGACGCTCGACCTGCTCGACCGCACCGCCGAGTTCGTCGGCGCTGTGCTCGACGAAGAGCGCGAGCCCAACCACGCTCTGGGCCAGTACCTCATGAACGCCATGTCGCTCGCGCCAAAGGTCGACAGCGCCAGCATCGAGCACGACTTCAACAACCACGTCCAGGACGTCCTCATGGTTTCCTACCTCGCCAACACCATCCGCACCCAGATCGACCTCGCCCAGCGCCTCGCCACCTCCACCATCACCCTGCCCGACAAGGAAGGCGCCGACAAGAAGGACGGCGCCGCCGCCGGCGCCGGTGACGACGGCAAGGGCGGCCAGCGTGGCGGCGGCAACAAGCGCGGTGGTCGCGGCGGCGGCCGCGGCGGCGGCCAGCAGCGCGAGCCGCGCGAGCCAAGGGAGCCGCGCGAGCCACGAGAGCCGAGAGAGCCGGCCGAGTGATTTCATAGTACATTTTTCTTATTTTATTTTTCATGCCCCATGCTTTTTTTTTTTTCATTGTTTGGTTTGTCACGGCTGTTTTTTTTTTCGTGTGAATTTTTTTCCTCTGTTCCCTTGTTCATGCTGGCCGAACGAGAAGGTTTCGTTTCTGCAGTCTTTTTTTTTCTTTCTTCTTTCTTTTGTGGGATGCTAGGAATGCATGCGACCGACGGCGGGTTCAATTTACGACGGGTTGGAAAAAAAAAAAGCATGACCTCTCTCTATTTATATATGCCCCTGATGGGCGGGAGAGTACACAAAAGGTCCGGAAGAGAGTTTTGTTGCGCTGTTGTCCAACTTGGCCAGACAGAACTAAAAAAAGTCTGAAACGGCAGACACGGTATAACAAGAAGAAACGCAAAAAAAGAAGAAAAAAAAAGGCAAAATTCACAGACGTCCCAAAGTATTAAAATGCGTTTTTTGCTCTTTGCTAGCTCTATAAGAGTGCTGTTTTTTTTTCGCCACAGGGTCCTCTATGGAAGTCAAAGTAGCTGGGCTCAGAACATATCTCGCCTTTGTTTTACTCCTTCCCATTCCTTCCTGCAAATTCACGTGGTGCAATGGGCAACGCGACGCCGATTACGCCGTGCACTGGAAAAATCCTTGGTCGCTTCCTAACCTTTGGCCGGCGCAGAGTCTGCTACCTGGCAGCACCAAAGCAGAAGCACGTACATGATGAAAAAAACAATGAAAACTCGGGATAAACGCCGTTGATAAGCAGCCTGAAAACCGGTGACGCCTTTGCTCCTTCTTCCCTGATGTAGTGTGTCCATGGAACCTGAGCCATAACGGGGTGGAGGGGGTAGGGGGACATGGTACTGATCCCTACGTTGTCGTTGGCTTTTGAGGCAACGAGGCCGGGTTTCCGTAGGTGGGCAGATGGCTGTAGACCTGCCTGCCTCCGTTGGGCGCCTGCAGCATGGCCGATTTCTTGGGCCCATAGGGCCCTGCGCCGTGGCCGTGGTGCTGTTTGGGAGCCAAGGGGGCGGCGCCGCTGCTGTGTGGAGGAGCCACGTTTTTATGGTGAGCAGGCCCCCGCGGCGGCCCCGTGTGTAGGCTGTGTGGCAGATTCATGCTGCTGGCGAGGGGTCCGTGTCTGGCGCCATAATGCATAGTGTTGAGCGGGGGGGGCGGAGGAGCCTGGTATCCCATGTGGCCTTTTGGCGGCTGTGCTGGGCCGTAGGACGGTACCGGCACCGCGTTGGCAGCGCCGGGCTGCTGCATCATGCCAAAGCTGCCTGCTGCTGCGGCAGGGCTGGCGTTGTAGGGCGGGGCCGAGATGCCGGGCTGCTGGTAGCCGGGATTGCCGCCAAACGACCTCGGTCCGTGGGGCGGGGCCGGCCCGTAGAAAACAGCCGGCCCGGAGCCGTTTGTGGCCCCGCCTCCGTAGGCCATCTGAGGCCCCGCCGCCGGCACCGCAACCGGTACCGGCATGGACATGGGAACGGCCCCGGTGCCGGGGATAAAGGACTGTGTTTTGGGATTGAACGCGTGGCGGTTGTGGTTGCCTGAGTAGCTGCCGGGAATCGGGTGCTGGCTCTTGGGGTCGTTGGGATTCACATGGACGGGCAGCTGGCCAAAGGCGTAGGGAATGCCGGCCGACGGCTGACCTGGTTGTGGCTGCGGCGGCGGCTGGTATGGACTGGAAGTGTAGGGGGTGGCCTGCTGCCACTGCGACGGCGAAGAGGCCGCTGTCGCCGGGCCGGAGGCGTAAGCGCCCACGGGCGGAGCGCTTTGTGCCGGATAGCGAGCAGGCATAGACTGCTGCGGGTACTGCCAAAAACAAAGACTCGTTAGTTACCAGAAACGTGGCTGCAAGGCCGCCCCGGGGCCAAAACATACCGTAATGCTACCGGCCTGGGCGCCATGTGGACCGACTGCGTTGTTTGGCGGCATGACTGCATATCCAGCCGTCGAAGCCCCGTACATGACCTGCGGCGGCATGACGTTGGCATAAGGCGGCAAGGCTTGCTGCGACGGCTGTGGCGGCATCGACAGAGGCTGCTGCTGTTGCTGCTGCTGCTGCTGTTGTTGTTGTTGCTGTTGCTGCTGATGCTGCTGCTGGCCGACCTGGCCGGGTTGTCCAAGTTGTCCGTAATGGCCGAGCTGCTGACCGAGCTGCTGGGGCGGCTGAAGAAGCGGCATCTGGGCAGGAGCATTGACGTGGGGGCCATTGACGCCGACGGGTATGTACTGAGGGGGCATCCACGTGGGCTGTTGCGGGTGGTTATAGAAGGGCGTGTACTGGGAGCGAGAATCAAAGCTCTCCGAGTCGTCGCGGCGCAGCTTCTGGCCCTTGCCCTTTTTGCTCATGTTGGACCGTTCTTTTGCGGAAACGGAGCTCGCTCGGGAGATGCCCGTGCCGTCTTCGTTTTCTTGGGGGGCCACGTTAGAAACTGACGCAGCGGATGTGCATAGTTTACATGTATATAATGCGGTCTGGGACTTACCAGGCGTCGAAGCCTCGGTGGCCACAGAGCTTCCAAAGATACGTTCTCTGGCTCTGTTGTAGGCTTCCTCGCGAGCCTCTCGCGTCATCCTAAAAGTGTCAGGTCTAGAACTCTTTCGGCGCTTTTCAAATCAGCAGGCTCATACTTTTCCTTGGCAGGGGCCGCCTTGTCTTTTGAGTCGCTGCCGGCCTCCGAGGTGGGCTTGGACGGGCCAGCGCTGAGGGGCAGCTCAATATCTTCTCCACGGCGCATAATCTTCTTGGGCTGCAGCAGGGGCGGCGGCGTGCTGGTCTTGGGCGTGCTGGCCGCGACGAGACTGGCCAGAGCCGGGGGCACACGGCAAAAAGGAGTCCGGAAGATGCGCACAGATCCGGCGTCTATTTCGTAGGAATGCGTCATGTGGTAGTAGTCGGCGAGCTTGTGCGTCAGCATCCTGCAAAATGAGTTGCTCGGCGGCAGGTCCATAAACGGCTCCCTGTGACCGTGTTAGCGGGGGAGGTGTGGCTTTAGTAGAAAGGCAAAAGAGAAGCCGGGGCCACAAACGAACTTGGAGTTCTGCACAAAGTTGACCACCTCGTTTTCCAGCCGGAGCAGGAACAGCCGGTCTCTGGGCGTTTGCATAGCGTCGAGCAGCTTCTCGTCGGGGCTCTGCACCGACAGCCCGGTCAGCCCGTCGGGGGGGGCCGCGCTGGCGGCCACCAGGTGCGCCCTTGCTTCGGCGCTCCCCGGCGGCGGGTCTGACGAGCTGCTCCGGGGCGTTACGGCGCCCGAAACCACCGGATCGGGACTGATATGCGGCGGCACGCGGGGTGGCATGTCGCCCAGCTGGATGCGGTGGCGGGCGGCCATGTCGGAGCCCAGGGACCCAAGGCGGGAGCTGACGAGGTGAGAGCCGCGGACGGAAAAAACATCGTCCTCTTCGGCGGCGGCCTTGACGCTTGCGCTGTCATCGGGCCGCAGCGACTCCTTCTCGTCCAGGGCGTTAAAGGTGGTTCCGGAGGTGATGCTCTTGCCGTCGAGGCTCGGCGGCTTTGTGCCCAGATCTGAGCTCGAGTCGGCCTTCTGGGAGACCTCGTCGGACTGCGTGCTACTGAACTTGCTCGGCCGGTCGGTCGAGGCCGATATCGCGCCGTCGGCTGCCATTTCTGACTCGGGGGGTTGGGAGGCGTCAATCGCAAGGGCTGCGAGGGCAGGCGTGATCTTGCCCGTCACGGCGCTTGCTCCGGCAGTCTCCTTGGCCGGTGCAGTGTCGGGAGGGTGGCTCGGGTCCGCCGTCGTGCTGCCGCCGATCTTGGACGAGCTCGAGCTGGCAACGGCGGTGGTGGCAGAGGAGGCGGCGGGGAGTTTACCGTCTTTGCGGTCCTTTGGCGAAGTCTTTGCGTCAATCTTGCGAGCCGTTGTACCGGCTGCCGGAGACTCTCTCTTGGACGCCGAGGCGGCCACCTTGGCAAGTTAGCAGGCAGTCAGCCAACAATCAATGGCAGTACGAGTAAAACGCACCTTTGCAAAAGAGAGTTTCCCGCTGTCGGGGGTGATGGCAGAAGCGGTAGCCATGCTGGGTGGGTGTAGAAGAGAGGGCACTGCTTGTCCACAGCGGACCCTCGTCTCAGTGTCCGACTTTATTCAGATGGCAAGAAAGGGCCAAAAGTCACTGTTTTCGGTTTGGTTTATTCAACACCAGCGATTCGAGCAAAGGCGCGGCTTCGTCCTTGCGTGTGTTGGCGTTGATATGCGCGGGGGGGGGGAAGGTTAAAGGCGAAAGTGAACAAGGGTCGACCGGGAAGCAAAACGGGCTGCTGTCGAAGAGAAGGTAAAGCACAGCATCAGATGGAAAATAGGATCAAAGCGGTCCGGCAAGGGAGAAATGCATGGCTGTTCATTGCTGTCGTGGTCGTCGTCGTTTTTTTTTGGGGGGGGGGGGGGGGGAGGGGGGGTATAGGCCTGGAAGCGGTTGTGAGTCTCCAGGACTATGGGGATCCAATGAAGAAGCAAAGCGCCACACAATCAATGCCAAGTATGAGGCACGGCGAGGCTGGTATGGCGGGGGATGGGAGACGGTCAACGGGCGATGAGAAGAGACAATGATGGTTTTTGACTCCCGCTTGGGCAGAGGACTAGACCAATTGGAAAAGAGATGTTCTGCGCTTGGCAAAGGCCTGGCCGGTGTCGAGGCAGCAACAGTACTGGGACAGCAGAGGCTGCGGCAGAGCAAGCAGACGGTGAGGTGGAGAAGGGGGCGTTGAGCAAAGCTGTCAGAGGCGGTTCATCCCACGAAGCAAAATGGGCCAAAATAAGCACAAAGCCTTTTTTCGCTTTCGAATGCGCCTCTCCCAAGCCACAGCCGCGACAGAAGCGTGTGCGGAGGCAGCGATTTCGGCGGATTGTGCAATCAGGCACACGGTACTGGTGGATGGCCTGCACGAGCGATCAGGATGGCAAGTGGATGTTCGATGGCGGCCGACCAGGAGGTCGAGGATGGATTTCTTTGGGGGTGAGAAAATAATACCAGTCGCTGGAGAAAGTGGAGCCTTGCTCTTAAGGTGGCCGCCATCAGCCTGTCCGGCACATCGCTCACATGGACGCGGTACCTCGCGGGGCGCAGGGTCCACGCGCACGAGCAATGTACCTTTTTCGCTTAGTCAGACCAAGGGTTGTGTGTCACGTGATGCTGCAGATGCCCCACGGAGCAGGTGCGGCCGTTGTAAGATACAAGCAGAGCCGGTTTCACTGTTTCGGTTTGATGAAGGCGTAGTTGTGAGCTGTAATGCACATTATACGAGGATGAGTAACTAGAGCATTTTTGCATGCAGCTGAAGCAGGACTTCATGTAGGTTTGAGCTAGACATCAAGCCACCTAATTCCGGGTCACCATTAACCATGATCTGGGCGCTGTAATTTACATGTAATAGATCTAGCTTATAGGATTGGTCTGATGCCTGCCATTCAAGGCCCGCACTCGGGCATTGCTTTCGAGTGGCGAGGCACGTGATACATGTATACATGTTCTGGTGAGTAATGGGAAATGTTAGTTTAGTAATTTGAACAGAAAATCCAACATAATAGCACTGAAGGCTTCAACGGCAAATACTGGTTTGATTATGTTTCGATGTAAAGAAGCATAGGCAGTATTTGTGCGCTGTCAAGGACAACCCATGCTCTCACACATGTCGAGAATACAGTGTGCCGGTTTAGTATTGAGATAAAGCTATTAGGTGTCTTAACAAACCCTGAAGGACGAAAGTGGTATGATGGCGACTAGATATCAAAGAGTAATCAAACAGGAAGAACGACTTTTTTGTATTTTCACGGGCCATATCCTGCTTAGGATTAACTTGTATATAGTACAAATTGTATAGTACGAAATTGTCTTTGCTATTCTCTCGGTCCTACAATTAGATCCAACGTTATGTTCCCCAACTAACGACCGACCGGGCCAGAGAGTACGACAGGAGCACGACGGGGAGCCAAGGAGACATGGGAGGTTGCCAGAAATGATCGTTCATCAGTTGTTTTACAAAGCACACAACGCGAGACGCTGAGAGAACAAAGTTCGCTTGAGGGGCTCGGACGAGGCAATCCTCCGCTTCTTGTGTTCTTATTTATTGTACCTTGTGTCCCAAGAGGTTTTCGTACGAAATACTCCCACAAAGGGCATCTGAGCACGCAGTGTAGTGATCTTAGACAAGAAGAAGTCGTCGGCTCCGACGAGATCTGGCTACACGTCATCCTTGCATCTCCTTTATAGTGGGTCTCCCCAGAATGAGCACGCTAATCTACGACTCCACCCCGGCGAACCTCTTCACATGCGTTTCGGAGCACCGGACCAACTGAGCTTCCCCGCGTTGAACGACGAGACTTGAGCGAACCCGAGGTGGTTCATTTGAAAGCTTGCCCCCCCCCCTCTCTCGTCCCGCGTCCCGGGGAACCATTTTCCAACTCAGCAAACCTCCCAGCATGGCGGAACAAGACGTTGCGATTCCGGCTTTTGAGTCGACGGCGCTGGGGGAGATCGGGGCGGCGTGCGACCGGGTGGCGGCGACGTTCCGAACGAACCGGACCAAGGACGTGGCGTGGCGCAAGGTGCAGCTGCGGCGGCTGTACTGGGCGGTGGAGGACTACACGCCGCAGCTGGTGGCGGCGCTGCAGCGCGACCTGCACAAGTGCGCGTTTGAGACGCTGCTGACGGAGATTGACATTGTCAAGGCGGACTGCCTGTACCTGCTGGCGCACCTGGACCGGCTGGCGGCGGACGAGTCGGGGGTGTGGGAGGCGCCCAAGACGCTGGCGGCGGCGGGGTTCCGCACGCGCAAGGAGCCGCTGGGCCCGGTGCTGATCATTGGGGCCTACAACTACCCGGTGATGCTGCTGCTGGCGCCGCTGGTGGGCGCGGTGGCGGCGGGCTGCACGGCGGTGGCGAAGCCGTCCGAGGTGGCGCCGGCGACGGCCATGGTGGTGCGCGAGCTGGTGGCCGCGCGGCTGGATACGGAGGCCTTTGCGGTGGTCAACGGCGGCGTGCCGGAGACGACGGCGCTGCTGGACTGGCGCGACACCGGGGCCGGGGCCGGGGCCGGAGCCGGAGCCGCCGGCGCGGCAGACGGCGAGGAGCGCGGCTGGGCCAAGATCTTTTACACGGGCAGCCGGCAGATTGCGCGGGTGATCACGGCCAAGGCGGCGGCGACGCTGACGCCGGTGGCGCTGGAGCTCGGCGGGCGCAACCCGGCGTTTGTGACGGCGGGCGCAGCGGACGTGCGGCTGGCGGCGCGGCGGCTGCTCTGGGGCAAGACGCTCGGCGGCGGCCAGGTGTGTCTCTCGCACAACTACGTGCTCGTGCAGCGCAGCGTGCTCGAGGCCTTTCTGCAGGGCCTGCGCGACGCGTTTGCGCAGACGTTCCCGGCCGGCTCGGCCGCCAGCGAGCTCACGCACATTGCCAACGAGCGCCACTTCTTGCGCCTCAAGCACATGGTCGACGCCAGCCAGGGCCGCGTCGTCGTCGGCGGCCGCATGGACCGCGCCACGCTGCTGATGGAGCCCACGGCCGTGCTCGTCGACTCGCCGCGCGACGCCATGGTGCAGCAGGAGAGCTTTGGGCCCATCTTTGCCGTGCTGCCCGTCGCCGACCTGGACGAGGCCATCCGCATTGCCAACGAGGTCGACCCGACGCCCTTGGCCCTCTACGCCTTTGGCAGCAAGGCCGAGAATGCGAGAAGTGAGTTTCCTCTACACTTGCACCCCCCCCCCCTCTCTGCTCCTTCGACCTGCCTGATCTAACCGCCGCCAGTCCTCCGCGAGGTCACCTCGGGCGGCGCCTCGCTCAACGACGCCTTTATGCACGCCTCGGTCAACACCATGGCCTTTGGCGGCGTCGGCCTCTCCGGCACCGGCGCCTACCACGGCCGCGCGTCCTTTGACGTGTTTACGCACCGCCGCAGCATCGCCGAGACGCCGCGCTGGATGGAGCGCTTCCTGCGCGTGCGCTACATGCCCTATCTGTGGAGCGAGCGCCGCCTGCTCACCCTGTTTGAGCCCAGGCCCAACTTTGACCGCAACGGCGCCGTCGTCTCCGGCCTGGCTTACTGGGCCCGCCTGCTCTTTGGCCGCGGCACTCCCCCCTCGGCAAAAGGTGCGTTACTCCGCTGGGGCAGCTGGCTGCTCGTGCTCCTGGCTGTGTACTGGGCGCGTGCCGGTTGAGGGGGGTTTGTTGACACGTTGAGGCCAAGGTTGCGCATCGTGAGGCATCGTCCTTGTACGTTAGGAGTGTAACGGTTTTTGTTGGCTTTTTCAAGCATCTGTTTGGCTTTTCAAGCATCTGTTTGGCTTTCCAAGCATCTGTTTGGCTTTTTCAAGCACTCGTTTGGCTGCGTCCATGTTTGTACTCCAGCGTTATGAATTGCAGTCTCCTGGCGATCTAATATCGATTGAGGCTGTATTGCGTAGTCTGGATCACGTGACAAGACCGAGTCCCACATAATGGAGATGAAGCATCACAGCTGTGCACGTATCGCCAGCAACAGCAACCTCCAGCCTGCGCGGCCGAAATCGATACCTGACCCTCTAGCCACCACCGAAGCCTCGCCGATACCAAAGCTTTGACCGTTACGAGCGCTGCACCGTCTCTGCCACCATGTACCGCCGCGGCCCCCCCAAGTCGACGCCGGCCGACGTGCTTTGCCAAAAGTGCTTGAAACGAGATATGTAGCTCTGTCCGTCTGGGGCCAGGCACGCAGCTAACGTGTGATCCCGGCTCTCTCCACGCCACTACTCGTACGAGTGCAAGATTGCGCCGCAGGACCGGCCGTACAAGGCGCGGCCGTCGCGGACGCAGCAGCTGCGCAACCCCAAGCTGGCGCCGAAACTGCACAGCGAGACGCTCCAGCTGGCGTCTGGGTGCGTCGAGAGTCGCGGATGCCGTGCCGTGGATGTGTGTGCTGACAGACCCAATCAGGACCGGCGTGGCCGATGCCGAGCTGGCCAAGCGAGAGGCCGAGCGGGCCAAGAAGCGGCGACGCGAGGAGGAGGAGGAGGAGGAGGAGGAGGATGGCGACGACATTGGCAACGCCGTTCGGGGCGGCAAAAGCGGCCGCCACAGCAGCTCAAAGAGGCGCGGGGGTGCCGCCCGCCGGCGGAGCCGCTCGGCATCCGGGTCCGGGTCCGGGTCCGGATCCGACTCCGAGTCCGGCTCCGTGTCCTCCCGGTCTACACGGGCGTCCCGGTCGCCCGCGGCACAGCGTCACCGGCACCGCCATCGCCAGACAACCTCTGCGCGCTCGCGTTCGCGCTCCTCGTCCGTGTCCTCCCGCGCCGCCGCCGCGCCCGGCCGGCCACGCTCTCCCTCGCCGCCGCCGCCGCCCCGACGCCACGCCGCCGAGGCGTCTGACTTTTTCGACCGTGCCGCGGCCAACGGCAACGACGACGATACCCGCCGTCCATTGTCGCCGTCGCCGCCGCCGCCGCCGCCGCCGCGCTACAGCAAAGAGCGCGATAGGGGTCCGCCTCCGTCGCCGCCGGCGGCGGCGCGCGACCGCAGTCTCAGTCCGTTTAGCAAGCGGGTCGCTCTGACAAAGGGGAGGGGTATCATGCGTTCCTAGTTTTGGTATTTTACAAATTCAGATAGGCACATACACGTGCACGCCTGATGCGCCGCTGTTCCCGATTCCCAGTCCATGACTCCGTCTCGGCTGCTCATCCCTGGCCCGCTCAGTCTGCTGCTCTTGGATCCGCTCAGCCGTCTGCTTTTCGGCCCGCTCAGTCTGTTGCTCTTCGGCCTGCTACTCTTCGGCCCGCCCAGCCGTCTGCTAATCTTCCTCGGCCTCGCGCTCTTGCCGCTCCTCGGCCTCCTGTGCCTGCTCGCGTAGCCGGATGCCCTCGACGAGCGCCGCGCCCTCGAGGGCGTCTTCGTCGCCGGACGGTTGTGTCTGTAGTTTCTGCTGCTGCTGCTGCTGCTGCTGCTGCTGCTTGGCCAGCAGCCGCTTACGCACCAGCCGGGCAATGGCGTTGTCGGTCTGTGCGTTGAGCGGTACGAGCCGCTTGTTGAGCTCGCGCTTGAGGTCCCAGTTGGGCTTCTTGGGCTGCAGCTTGAAGAGGTCAATGGGCCGGTTGTCGGCAGCCGTGCCCTGGTCGGCGGCGTCGGCACCGCCGCCACCGCCGCCCTCTTCCTCGCGCTGCTGCCGGCGCACCTCGGCCTCCAGCTCGGCCGCCTTGGCCTCGAGCGTCGTCTCGCCGGCGGTCTCGTTGGGCGGTGCCTCGAAGCCGAGCCGGGCCCCGCGGGTTTCTGGGTCGTAGTTGCGGCCCGACAGGTACAGCCGCGAGACGTCGGGCGTGGCTGTCTCGGCCGTCTCGGCCGTCTCGGCCGCCGTCTTGGCCGCCCCGGATTTCGCCGACGCCGCCGCCGCTGCCGCCGCTGCTGCCGCCGCTGCTGCTGCTGCCTCGCCCGGCGGTGGTATCGCCGGCGAGGCGCGGTCGGACTCGGGCGGCACGATCTCGTCGTCGGGCTGTTTGCGTTTGATGGACCGCAGCTTGGCCAGCCGCGCTTTGCGCTCGTCCGCGGCAGCGCTGAGAGAGGCGCGTGTCGACATGCTGGGGGCGGAGGGGGGGTGGTAGATGAAGAAGAGAGAAACAGACACAAAAAAGAAGCCCGCCAGGACGTGCGTTGAACAATAGAGAGGAATTATGCTGAAAGCTCCCCCCGTTATTTTCGATGCGCGCCTGGCACGTGCTCTTATCGATAAGGGGCTTTTTCTGGTCTTTTTTTGGCAGGAACGCCCGCCGTCGGGTTTTCGGCGCCATTTTGAGGCAACACCGGAAGAACACGACGGACCTTCCCCCCCCCCTCCCTCCTTTCCCCCCGTCCTTCTTGATCCCACACCACCGCAGCGGCCGATTGCCCGACGGAATGCAGTCCTGCCCATGCGTGCGCCTGCGGCTGCTGCAGACGTATCGGCGGAACTGGCAGAAATGGCGGCCCTCTCCGGCGGCGGCAGCGGCGGCGGCGGCGGCGGCGAGCATTCACAACTTCTCTCAGACCGGCGACGCCGTGCGGCCCGGCGACTTGTCACCGCCTGCACCGCTGATGCACCGGGGGTCTCGCGGTGGCGGCGACAGAAGCGTCAGCAGCAGCAGCAGCAGCAGCAGCAGCAGCAGCGGCGGCGGCGGCGGCAGCAGCGGCAGCAGCAGCGGCGGAAACTATGCGGAAGCGCCGCTGAACAATGAAAACTACGCGCGCCAGGACGCGGCCTTTTGGGCCCGGTACGAGGAGCTTTGGGGGCCGGTGGGCGACGAGCAGCAAGGCCAGAGGCCGGATGCCGCAAGAGGCAGGCAGGCGTACCCGCCGTCGTCGTCGGCGGCGGCGGCGGCGGAGCACCGGGAGAGCGGCGACGCGGCCCCGGCGAGGCCAAGGAAGAGAATCCGGATCAGACGGCTGTTCCCGCCCGACATCACCGGGCAGATTGTATATCTGCAGAAAATGTACGAGAAAAAAGACTGGACGCAGGCGAAGCAGGCGTTCTGGGCCTGGAAGAAGGCCCTGGAGGCGGCCACGGGCGAGAGCATCAGCAGCACGACGACGAGGACCACTCCCGCTCCCACCACCCCCCCCTCCACCGCCGCCACCACCCTCCTGCAGAGACTGCTTGACGCCGAAGCCGCGGGCGGCGCGGAAGGCATGAGGGCGGCCTGGCGGAAGCTGCCGGCGGCGAGGCGGCTGAAGCGGCACCAAAGCGTCGTGCTGGCGGCGCTGCAGAGCCGGCCCGACCGCGTGTGCGCCGTGCTGGCGGCCACCTTTGACGCCGGCCGCGTCCCGGGCTACGTCGTGCAGGACGTCATCCACTGCCTGGCGCGGCGGCAGGGGGCGGCCGACGCGGCGACGGCGGCGCAGCTTCTGGCCCTGCTGCGCACCATCTTCGAGAACAGCCCGGCCGGCTACCTGCGGCTGCAGCAGGCGACGCTCTTTTTCCTCACGCGCGGCCTCGCCGGCCCGGTCCCGGTCTCGGTCTCGGCCTCGGTCTCGGCCGAGACCTCGCCGGCTGCCGTCACCGACCTCTACCGGCTGCTCGTCCGCCACGGCCATCCGCTGCACAAGAACACGCGCCTGCACATGGCCGGCCGGCTGGCCGTGCATCCGGCCCACCGCATGGCCGCCGTCGCCATCCTGCAGGACACGCTGGCCACCACCGACCTCGACATCAACACGCCGCAGGGCGCCGCGCTCTGCACGGCCATTCTCTCGGGGCCGGAAGGCGGCTCGGGGCAGGCGGGAGGCTCGGCGGCGGCAGCGGCGGCGGCGGCGGCGGCGGCGGCGACGCCGACACCGAAAAGCACGACCCCGGCCGGGGCCGACCCCGCCACGCCGGCTGAAATGTTTGAGCTGCTGCTGCACTGCGGCCTCGAGCCGAACCTCATCACCTACACGGCCATCCTGCGCGGCCTGTGCCTGCGCGGCGAGCTCGACGCCGCCCAGGCCGTGCTGCAGCTCATGCTGCGCAACCAGTCCGAGCCCGACGCCTACGTCTACGCCACCATGATCAACGGCGCCAAGCTGGCCGGCGACTTTGCCATCCTCTGCCAGGTTGCCGCCACCGCCGCCGCCTGCCACGTCCGCGACCCCATTGTGTGGAACGACTTCCTGCAGGCCATCCACGCCGCCGCCCGCTCCGCCGCCCGCGCCGCTGCTGCCGACGCCATGGCCGACGCCGCCGCCTCCGCCGGGCCCGACGCCCAGCTGCTGCGCCCGGCGCGCTCACGGCTCTACTCCTCCGCCGCCGCCGTCTCCTTTCCCTCCGCCTCCTCCACCTCCGCCTCCTCTGCCGTCTTCTCCTTTCCGCTCATGCTGCAGGCCTACGCCGCCGTCTTTGACCTGGCGCCCCTGCGCGTCCTCATGCCCGACGTTGTCGCCTCGCTGGCCGCCGGCGCCGCCGGGGCCGCCGGAGCCGCCCCGGCACCGCCGCCGGCGTTTGCGTCCTCGGTGACGGCCCGCTTCGCGTCCGTCATCCAGACGCTCCGCCAGCACCCGCAGCCGCCCCAGCAGCCCACCTCGGCCACGCTGGCCACCATGGTCGCCGCCTACGTGCACAACCTCGTGGCCCGCCCCTACGACGTCATTGCCTTTTACTCGCACTTCCGCCGCCTGCTGCAGCACGCCGACCCCGTCGCCGCCGCCCTCGTGCGCTGCCCCGTGCAGGCCACGCTCGTGCACGACGCCGTCGTCATGGCGCTGTGCCAGCACGAGAGCATGCTGCGCGCCGCCGTCGACGTCGTCGGCGACATGCTGCGGCCGCCCGCGGGTGGTACCGGCAGCCCCGGCAGCCCCGGCAGCCCCGGTAGCCCCGGCAGCGCCGCCGGCGAAGACAACGCCACGCCCGTCCCCCACCCGCCGCCGAGCGTGCACACCTGGTCCATCCTGCTCAACGGCTTCATGTTCTACCGCCAGACCAAGCAGGGCGAGCGCATCATGCACATGATGCGCGAGCGCAGCGTCACCCCCAACATTGTCACCTGGAACACCCTCGTCGCCGGCTACGCCCGCCTGCAAAAGGTGCGCCAGGCCGCCACCGCCCTGCAGCGCCTCGAGCGCGCCGGCTTCGAGCCCGACGACTTCACCCTGCGCGCCTTTTCCTACCTCGGCAACAAGGCCGCCATGCTGCGCTACATGGAAGAGCGCCTGCCACTGCCGGCCACCCAGCAGCAGCAGCAGCAGTCGCGCCAGAAAACGGTCCCGAGACGCGGCCGGCCCGTCGTGCCCGCTGCCGCCGCTGCTGCCGCCGCCGCCACCGCCGCCGAAACGGCCGCTGCCGGGGTCCATGCCGGCGCCAGTGCCAGCGAGCTGCGCGAGCTGAAGCACGAGGTTGACGAGATTGCGCGCATGATGGACGAAGAACAGCAGCACGTACGTTGTACATAGTTGGGAGTAGTCCCTCCCCGGTTTGCATAGCACTATTTACCATTCATTGCAGCTCTGCATCCAAAACACCGCCCATACACTAGAAACAAGTGGCAAAAGATGAAGGAAATAAAGTACGAATGGTGGCCCGTGAGAACAGATGCTCTTCTTCTGCCATACTCTGGCTGGCCGGCTCTAGGAGAAAACAAGTGTACATTGGCTGGGATAGATTCTCAGGCGACTTTGATGAAAAGAAGCCGAGACCAATATGTGAATATGTGCAGTGAGGTTATTAGAATACGTTTTGTGGGTAAATAGGGGGGGGGAAGACGAAGGGGGCAAAAAAAAAAGAAGAGGGGGGGGGGGGGTGAAACAAAGGAATCCGATAAACCAATAAAGGCCCAAACCCATGCCGAACCCGAGCATGCTCACGCGCTCATGGGCAGCCGGTCCTCTTCGTTTTCCGGCTCGAAAAGGAACTGCCGCGCCCGCGCGCTCTCGGCCTTGTGCGGCGTCAGCTTGTCGGGCCTGTCCATGCCCGAGACGCCGCTGTCCTTGTCGCCGCCGCCACCGCCGCTGCCACCGCCGCTGCCACCGCCGCTGCCGCTGCCGTAGCGGATGCCCAAGCCATTGGCCAACTTGTCGGGCTTCCGCGCGCTCGTCGTCGTCGTCGCCAGGGCCGCCGCCAGCATCCGCTTCTCGTCGTCGCCCAGTACGTTCCTGTCGTATTCGTCGTCATCCGCCTCATCAATGTCATCGCTGAACAGGCTGCTGATGTTATCAACAGGCGGCGCTGCTGCTGCTGCTGCTGCTGCTGGCGCTCCTGCTCCTGAGCTTGCCCCTTCTGTTCCTCCTCCTCCTGCTGCTGCTGCTGCTGCGGCCGCGCCTCGGGCTCCGGCTTGGATCTGCTCATCCATGTTCATCAGCGCCGGCGGCCGAAGCTGCATCTGCCGCGCCTTGGCCAGGGACACCGTCTTTTGCTGGTAGGTCGTGGAAACGGCCACGGAGTCGTCGCGGTCAATCGTGGCCTTCATCAGGGCCGCCATCCAGAGACGGCCCTGCTTGATGTTGGGCACGGCAAAGTAGTGCACCATGGGCTTGGTAAAGTTGACGGCGCGCGACAGGCCGGCGCGCGGCGGCACCAGCTTGAAAATGAAGATGGGCTCGGACGACGACGTGCCCGGCCGCAGCGTCGAGCCCGGCTCGGCCTCGGCCTCGGCCGCCGCAATGGTGGGCACCTGGCTGTTGGCCGGCATGGCCGACGTGGTGGACGCGCCCGTCAGGGTCGCGTGCAGGCCCGTCAGCCGCTCGTTGTCGGCGGGCAGCACGCGGTGGAAGGAGATGTCGATCAGGCCCTTTTCCTGGTCGTCGGTTTCCGAGTAGTAGTAGGCCAGCCGGCGGCCCTTAAGCACAAACAGGCGCGGCTTCCACGTGGCCATCAGGTTGGAGCTCTTCTTCTTCATCCAGCCGCTGTAGTCCGCGTCGAGCACCGCCTCGGTGGGCGAGATCTTTTGCAGCCCGCGCTGGTACGCGCTCGTCTCCTTCTTGCCCTTTTTCTTGGCCGCATTGGCGCTGCGCGCCGAGGCGTTGGACGCCACCGTCGCCGCCGTCGCCGCCAGGCTTGGGCTCCGCGCGTCGGGCGAGTCGAGCTCGAAGCTGGGCCCGGCCGAGGCCGTGCTGGAGCCGGTGCGCGACGGCGACGGCACCGGCGACTCTCGCGAGAACGAGTCGGCGCGCGAGGCCGGAGACGCCATCTTGATGCGGTCGTGGCCCGAGACGGCGTCGGACAGCGCGCGCAACCCGAAGCCGGGCGACTTGAACCCGGGCTTGGCCGAGAACCAGTCGCCGTGGCGGTTGAGCGTCGAGGCTGGCGAGGCTGGCGTTGCCGGCGTCACCGGTGTCGCCGGCGGTAGCCGCGGCTTGTCCAGGGCGCCGGCGCCGTTGTGTGGCGGGCCGTCCAGGCGGGTCACCACCGGCGGCGGCCCGTCCTTGCTCGGGGGCACGGGCCGGCCCAGCGTCGAATCGGTTGTGTTGGTGGATGCCGTCCGGCGATGGGGTGGTGAGCTGTTGCTGCCGTTGGTGCCCAGGCCAAAGTACTTTTGCGCGGCCGGCATCGCTGCGACGGACTCACGCCGTGAGTCGACGCTGCTGAAGCGCGAGTGCCGCGACAGAGCGGTGCCGCTTCGCATGCGCTGCTCGTCTGCATAGGTTGGTCCTGCCGTGTAGGTGGAGCTGCCGCGTTTGAGCAGACTGTCGCGCGGCTTCTTCTGCAGGAGGGATTTCCGGCGGTTGTCCGCCACGTCGGGGCCCGAGAAATAGCCCCGGTCGTAGTCAATGGCCGAGTCTGCCAACCCTCCGCCATTCAGTAAGCCCGCGCTGACAATCGTGGGCGTCCCGAGCGCCACGCCGGCAGAAGAAAGCGGCCGGGGCAGGTATTGCTGCTGCTGCTGCTGCTGCTGTTGTAGTTGCAGGCGTTGCAGTTGTTGTTGTTGTTGTTGCTGCTGCTGCTGCTGCTGCTGCTGCTGCTGGCGGGCCAGGTTGTTGGCAGGGTTGAAGGAGAAGCCGAAATCCAGCGACGGATGCTTCCTGTGAGGCACTGATTTGGGTGGTTGCTGCTGCTGCTGCTGCTGCTGCTGCTGCTGTTGTTGCTGTAGCTGCGCGTCGGCGGTCTGCGGAAATGTGCCGCTGGTTATAAGCCGGTGCCCACCTGTCGAGGAGGCCATGGAAACTGTGCTCAGACGGTAGTCGGTGGACGAGTGGCGGCGGGAGTGGTGAAGGTCGCGCACGGAGGCGGCCGAGGGGCGGCGCACGTGGAGGCCGCCGGCGAGGGCTGAGGGGGAGAGTGGAGCGCCGGAGCCCTCGAGCAGGTGGTCGCGGGGGGTGATGGGCGAGACCGGCGAGACGGGCCGGGCCGGGTCCATGCGGGGCGTCGTCTGGTTGAGGGACAGGCGGCGGGACTGGATGGACTGGATGGAGACGGGCCGGTCGTCAATGGGCGGCAGGCGCTGCTGCAGGACGGGAGCGTTGGAGGCGCTGGTGATGGTGTTGGTGCGGCTGCGGATGGAGCGGCGCTCGTCGGAGCCGACGTCGCTGCTGCCGCCGCCGTAGTTTTGGGTGCTGCGGCGCGTGCTGGTGCCGGTGCCGCCAGGCAGGATCAGGCCGCTAACCTCGTCCTGCAGGGTCTTGATCTTCTGCCACGTCTTCAGGCGGCGCCCCACCGGGCCCAGGTCAAAAGCCTTGATAAAGAGCGAGGCCTGGTCCATCTCCAGCAGCACCTCGCCGCTGATTTCCTGGTCGCGGAAGACCTCGCAGTGGCGCTTTTCGACGCCGACGGTGAAGAGGTACTCGGCCACATCGTCGGGCGTCCACGACTCGACCTCGCTGCGCGTGTGCAGCCCGTCCTCCTCCTCGTCCGTCTCCTCGCCCTGGATGTAGGACATGCGGTGGCCGAGGTGCGAGCTGTACTCGCTGCCCGAGTCGGTGGTGGCGTGCATCAGCATGCTGCCGGGGCCGGACGGCGACCGCAGGTCGGTAATGTGCTCGTCGATGACGTTGAGCGTCTCGTGCAGCACCTGGCTGTCGGCGTTGTTGCTGCGGGCGCTGACGGCCGAGGACAGCGGCGCTGTGGGCGGCACGGCCGTTGCTTCGGGCACGGAGCTCAGGGCCGGCGCCGAAGTCGTCGCGGCGGAGGCAGCAGAGGGAGAAGAGGCCTCCAGCGGAACCGCAACCGCAGCGCCAGGCAGGGCGGCGACGGCGGCCGGCAAGAACGGTTCAGAGGCCACGGCCAGCATGTTGCTGCTGCTGCTGCTGCTGGCGGCGGTGGCAGCATGCGCCGGCGCCTCGGCCAGCTGCGGTGCAAAGGGCGGCGCGGCCGAGTCATTCGAAAAGGAGATTCGCGGTTCCTCGTCAAAGAGCGCGTGCTCCTGAACGGCGGACAATGGTTTTGGCTCGAGTTTGACTGTCGAGGACGACGGCGCTGCCGCTGACTGTTGTTTCAATGTGGCCAGGGCTTCGGCGCCGGTGGCAAGGGCTTTCGGTGCGGGTCGGGTGTACACTGTTTGAGAGGGAGAGGAGAACGAGGTTAACCCGGTGAAGCATCGCCAAAACGGAAAAAAAAGTCAAACGAGGGCAGGGAGATTCAGTCCACGGCAGGAGCTACCGCCGGGTGGGGGAGGAGGGGGAAGGGAAGGGGGGGGGGGGGGGGGGAGAGGAAGGTGGGCAGCAGCCCAACGAAAGACGCACCTTCCGGAAAGAGCCCCGAGT
The DNA here is from genome assembly GCA_019925645.1 of Graphilbum cf. rectangulosporium. NCBI lineage: Eukaryota > Fungi > Ascomycota > Sordariomycetes > Ophiostomatales > Ophiostomataceae > Graphilbum > Graphilbum cf. rectangulosporium. Next base: position 204,552 of record JADHKI010000035.1, read on the forward strand.
TGCCCGTGACCATGTGCTTGCCCAGAAACCAGCCATCGCCAAACTCGTCGTCGCGTTCGAGCAGCTCGACGCGGTCGCCTTTGGAGAGGGTCAACTCGTCGGAGCTGCGGGCTTGGAAGTCGTCTGCGCAAGATCAGCAATCCGTGTGCCAGCAGCGCAGGGCCTTTTACATTTCTAAAAAGGGGACCGGATAACAAGAAACATACGGATCACGACGAGAATGTCGCCCACATCGGGCCGCGATGCAGCCATGGCGGCGGCGAGGAGCGCAAAGGCCAGGCCGTGATGGACGGCAGCAGCGAGAGAGCGCGTGCGCGTGCGCGAGCGCGAAACCCGAGGCGAAGGATGGCGACGGCGGCGGCAGCGGCGGCGGCGGCAGCGACAGCGACAGTCGCAAGGCCGTCGCAGCAAAAGACACCACGGCGGGGCTGAGGATGGCGAGAAGGCGATTAAAGGCGCCGCATGGGCAGAGAGGGGGGGGGGGGGGGGGGGGGGGGGGGGGGGTGGCGGGGGGGGGGGGGGGGGGGGGGGGGGGGGGGGGGGGGGGGGGGGGGGGGGGGGGGGGGGGGGCGCGGGCGGGGG